>CM051240.1:132884122-133341622 GCA_027917425.1 Gastrophryne carolinensis
CTTGCTCTGCCTGTCATGTCCAGCACGATCTCCCCTCTCCAAACACTGTATGAGACACTGGCAGCAGAGGGTTGATTAGCAGGCCCCCTTCCTCTGCCTCCCTCTAGCTCACCTGCAGAGAAGAACAGGCTGTGTGACAGACAGCAAATCTCCCGGCCTGGAAGCCTGCACCGTGGCTACGTCTGTCTGTAATTAACCCCTGCACTACCAATGAAAGAAACTGCTACAGCCATTGAGTGGAGACAGCTCTTGAGCCACTACTCTGCCCTGCCCAAGTCCCCGGGTTTCTATCACCTGCTCATCGGGTCTGGCTTCCTCAGAGGAAGGGAGAACACGCCAGACTCAACGAGCCGAGCGGCCGATCGGATGCTGCTTTTCCTTTGTATAGCGGGCGCTGGGCGGCCTATTCGGGCCGCGTTTGCAGGCTTCTGGGCCTGTTTTAACATAGGGGCCTGGAGCGGCAGCTCCGTCCGCCCCTACGTTAATCCGGGCCTGCCTGAAGTAGGCCGCAGCAGGAGCACAAAAATTGGCTGCAAGGCACACCCTGGAGTTGAGAGCAGCAGGAGCCCAAACATTGGCCTAAAGGCACACACTGGAGTTGGCAGCAGCAGGAGCCCAAACATTGGCTGAAAGAGAAACTGGAGTTGGCAGCATGAGCCCAAAAATTGGCCTAAAAGACACACCCAGGAGATGGCAGCAGCAGCATTAGGAGCCCCTATATTGCCTGAAAAACACACCCTTAAGCTGGCAGCAGCAGGAGCCCAAACATTGGCTGAATGACACCCTGGAGTTGGCAGCAGCAGCAGGAGCCCAAAAATTGACTGAGAAACACACCCTGGAGTTGGCAGCAGCAGCAGGAGCCCAAACATTGGCCTAAAGACACACACTGGAGTTGGTAGCAGCAGCATTAGGAGCCCCTATATTGCCTGAAAAACACACCCTTGAGCTGGCAGCAGCAGGAGCCCAAATATTGGCTGAAAGAGACCCCGGAGTTGGCAGCAGCAGCAGGAGCCCAAAATTGGCTGAATGACACCCTGGAGTTGGCAGCAGCAGCAGGAACCCTAAATTTGGCCTAAAGACACACCCTGGAGTTGGCAGAAGCCCAAACATTGCTTGAAAGAGACACTGGAGTTGGCAGCAGGAGCCCAAAAATTGGCCTAAAGACACCCTGGAGTTGGCAGCAGCAGCAGGAGTCCAAACATTGGCTGAAAGAGACACTGGAATTGGCAGCAGGAGCCCAAACATTGGCTGAAAGACACACCCTGGAGTTGGCAGCAGCAGCAGGAGCCCAAATATTGGCTGAAAGAGACACAGGAGTTATCAGTAGGAGCCCAAAAATTGGCCTGAAGACACACACTGGAGTTGGCAGCAGCAGGAGCCCAAACATTGGCTGAAAGAGACACTGGAGTTGGCAGAAGGAGCCCAACAATTTGCCTAAAGACACACCCGGGAGTTGGCAGCAGCAGCAGGAGCCCAAACATTGGCTGAAAGAGACACTGGAGTTGGCAGCAGGAGCCTAAAAATTGTCCTAAAGACCCACACTGGAGTTTGAAGCAGGAGCCCAAACATTGATGGAAAGAGACACTGGAGTTGGCAGCGGGAGCCCTAAATTGGCACACCCTGGAGTTGGCAGCAGTAGCAGCAGCAGTATTAGGAGCCCCTATATTGCCTGAAAAACACACCCTTGAGCTGGCAGCAGCAGGAGCCCAAATATTGGCTGAAAGAGACCCTGGAGTTGGCAGAAGCAGGAGCCCAAACATTGGCTGAATGACACCCTGGAGTTGGCAGCAGCAGCAGGAGCCCAAAAATTGGCCTAAAGACACACACTGGAGTTGGCAGCAGCTGCAGCAGGAGCCCAAACATTGCTTGAAAGAGACCCTGGAGTTGGCAGCAGGAGCCCATAAATTGGCTTAAACACACACCCTGGAGTTGACATCAGCAGCATTAGGAGCCCATATATTGCCTAAAAGACACACCCAGGAGATGGCAGCAGTAGCAGCTGCAGTAGGAGCCTCTATATTGCCTGAAAAACACACCCTTGGGCTGGCAGCAGCAGGAGCCCAAATATTGGCTGAAAGAGACCCTGGAGTTGGCAGCAGCAGGAGCCCAAAATGGGATGAATGACACCCTAGAGTTGGCAGCAGCAGCGGGAACTCAGAAATTGGCTGAAAGGCACACCCTGAAGTAGGCCGCAGCAGGAGCACAAAATTGGCTGGAAGGCACACCCTGGAGTTGGCAGCAGCAGGAGCCCAAACATTGGCCTAAAGACACACCCTGGAGTTGGCAGCAGCAGCAGCAGGAGCCCAAACATTGGCTGAAAGAGAAACTGGAGTAGGCAGCATGAGCCCAAAAATTGGCCTAAAAGACACACCCAGGAGATGGCAGCAGCAGTAGCAGCATTAGGAGCCCCTATATTGCCTGAAAAACACACCCTTGAGCTGGCAGCAGCAGGAGCCCAAATATTGGCTGAAAGAGACCCTGGAGTTGGCAGCAGCAGCAGGAGCCCACAAATTGGCTGAAAGGCACACCCTGAAGTTGGCAAAAGCATGAGCACAAAAATTGTCTGGAAGGCACACCCTGGAGTAGGCAGCAGCAGCAAGAACCCTAAATTTGGCCTAAAGACACACCCTGGAGTTGGCAGAAGCCCAAACATTGCTTGAAAGAGACACTGGAGTTGGCAGCAGGAGCCCAAAAATTGGCCTAAAGACACCCTGGAGTTGGCAGCAGCAGCAGGAGTCCAAACATTGGCTGAAAGAGACACTGGAATTGGCAGCAGGAGCCCAAACATTGGCTGAAAGACACACCCTGGAGTTGGCAGCAGCAGCAGGAGCCCAAATATTGGCTGAAAGAGACACAGGAGTTATCAGTAGGAGCCCAAAAATTGGCCTGAAGACACACACTGGAGTTGGCAGCAGCAGGAGCCCAAACATTGGCTGAAAGAGACACTGGAGTTGGCAGAAGGAGCCCAACAATTTGCCTAAAGACACACCCGGGAGTTGGCAGCAGCAGCAGGAGCCCAAACATTGGCTGAAAGAGACACTGGAGTTGGCAGCAGGAGCCTAAAAATTGTCCTAAAGACCCACACTGGAGTTTGAAGCAGGAGCCCAAACATTGATGGAAAGAGACACTGGAGTTGGCAGCGGGAGCCCTAAATTGGCACACCCTGGAGTTGGCAGCAGTAGCAGCAGCAGTATTAGGAGCCCCTATATTGCCTGAAAAACACACCCTTGAGCTGGCAGCAGCAGGAGCCCAAATATTGGTTGAAAGAGACCCTGGAGTTGGCAGAAGCAGGAGCCCAAACATTGGCTGAATGACACCCTGGAGTTGGCAGCAGCAGCAGGAGCCCGAAAATTGGCCTAAAGACACACACTGGAGTTGGCAGCAGCTGCAGCAGGAGCCCAAACATTGCTTGAAAGAGACCCTGGAGTTGGCAGCAGGAGCCCATAAATTGGCTTAAACACACACCCTGGAGTTGACATCAGCAGCATTAGGAGCCCATATATTGCCTAAAAGACACACCCAGGAGATGGCAGCAGTAGCAGCTGCAGTAGGAGCCTCTATATTGCCTGAAAAACACACCCTTGGGCTGGCAGCAGCAGGAGCCCAAATATTGGCTGAAAGAGACCCTGGAGTTGGCAGCAGCAGGAGCCCAAAATGGGATGAATGACACCCTAGAGTTGGCAGCAGCAGCGGGAACTCAGAAATTGGCTGAAAGGCACACCCTGAAGTAGGCCGCAGCAGGAGCACAAAATTGGCTGGAAGGCACACCCTGGAGTTGGCAGCAGCAGGAGCCCAAACATTGGCCTAAAGACACACCCTGGAGTTGGCAGCAGCAGCAGCAGGAGCCCAAACATTGGCTGAAAGAGAAACTGGAGTAGGCAGCATGAGCCCAAAAATTGGCCTAAAAGACACACCCAGGAGATGGCAGCAGCAGTAGCAGCATTAGGAGCCCCTATATTGCCTGAAAAACACACCCTTGAGCTGGCAGCAGCAGGAGCCCAAATATTGGCTGAAAGAGACCCTGGAGTTGGCAGCAGCAGCAGGAGCCCACAAATTGGCTGAAAGGCACACCCTGAAGTTGGCAAAAGCATGAGCACAAAAATTGTCTGGAAGGCACACCCTGGAGTAGGCAGCAGCAGCAAGAACCCTAAATTTGGCCTAAAGACACACCCTGGAGTTGGCAGAAGCCCAAACATTGCTTGAAAGAGACACTGGAGTTGGCAGCAGGAGCCCAAAAATTGGCCTAAAGACACCCTGGAGTTGGCAGCAGCAGCAGGAGTCCAAACATTGGCTGAAAGAGACACTGGAATCGGCAGCAGGAGCCCAAACATTGGCTGAAAGACACACCCTGGAGTTGGCAGCAGCAGCAGGAGCCCAAATATTGGCTGAAAGAGACACAGGAGTTATCAGTAGGAGCCCAAAAATTGGCCTGAAGACACACACTGGAGTTGGCAGCAGCAGGAGCCCAAACATTGGCTGAAAGAGACACTGGAGTTGGCAGAAGGAGCCCAACAATTTGCCTAAAGACACACCCGGGAGTTGGCAGCAGCAGCAGGAGCCCAAACATTGGCTGAAAGAGACACTGGAGTTGGCAGCAGGAGCCTAAAAATTGGCCTAAAGACCCACACTGGAGTTTGAAGCAGGAGCCCAAACATTGATGGAAAGAGACACTGGAGTTGGCAGCGGGAGCCCTAAATTGGCACACCCTGGAGTTGGCAGCAGTAGCAGCAGCAGCATTAGGAGCCCCTATATTTCCTGAAAAACACACCCTTGAGCTGGCAGCAGCAGGAGCCCAAATATTGGCTGAAAGAGACCCTGGAGTTGGCAGAAGCAGGAGCCCAAACATTGGCTGAATGACACCCTGGAGTTGGCAGCAGCAGCAGGAGCCCAAAAATTGGCCTAAAGACACACACTGGAGTTGGCAGCAGCTGCAGCAGGAGCCCAAACATTGCTTGAAAGAGACCCTGGAGTTGGCAGCAGGAGCCCATAAATTGGCCTAAACACACACCCTGGAGTTGACATCAGCAGCATTAGGAGCCCATATATTGCCTAAAAGACACACCCAGGAGATGGCAGCAGTAGCAGCTGCAGTAGGAGCCTCTATATTGCCTGAAAAACACACCCTTGGGCTGGCAGCAGCAGGAGCCCAAATATTGGCTGAAAGAGACCCTGGAGTTGGCAGCAGCAGGAGCCCAAAATGGGATGAATGACACCCTAGAGTTGGCAGCAGCAGGAGCCAAAAAGTTGACTGAGAGACACACCCTGGAGTTGGCAGCAGCAGCGGGAACTCAGAAATTGGCTGAAAGGCACACCCTGAAGTAGGCCGCAGCAGGAGCACAAAATTGGCTGGAAGGCACACCCTGGAGTTGGCAGCAACAGGAGCCCAAACATTGGCCTAAAGACACACCCTGGAGTTGGCAGCAGCAGCAGCAGGAGCCCAAACATTGGCTGAAAGAGAAACTGGAGTTGGCAGCATGAGCCCAAAAATTGGCCTAAAAGACACACCCAGGAGATGGCAGCAGCAGTAGCAGCATTAGGAGCCCCTATATTGCCTGAAAAACACACCCTTGAGCTGGCAGCAGCAGGAGCCCAAATATTGGCTGAAAGAGACCCTGGAGTTGGCAGCAGCAGCAGGAGCCCACAAATTGGCTGAAAGGCACACCCTGAAGTTGGCAAAAGCATGAGCACAACAATTGTCTGGAAGGCACACCCTGGAGTAGGCAGCAGCAGCAGGAACCCAAAAAATGGCCTAAAGACACACCCTGGAGTTGGCAGCAGCAGCAGAAGCCAAAAAATTGGCCTAAAGACACTCTGGAGTTGGCAGCAGGAGCCCAAACATTTGCCTAAAGACACACACTGGAGTTGGCAGCAGCAGCAGGAGCCCAAACATTGGCTGAAAGAGACATTGGAGTTGGCAGCAGGAGCCCCCAAAATTGGCCTAAACACACACACTGGAGTTGGCAGCAGCAGCAGGATCCCAAACATTGGCTGAAAGAGACACTGGAGTTGGCAGTCGGAGCCCAAAAATTGGCCTAAAGACTCACACTGGAGTTGGCAGCAGCAGCAGGAGCCCAAACATTGCTTGAAAGAGACACTGGAGTTGGCAGCAGGAGCCCAAAAGCTGGCCTAAAGACACACCCTGGAGTTGGCAGCAGCAGCATTAGGAGCCCCTATATTGCCTGAAAAACACACTCTTGAGCTGACAGCAGCAGCAGCAGGAGCCCAAACATTGGCTGAAAAAGCCACTGGTGTTGGCAGCAGGAGCCCAAAAATTGGCCTAAAGACACACACTGGAGTTGGCAGCAGCAACAGGAGCCCAAACATTGCTTGAAAGAGACACTGGAGTTGGCAGCAGGAGCCCAAAAATTGGCCTAAGGGCACACCCTGGATTTGGCAGCAGCAGCATTAGGAGCCCCTATATTGCCTAAAAGACACACCCAGGAGTTGGTAGCAGCAGCAGGAGCCCAAACATTGGCTGAAAGACACTGGAGTTGGCAGCAGGAGCCCACAATTGGCCTAAAGACTCACACTGGAGTTGGCAGCAGCAGCAGGAGCCCAAACATTGCTTGAAAGAGACACTGGAGTTGGCAGCAGGAGCCCAAAAATTGGCCTAAAGACACACCCTTGAGCTGGCAGCAGCAGGAGCCCAAATATTGGTTAAATGACACCCTGGAGTTGGCAGCAGCAGGAGCCCCAAAAATGACAGAGACACACCCTGGAGTTGGCAGCAGCAGCAGGAGCCCAAACATTAGTCTAAAGACACACACTGGAGTTGGCAGCAGCAGGAGCCCAAACATTGGCTGAAAGCGACACTGGAGTTGGCAGCAGGAGCCCAAAATTGGCTGAAAGACACACTTGAGTTGGCAGCAGGAGCCCAAAAATTGGCCTAAAGACACACACTGGAGTTGGCAGCAGCAGCAGGAGCCCAAACATTGGCTGAAAAAGCCACTGGTGTTGGCAGCAGGAGCCCAAAATTGGCCTAAAGACACACACTGGAATTGGCAGCAGCAACAGGAGCCCAAACATTGCTTGAAAGAGACACTGGAGTTGGCAGCAGGAGCCCAAAAATTAGCCTAAGGGCACACCCTGGATTTGGCAGCAGCAGCAGCATTAGGAGCCCCTATACTGCCTGAAAAACACACCCTTGAACTGGCAGCAGCAGGAGCCCAAATATTGTCTGAAAGAGACCCTGGAGTTGGCAGCAGCAGCAGGAGCCCAAAAATTGGCTGAATGACACCCTGGAGTTGGCAGCAGCAGCAGGAACCCAGAAATTGGCTGAAAGGCACACCTTGAAGTTGGCAGCAGCAGGAGCACAGAAATTGTCTGGAAGGCACACCCTGAAGTTGGCAGCAGCAGCAGGAACCCAAAAATTGCTTGAAATAGACACTGGAGTTGGCAGCAGCAGCCCAAAAATTGGCCTAAAGACACACTGGAATTGGCAGCAGCAGCAGGAGCCCAAACATTGGCCTAAAGACACACACTGGATTTGGCAGCAACAGGAGCCCAAACATTGGCTGAAAGAGACACTGGAGTTGGCAGCAGGAACCCAAACATTGGCTGATAGACTAACCCTGGAGTTGGCATCAGCAGGAACCCAAAAATTGGCTGAAAGGCACACCCTGAAGTTGGCATCTGCAGGAACCCAAAAATTGTCTGAAAGGCACACCCTGAAGTTGGCATCAGCAGTAACCCAAAAATTGGCCTAAAGACATAAATATGTTTTGCACCATTTGGAAAGTGTAAAATGTGGCACCATGCTGAATCTACTCGCATGCATCAGCCATTGGTGGGTGGAAATCCTGGCTAATACATCCCTGATTCAATTTCACAAAGGTGAGTCTCTCCACATTTTTAGTTGACAGACAAGTTCTCCTCGGTGTTACCATGGCCCCCGCCACACTAAACACCCGCTCAGATGGCACACTACTGGCCGGGCAGGACAGCTTTCCCAGGGCAAACTCTGCTAGTTGCGGCCACAAGTCAAGTTTGGCTGCCCAGAAGTCCAGCAGATCCTCAAGGTGTATTGGCATGGTCATGTCATGGTATGACACGACCTGCTGGTTCAGGTCCTGCTCCAGGTCTTCCTGCTGCTCATGAGTAGCCTCACTATGCGGGTCAAGAAAGCTACTCATTAGCGGCTGAATACTGAGGCCGCTGCTGATGGAGCTGCTGCTGCTGCTCCTGCCACCCCCCCAGCAGCCATGGCAGTGGAAGGTGAGCGCAAAGGTCCCCCCGAGTCAGACCTGCGAGAGTATGGACAACGGCGCAGATAGGCATCGGCCAACTGATTAAGTAGGATGTCTCTGTAGTAGGCCAGTTTGTCCTCCCTCTCAGTAGGTGTAAAAAATGCCCCCATTTTTTGCCGGTAGCACGGGTCCAATAAGGTGGAGAGCCAGAAGACATCCCGCTGACAAATGGAAACAATTCTGGGGTCACTACGCAAGTACGTGAGCATGCTTCGTGCCATTTGTGCAAGTGACTCGGAGGGACTACCTGTCTCCATCTCCACTGCATACTGCCACGGTGTGTCTGGGTCCTCTGTCTCGCCTTCCTCACAACCCTCTAGCTCCTCTGGATGCTCCTGCTCCTCCTCTCCTGTCAGATGACTAGATAAGCCAGCCACTTCGCCAAGCCTAAACTGTACTTCACTGTGCTCCTCCTCCAGTTCAGCTCCAACAGGGTTAATGTGGCTGTAAGATGTAGAAGCATGTCTCCAGTGCCCTGACCAGCCATGGTTTCCAACATGTGTTGTAGTACATGAAGCAGAGGAATCACGTCATTCATCCCGTAATCCTGGCGACTGACAAATAAAGTGGCTTCCTCAAAGTGCCTGAGCAAACGGCAGGTGTCACGTATGAGCTGCCACTGGTTGACATTGAAGTTACACAGGGGAGTGACCCTATCCGCTTGGATCATCAAGAAATCCGTAATGGCTTTTCTCTGCTCGTATAGTCGGTCCAACATGTGGAGGGTGGAATTCCAACGGGTGGAAACATAGCAAATCAGACTATGTTGGGGGCTACCGTTCTGACGCTGTAGCTCAAGAAGGGTGTGCTTGGTGGTGTAGGAGTGGCTGAAGTGCATGCAAAGCTTCCTTCCCGTTTTTAGTATGTCTTGCAGATGGGGGGAAGACTTCAGAAACCGCTTGGCAACCAGATTGAAGACGTGAGCCATGCAGGGCGCATGGTTCGGGTTCCTTGTCGCAGTGCAGACAAAATGTTCTTCCCATTGTGGGTAACTATGGTTCCCATTTTCAGTTTTCTTGGAGTAAGCCATGTTTGGATTTCTTGATGAATAAATTTTAGCAGTTCCTCCCCTGTGTGACTCCGTTCGCCAAGACAAACCATGTGAAGCACAGCGTGACACCTCCGTGCCCTGCACACATGGTAGACTGGAGGGGCACTGAGACTTGTGGACAGTGGAGGGTGAGGAGACGGCGGAGGATGAGGAGGCCGAGTCGCACGGTGTCACAGGCACAACGGCCAGGGAGCACGGAGGCCGAAGCGGCGTGACCTGTCCAAGTTGCTGCTGCTGCAAAGGAACCACATTCACCCAGTGGGCCGTAAACGGCATGTACTGTCCCTGACCGTAGTTACAGCTCCAGACGTCGGCGCTGCCATGCACTTTGGTACACACCGACAGGCTCAAGGACTGGCCCACCTTCTGTGCAGCAAAATTGTGCAGCGCTGGTACTGCCTTCTTGGCAAAGAAATGATGGCTTGGGACTCTCCACCTCGGCTCGGCACAAGCCATCAGTTCTCTGAAAGATGCAGAGTCCACCACCTGAAAAGGGAGCGACTGCAGCACCAGCAACTTGGACAGGAGCACATTCAGCTTCTGCGCCGTAGGATGAGTGGGCGCATACTGCTGTCTCTTGGACATGGCTTCGCTGATGGATTGCTGGTGCTGGATAAACTGAGGAACTGCTTCTGTGTAACAAATACTATGAAAATTGGCAATATGGGATGCCCAGTGCTCAGGGGTTTTTAAAGCAGACACAAAAACACTTTTAAAACTGTGGTCTAGTTAGATGAAATCAGCTGAAAGACCTGTTTCTGTGTAACAGATACTATGAAAATTGGCTAACATGGGATGCCCAGTGCTCAGGGGGTTTTAAAGCAGACACAAAAACACTTTTTAAACTGTGCTCTAGTTAGATGAAATCAGCTGAAAGACCTGCTTCTGTGTAACAGGGTAAAATGTGCAAACAGGGGATGCACAGTGCTCAGGGGTTTTTAATGCAGACACAAAAAAAATGTAAAAACTGTGGTCTTATTAGATGAAATCAGCTGAAAGACCTGCTTCTGTGTAACAGATACTATGAAAATGAGCAATATTGGATGCCCAGTGCTCATGGGTTTTTAAAGCAGACACAAAACACTTTTAAAAATGTGCTCTAGTTAGATGAAATCAGCTGAAAGACCTGCTTCTGTGTAACAGATAGGGTTAAATGTGCTAACATAGGATGCACAGTGCTCAGGGGTTTTTAAAGCAGACACAAAAACAATTAAAACTGCTCTAGTTAGAAGCAGGTCTTAAAGCTGAGTTCATCTGTGTAACAGATAGGGTTAAATGTGCTAACATGAGATGCCCAGTGTTCAGGGGTTTTTAGAGCAGACACAAAAGCACTTTTAAAAATGAGGTCTATTTATATGAAATCAGCTGAAAGACCTGCTTCTGTGTAACAGATAGGGTTAAATGTGCAAACAGGGGATGCACAGTGCCCAGGGGTTTTTAAAGCAGACACAAAAACACTTAAAGATGATTTGATCTAACTAGACCACAGTTTTAAGACCTGCTTCTGTGTAACAGATAGGGTTAAATGTGCTAACATGGGATGCCCAGTGCTCAGGGGTTTTTAAAGCAGACACAAAAACAATTTAAACTGTGGTCTAGTTAGATGAAATCAGCTGAAAGACCTGCTTCTGTGTAACAGGGTTAAATGTGTAAACAGGGGATGCACAGTGCTCAGGGGGTTTTAAAAGCAGACACAAAAACAATTACAACTGTGGTATAGTTAGATTAAATCAGCTTTAAGACCTTCTTCTGTGTAACAGATAGGGTTAAATGTGCAAACATAGGATGCACAGTGCTCAGGGGTTTTTAAAGCAGACACAAAAACAATTAAAACTGTGCTCTAGTTAGAAGCAGGTCTTAAAGCTGAGTTCATCTGTGTAACAGATGGGGTTAAATGTGCTAACATGAGATGCCCAGTGTTCAGGGGTTTTTTTTTTTTTTTTTTTTTTTAAATTCTTTATTTATTCAATTTTTCAGAACAAAACAAAAGCAATACAGATAATAGATCAGGAATAAAGCATTACAGTAGAAAGACAAAAAGACAGGTCCAGCACGCAGGCCAGGACACACTCAGGGCTCGGGAATGCCCCATAACTCCCCCCACTCCCTCCCATTGTGAAATCAGACAGTTTCAAGTCTATGTCGATCTCAATATTTAGGCCAGAGACGAGGTCCGGAAGCGAGCCTGCTCTGCCCGGTCCAGGCCCCGTCCGTACCGGCCCCAGTTTCTATTCGCCTGTTCGCTGTCTGTGGCCCGCATCTTGGTGCCCGGTTTAGGTGGGTACGGCGCCCTGCATATTTTCTCTTTCTGTTAGCTGATAGCAATTTAAAGTCTAGTTCGGGCTTCCTGGAGGGGTAGAAGTCAGTAGAGAGCACCCCCCGACCTGGGCCAGACCATTAGAAATTGTAAGCGAGAGACAAGGAAGTAGAGAGAAGAAGGAAGTAGGTGAATTTAGGGTGCAGGGAAGGGAGGGAGAGCGGAAAGAGGGGAAAAGGTGTCAGAAGAGAGGGGGGGTGGACAAGGGGGGGCAGGAGACCAACAGGGGAATGGGGGGAGGAGCGGAGGGATGTCGGGGAGGGCGGGGAGAGAGGCGCCAAGCCCCCGGTCCACACCCAGTGGAGGGGGGTGCGGGCGGGGGCCGGTGGAGGGGTGGGGGCGGTGTCCCAAGTCAGGGCCGCCAAGCGGCTCCCCCCCGCCTCCAAGGCCCATCTGGTGTCCACATTAGAGAGGGAGGCATGGAGATAAATCCTATTGCGCTGAAGCTCGAAACATGAACCAGGAGGTCCATAAGATCCTGGTCTCCTCATCCCTGTCCCGCACAGAGGCTGTCAGCTCCTCCATCTCCATTATTCTATCCACTTCTCTATACCAGTCGTTTACCGTCGGGACGGTCTTGGTTTTCCATAGTCTGGGAAGCAGCGCTCTGGCTGCGTTAATTAGATGTCTCAGGACCGATTTCCTATAGTTAGGGACGCTACATCCAGTGTGGTGCAGGAGCATGAGGGCTGGACAGTACGGGACCTGTGAGCCTGTTATCGTGGACATGGTATCCGTGATTTTTATCCAGAATGGCTTAATCTTGGGGCAAGACCACAAAATGTGGAACAGTGACCCCTCTTCTGATTCGCATCTCCAACAGACGGGCGAGGATCCCGGGAAGATGTGCGCCAACCTCTTCGGGGTATAATACCATCTGGTTAGATATTTGTAGTTGGTTTCTTGGATCTGCGCCGATATCGATGATTTATAGGTAAGGGAGAAGATTTTCTTCCACTCCTCTCCCGTGAATTTTCTACCTAAGTCTCTTTCCCACTCCTCACAGAAGGCAGGGACCGAGTCTCGATCCCCCTCCAGAAATCGATAGATCTGGGAGATTACCCTTCTCGGGGGGTCCCCGCTCGTGGCCAACTTCTCAAAGGGCGTTAGGCCCCGTCCCCACAAGTTTTTGGGTGCCATTTTCTGAAGAAAATGCTGGGAGAGCAGTAAGTACCAGGGGTCCAGTTGGGGGCTGTTCCATCTAGTCCTTAATTCCTCAACATCGCACCATTTCTGGCCCCTCACGAGGTCCTTTGCCCTAATGGGGCCCAGATCCCCCCAGCTCCCCACTGCTTGGGGCCTCTGACTGAGAGGGAATTCAGGGTTGCCCACTACCGGGAGTAGAGGAGATGGCCAGGGCGAGATATCCTCCCCCTCTCTGATCCCATCCCAGACATCGAGGGTGGCCTTGATCAATGGGTTAGATCCCGCCCACCTGCTCGAAGCTGCTGACGACCACGGGATCTCCCTCAACGGGGTGCCCGTGGATCCGGCTTCCACGTTCACCCACTTCTTGGTGTCTCCGTTTCTCATCCAATCCATTAATCTCTGCAGGTGGGCTGCCTGCCAGTATTTCTTTAAATTTGGTACTGCCAATCCCCCCCTTGTCCTGGACTGTTGCAATAGTGTGAGTCTGATTCTCGGCTTCTTAGTCGCCCAGATAAAGTTTATGAATATTGTATTCAGGTTTCTGAAGTAGCTTGCAGGTATGTGACATGGAAGGGTTTGGAACAGGTAAAGGATCCTAGGCAGGATGGTCATCTTAATGGCACTCATTCGCCCCATCCACGTGAGTGTAAGGGTGCTCCAGCTCAATAGATCAGACTTGATCTTGTTGAGCAGCGGAGTGAAGTTGTACCGGAAAATTTCATTGGGGTCACTCGGAATTTTTGTACCCAGGTAAGTCAATGTCGTTGGAGACCACTTGAATGGGAAGGAAGATCTAATCTGCGACAGCGCGGCTTCTGACAGTCCTATATTGAGCGCCTCTGATTTATCGAAGTTGATTTTAAAGTTGGAGAAGTTCCCAAATGTTTCAAATTCTTTCATGAGGACCGGAAGCCCAATCGTTGGGTTGGAAATAAAGAACAGGAGATCATCCGCGTAGGCGGATATCTTATGTTCGATTCCCTTGACCTGGATTCCCTTTATGTCTCTGTTATCTCTGACATGTCTCAGGAAGGGTTCCACCACTAGGGCGAAGATAAGAGGTGACAAGGGGCATCCCTGTCTGGTTCCGTTAGCTATCCGGAAAGGCGGGGAGAGGTGGCCGTTCACCCTAACCCTAGCCTGGGGAGTGGAGTATATACCCAGGATATAGTTAAGCGCCCTGCCTCGGAGACCAATGTGTCTCAACACCTCAAATGCAAAGTTCCAATCCACCCGATCAAACGCTTTTTCAGCGTCTGTGGACAGCAACATCATCGGGGAATTGTCCATTCGTGATCTGTGTATCAGGTTCAGTGTCCTAATAGTGTTATCCCTGGCTTCCCTGCCAGGGATGAATCCGCACTGATCCCCATCGATCAAGTTGGGTAGATATGTCGCTAGGCGGTTCGCTAGTATTTTGGTGAACAATTTGAGGTCCACGTTTAAGAGTGAGATTGGGCGGTAGTTTTTGCAACACAGGGGGTCCTTTCCAGCCTTATGTATTACTGTGACGTGGGCCTCAAGTGCTGCTGTGGGGAGCAGCACAGGCCCCTCGCCCTCCGCAGTTGCGTTAAAGGCCTGGAGAAAATGTTTGCTCAAGATGCTCTCAAAGTTTTTGTAATAGGCGATAGTAAAGCCATCTGGTCCAGGCGATCTACCGCTCGGGGTTGCTTTTATGGCTTGGCGCAATTCCTCCCTTGTTATTGGCTCTTCCAGCCGACTAATGGCCCCGTCTTCCAATTTTGGCATACCGGATGCCGCTATATATTGTCGCATTTGAGATAGGTCCCTCGGGGGGTTCCCCTCCTCCTGTGATCTCAGATTATATAGTGCGTGGTAGTATTCTTGGAATACTTTGGCAATGTCTTCAGTTTTGTGATGTTTCTGTTGCTTCGCGTCCTTTATTGCCTCGATGAAGTTGAGTGACTGTTGCTTCCTCAGGGCTCTGGCGAGAAGTGATCCGCTCTTGTTCCCCCATTCGTAGTAATATCTTTTACATTTCTTTATGGCAAAAGCTGCCTTTTTCAGTAACAGGGAATTCAATTGTTCTCTGCAGGAAGTTAGCTCCCGTAGGGTGCTTCGTGCCTGCGATTCCTTATGCCTCCTCTCCAAGATTTGAATCTGCGAGAGTAGGCGGTCTCTACTCAGTGTGTGTGCTTTCTTTAATCTGGAGGCATGTTGAATGAGGGTACCCCTTACCACCGCCTTGTGCGCCTGCCAGATGGTCATTGGGGACACATCCCCCGAGCAGTTCAGCGTAAAGTAGTCAGAGAGAGCAGTCTGGACTGCTTGTTCCACCACCGGGTCTTTAAGTAGGCTTTCGTTTAAACGCCAAGTCCACTCTCTTATGCCTTTTTCCGCCGAGGTCAGGAATAACCATACTGGACTGTGGTCTGATAAGGAAGCCGGACCGATGTCTGGGTTTGTCACTCTGGGCAGGAGGCTATGAGACACTAAGACATAGTCCAGCCTCGCGTAAGTCGCGTGGACTGTCGAGAAGTGCGAATAATCTCTGCCCTTAGGATTGAAAATCCTCCACGGGTCACACAGTTGAAGTCCATGCAGCATCTGTTTCACCTTGCGTAGCCCACCGTAAGGTATAGATGACTTACCAGTTGATGAGTCAAGAAGTGGTTCCAGGGCAATGTTTAGGTCACCTCCCAGGAGCACCTTTCCCTCCTGGAAATCTGATAGTTTCGACAGAAACGTCAGAAGAAACTCTACTTGACCACTGTTGGGGACATACACGGAGGCCATGGTGTATAATTCACCAGATATTGTTCCTTTGATCATTATGTATCTGCCCTCATTGTCTACGGAAGTTTCCAGTTTCTGGAATGGGACATCCCTGGCTAATAGTATTGCAACACCTTTGGACTTAGATACTGGAGAGGAGCTCGCATACCATTGGGGGAAAAACCTGGGAGACATCCTGGGGCAGGCGTCCCTCCGGAAGTGTGTCTCCTGCAGGAATATGATCTTGGCCTTCATCCTCCTTAGATCTGAGATCATCGCCGACCTCTTCTCGGGGATATTGAGGCCCCTACAATTCAAGGACACAACCTTCAAGCGCATCTCCCGCGGATCACAAGGGCCCCCCATCCCCTCACCGGCAGCCGACCCCACCAAGAACCAGACGCACAAATCAGGGGAGACAGCAGGTCGTTGTAGTGAGAGAGGGGAGGGTTTCGGGGGGTGGGAAGTAAGAGGGGGAGGGGGAGAAATAAGAAAGGGACAAAGATAGGAACCAGGGAAGTAAAACTTTTCAAGTCCGGAGAGAGCCTAAGAAATCCTTAGGCTATTAGGATTATGAATACCGACTTCCCTAACATAGGGAAGTCTGGCCACGCAGTTCCCGGGGGAGTCTCCGGCAACTTCCCTCGGGAGGACACGCGGGCTTCTGGGGGAAATGGACACCAGGCGAAGAGGAACCAGAACCCGGCGGATTGCAGCAACCGACGGTTTCTACCCTTCCATCTAGGCTTCCCCCCCCCCTCATAACACATTAACAGCAAAACAACAATCATAACAGTGTATAAAGCAGCAACAATATCAATGTATAGGCCCCTTGAGTGAGATATTCCTGTTGCCAATTGAGACCCTGTACCCGGTGGCCCCCCTCCTCGGCTCGCCACAGCGGCCGTCAACTCAGGGCCGGCGGCATCCCTCGCTCTCCCCATTCCGCGGGGGAACCCGGATCCGTGACAGATTATTTCTCCTCAGAGAGGGGGATCGGAGGCTACCTAACCCGCACTAAACCTCCCCGGTGATACAGTCCCCGGACCACCCAGTCCTCCGCCCCCCCCGCCAGGAGAATGCGCCGGGCCACGTGCACACACGGCTCCGCAGGATGGTGAGAGCCCCCAGAAACAGTCGGGGACTCCGCTCCACCCCTATCCAGGGCAGGGTCCCAGTCCAGGGCGGAGCCCCAGCGACCACGCCGCCCGGACCGCCCCCAGGCCCGCGCCGCGCCCCCCCCCCCCGCAAGCCAAAACAGCTCGAGGACCGGGCCACGGCGCCAGCCAGGGGGGACGCCTCCCCCAACCCCCCCCAGCAAGAACCAATCGCCCGCCACCACGCACCACGGATCAGGCGGAGATCCAGACCGAAGGGAGAGGGAGTCCCCACCCAAGGGGACAGGGCCGCAACTACGTTGCAAGTCCCGAGGTCCGGCCCGTCAGACCCGGCCAGCGGAGTCGCCGAGGCACAACCGGGGGCCCCCGAACCAGCATCAGGCTATGAACGACGGACCGGCCCCCGGCGGCGCCCGCCCCGGCAGGGTCACCCCCCCGTGGCGGGCCCCGCCGGGGGCAGCCCGCCGGCCGCCCAGCGAGATCAGTCAAGTCCCCGCCTCCCCGACCCCCCACACGGAGAGGGAGCATCAAGCCCCGGGCACATCCCCAATCAGCATCTATATATACAGGAACTATGGATAACAGGCATAAAAAGAAAATATAGGAGCCAGAGCATTAGAAACAGTAACTAGGCAGAACTCTGAGATCTATGTGTAGGTATTTGTCGGTACCTCCTATCTACCGTCCATATGACCGGGGTCTCCCTCGCGCTCCGGGTCGGGCCGGCGAGCCGGTCCCCTCCTGTCTCGTCCCCGTCTCCTCACGCGCCTCGGGAGTGGATCCGCCCTCTGGTCCAAGTCCGGCGCCAGCCAATCAGGGACGGCTATGGGTGCGGATCCCAGGAATTCAAAAAGACCCGCTAGTTGCTCCGGTGATCTCAGGGCGAATGTTCTACGATCCTTCCGCACTAGGAGTTGGAAGGGGTGGCCCCAGCGGTACGTCGCCCCCTGGTGCTGCACGAGATCCAGAAGAGGCCTCAACAGGCGTCGCATGTGCAGGGTTCTGCGGGACAGATCTTGCAATAGGATGACACGTGCGCCATTGAAATCAATAGGGCCCTTGTTCCAGGCTGCTCGCATGATGGCTTCCTTGATCTGGAAAAAGTGCACTCTGCAAATAACATCTCTCGGTCTGCTGGGGTCGTTGCCCACCGGGCCCAAAGCACGATGGACTCTATCAATCTCGATGTTCTCCCCCGAGGGGCGATTCAAGATGGTGTTGAACAAGTTGCACGCCGTTGCATGTAGCTCAGCTGGGTTTACCGATTCTGGGATGCCCCGCAGTCGGATGTTGTTGCGGCGGTTTCTATTTTCCAGGTCATCCTGTTGGACCTGTAAGGTAGAGAGCATTCTGCGTGTGGCATCTCTGTCCTGCTCCAGTGCAGCAATCCTGGCCCGGATATCCGATTGTGCGGCCGTGTTGGTTTCCACTTTGTCGGACAAATCCGCCACTGTATTTTGCATGGATGTTATTTCTCGGCGGAAAGTCCCCTCCATCCTTGAGATGTAAGACTCAAAATCTGTTCTTGAAGGCAGTGATTTAATGGCTTCTGCTACATTACATCTCACAGATTCCATAACGGCTGATATCAGTGCCCCGGGCAGAAAAGCCCCCGGAGAATCCATGCTCCCATAGATTGCCGGCAGGCGATCAGGCGTGGGGGGTCGGGACTCCCAGGAGTGGCTCATAGGGGTCGGGCTGCAGGGTCCCGGTGAGAAAGCCGCCCCCCCCTCCCAGTCCGCCGCCGGGGTAGAAGGGGCACACACTTCATGGGGCTGTGGGGCAGAGGTTCTCATTTCCTCTCCTGGGGACAGGGCAGGGGACAGAGGCTGACCAGGTGGCAGGGTGAGCCCAGGGACAGTCCCTCCATATGCAGCCTCTACAGTCACTGTGTTAATACATGGCTCCCCTGGCCGCCTCCCGCTCTCAGCACAGTGCACCTGTGCCATCGTGGTCCTCACATGCTGGCCCCCGCAGCTCCCCTCCCTCCTCTCACCTCCATGCTGCTTCACTTGAGGACCGGGGACAGGCAGCTCCTGAGATCGCTCCTCCGCAGGCTCCAAGCCGCCTTCAGTGACGCCTGTCATCTCGGGCTGAGAGGACCTCAGCCCGCTGCTCCCGTCATCAGGGCCCCGGCAGCCGCAGTCTGGAGCGGCGTCCGCCCCCGCCGGCCGCGGGGTAGACGGCGCCATCTTGTCCCGCGCCTCCATAGCTCCCGCAGGGACCGGCAACAGAGCAATCTTCTCCCCCTCCGCCCGAGGGGGTCCCGGGTCCGATCCTCCTCCACCCGGCCCCCGCCGGTTAGGTAAGTCGGGCGGCGTCGCAACCGAGGGGTTAGGGGGTCCTCCCCCTCCATCCGGATGTGAATGGGTCATCGCCATTACAGGCAGTAGCGGCTTAGGGCTCTCAAGCGGGGCAGCCCCGAAGTATGTGGATATGGGGGCACCCCGGGCAGATCTCACCACTCCCTTGGTTTTCCGCCTCTTGGACATGGTCCTGTTATATTGCTGTTGTTTAGCGATTGGTAGTAAATCGAGGGGTAAACGGGGAGCCTCCTGGAAACACTCCTCACGGCGCCATTAGCAGGCCACGCCCCCCCCAGGGGTTTTTAGAGCAGACACAAAAGCACTTTTAAAAATGAGGTCTATTTATATGAAATCAGCTGAAAGACCTGCTTCTGTGTAACAGATAGGGTTAAATGTGCAAACAGGGGATGCACAGTGCCCAGGGGTTTTTAAAGCAGACACAAAAACACTTAAAGCTGATTTGATCTAACTTGACCACAGTTTTAAGACCTGCTTCTGTGTAACAGATAGGGTTAAATGTGCTAACATGGGATGCCCAGTGCTCAGGGGTTTTTAAAGCAGACACAAAAACAATTTAAACTGTGGTCTAGTTAGATGAAATCAGCTGAAAGACCTGCTTCTGTGTAACAGGGTTAAATGTGTAAACAGGGGATGCACAGTGCTCAGGGGGTTTTAAAAGCAGACACAAAAACAATTACAACTGTGGTATAGTTAGATTAAATCAGCTTTAAGACCTTCTTCTGTGTAACAGATAGGGTTAAATGTGCTAACATAGGATGCACAGTGCTCAGGGTTTTTTAAAGCAGACACAAAAACAATTAAAACTGTGCTCTAGTTAGAAGCAGGTCTTAAAGCTGAGTTCATCTGTGTAACAGATGGGGTTAAATGTGCTAACATGAGATGCCCAGTGTTCAGGGGTTTTTAGAGCAGACACAAAAGCACTTTTAAAAATGAGGTCTATTTATATGAAATCAGCTGAAAGACCTGCTTCTGTGTAACAGATAGGGTTAAATGTGTAAACAGGGGATGCACCGTGCCCAGGGGTTTTTAAAGCAGACACAAAAACACTTAAAGCTGATTTGATCTAACTAGACCACAGTTTTAAGACCTGCTTTTGTGTAACAGATAGGGTTAAATGTGCTAACATGGGATGCCCAGTGCTCAGGGGTTTTTAAAGCAGACACAAAAACAATTTAAACTGTGGTCTAGTTAGATGAAATCAGCTGAAAGACCTGCTTCTGTGTAACAGGGTTAAATGTGTAAACAGGGGATGCACAGTGCTCAGGGGGTTTTAAAAGCAGACCCAAAAACAATTAAAACTGTGGTATAGTTAGATTAAATCAGCTTTAAGACCTTCTTCTGTGTAACAGATAGGGTTAAATGTGCAAACATAGGATGCACAGTGCTCAGGGGTTTTTAAAGCAGACACAAAAACAATTAAAACTGTGGTCTAGTTAGATGAAATCAGCTGAAAGACCTGCTTCTGTGTAGCAGATAGGGTTAAATGTGCAACCAGGGGATGCACAGTGCTCAGGGGTTTTTAAAGCAGACACAAAAACAATTTTAAAACCGTGGTCTAGTTAGATGTAAATCAGCTGAAAGACCTGCTTCTGTGTAACAGATAGGGTAAAATGTGCAAACAGGGGATGCCCAGTGCTCACGGGTTTTTAAAGCAGACACAAAAACAATTTTAAAACTGTGGTCTAGTTAGAAGCAGGTCTTTCAGCTGATTTCATCTAACTAGACCATAGTTTTAAAATTGTTTTTGTGTCTGCTCTAAAAACCCCTGAACACTGGGCATCTCATGTTAGCACATTTAACCCCATCTGTTATACAGATGAACTCAGCTTTAAGACCTGCTTCTAACTAGACCACAGTTGTAATTGCTTTTGTGTCTGCTTTAAAACCCCTGAGCACTGTGCATACTATGTTAGCACATTTAACCCTATCTGTTACACAGAAGCAGGTCTTTCAGCTGATTTCATGTAACTAGTAGGCTGACAATTAAAAGGGTTAATAGTACCTATGCATGTTGGGTATTGTTCTGCTCGGGGGACCTTGCACTTTCAGATTTAGCTTGTTTTTTCTTGTTTGCATTGTATTTTAGGAAAACATGTTTTTTATTCTGCTTTTTTATAATTTTTTTTAGGGAAACCCTGTGCAACCTAATAATTCTTCAAGGCATTACTTACCAGAAAGATGAGCCCACTACAACAAGTTCAGTATGCTTGGAAAGCTTAACATGTGTACTTTCAGGGAATATATGGTTTATGGGGGATATTCCAAATGTAAAGGGTTGTTTTGGTTGAAAAATTGCAAGGTGCACACTTTTTTAGCAGAGCTGAAAATTTCAAGTAAAATTACCGTTATCTGCATGTTTTACTTTTCTTGTTTGCATATAGTTTTTTTAGGAAAATGTGGCTTTGATTCTTTTTTATTCTTTTTTAGGGAAACTCTGTGCAACCAAAGAATTGATTTAGGGATTACTTCCACAAAACTACACCCACATAAACAAGCCTGGTACACCTTGAAAGCTTGAGGTATGTACTGCCAGAGAATATATAGTTTGTGGGGGGTATTTCAAGTGTAAAAGGTTGTTTTCTGGAAAAACTGAAAGGTGCGCTTAGTGCCTAGCATAGTTGTATTTTATCTGAAAATCTCCTAAAGCGCTGTTTCAGTTTGGGGGAGTCCTCTTGGCAGGAAAGGGTGTCTACCAATACATATGTGGTACCGCTGTGACCGGGAGAAATTGGGGTTTCACATGCAATAAGATTTTATTGACAAACTTACATTTTTTATTTAAAAAACTCTACAAATTGCAAAAAATAGATTTTTTTTATTTTTTTTGCACATATTTTACCCAAAAGTATTGATAATACACTAAAAAAAGGCCAAACAAGACATTGCATGTTGAAACTCAGACTCTGCTGAAAAAACAATATATAATTTTCCTGGAAAATCCCTGAAAATCCCTTAAAAAATCAAGGTTGAACATATGTAGCGCCAAATAATGAAACGTGGTCTGGCAACAAAGGGTGACAAAAATTCTAGGAAGGCTGGCATTTAAAGGGTTAAGGCCCACTGGGTGATTGTGGTTCCTGCACAACCACAACAGCAACTTGGACAGGTCCCGCCACTGTGGCCTCCACACTCCTAGGCCATTGTGCCTGTGACAGTGCACTTATCTATTTTAGTTCATGGATCAAATAAGCCTCACTATTCAGCACTTTATATTATTGCTGCTTGCACATTTTTTCTACTTGTGGTATTGCACATGTTGCACATGTTTTTTGCACTTAGGCATTTTTTTCTCTGACACCATGGCTAATTGTCAATTAAATATTTATTGATACATTTATCTAATTTTCACACATTTATAATAATACTAATAATAATCATTAAATGCAAATTTCACAAATTCATATATATATATATATATATATATATATATATATATATATATATATATTAACTAATAACATATAATTTTATGACTTTTTTTATTTTAATTTTTTTTTCGTTTTTTTTACAATTTTTTGTATTTTTTTTATTTTGATTTTTTTTAATACTTTTTTTTCAATTTTCGTATTTTTTTTATTTTTTCAGTGCCCCCCCAGCCTGCCATGTGTGCAGGACACAGCATTTTCACGCTGTTCTTCACATGGTTTGCCTTGGCGAGCGGAGTCACACATGGGAGGAACTGCTAAAAATCATTAATCAATAAATCAAATCATGGCTTACTCCACGAAAACTGCAAATGGGAACCATGATGACAGACAATGGGAAGATGTAAAATGTTGTTTTCTTGTGCTAACTTTAACAAGTAATATTGGGCCGTCCAGATATAATCTCAGCTATGAGAAATCCAGGAAACCAACAATCGATGAGTGGATTTAATTAAAATAGAGCCAGTTACATTACAGAAAAAGTAATCATATGAACGGGCAGCAATTTCTCTCAAGTTAATTCAGCCAGGGCCTTTTGTCCTTTGCCCAGCCCCCTGCCATACTGCCTGCGTGGCAGCCCTTCATGTCTCCGGCATTGTTAGCGGGGAAGCAGAGAGAAAAAGAACCTTGCCCCACATTCCCGTCTTTAATATAATTCTCTGGTCAAACTTTAATTTCTTATCCACCCAACTGCCCCTTAGACTTCCTGTTACACAAGGAGGCCATTTACAGTTAAATAGTTTAAAATGCAAGTAATTACTGAGAGGGTACGTAAACATACCCAGACATTCTTTACATCTGCATATGAACTGCTTCCCTGAGGTCTGAAAGCAAAGTCAATTAAGAGAAATAACCTTTATATTATATGGACATGTATATATGTTATATGTGTATGATTTCCTTTGAATCAGCCACATCCAGATCAGAATCATAATAAATGGCAGGTAAACATCCACAGCTTCCCCATTCATCCAAGGCACTTATAGACATCAATAATTTAGTGACTTAATAATAATTCATTAATAATTGAGATCATAAACATTTTGTTCCTCTGGAACCTTCTTAGAAAAGAAGATCTTGTCTGCGCTGCAACAAGGAAGCCTGAGCCATGCGCCCTGTATGGCACACGTGTTCAACCTAGTTGTCAAGTGTTTTCTGAAGTCTTCCCCCCATCTACAAGACATCCTAACAAAAGGAAGGAAACTTTACATGCACTTCAGCCACTCCTACACCGCCAAGCACACCATAGTCTGATTTGCAATGTTTCCACTCGTTGAAATTCCACCCTCCATATGTTGGATAGACAATACGAACAGAGAAAAGCCATCACTGATTTCTTGATGATCCAAGTAGATAGGGGGACTCCCCTGTGTAACTTCAATGTAAACCAGTGGCAGCTCATACGTGACACCTGCTGTTTGCTCAGGCCCTTTGAGGAAGCCACTTTATTAGTCAGTTGCCAGGACTATGGGATGAACGATGTGATCCCACTGCTTCATGTACTACAACACATGTTGGAAACCATGGCTGGTCAGGGCACTGGAGACATAGCGCCTACATCTCACAGCCAAATGAAACCTGTGGGGCTGAACTGGAGGAGGAAGAGGAGGGGGTGGGGCACAGCAAAGCACAGTTTAGGTTTGAAAAAGTGGCCATTTTTTCTTGTCATCTGACAGGAGAGGAGGAGCAGGAGCAGCCAGAGGAGCTAGAGGGTTGTGAGGAACGCGAGACAGAGGACCCAGACACACCGTGGCAGTATGCAGTGGAGATGGAGACAGGTAGTCCCTCCGAATCACTTGCACAAATGGCACGATGCTTGCTCACGTGCTTGCATAGTGACTGCTGAATTGTCACCATTCGGCAGCGGGATGACTTCTGGCTCTCCACCTTATTGAACCCTCGCTACCAGCACAAAATACTGTTTTAAGCCTAGTGGAGAGCATTGACCTGCCCTTATCAGTACACACCACATACGTACATCTGAGAGTTGAACCATTTTTTCGTGTTAAAGTCTTCAGGGTCTAGTTACTGTGAAAGGCCAGACACATTTTTGATGGACAGACAAGTTCTCCTCGTGATTACTATTGCCCCTGCCTCGCTAAACCCCCTCTGATGGCACAACACTGGCAGAGCAGGACAGCTTTCTCAGTGCAAACTCTGCTAGTTGCGGCCACAGATCAAGTTTGGCAGGCCAAAAGTCCAGTATATCCTCATGGTGTGTTGGCATGGTCATGTCAAGGTATAACACCACCTGCTGATTCAGGTCCTGCTCCATGTCTACCTGCTGACTATAAATTGCCTCACCATGCTGGTGAAGAAAGCTACTCATTAGCGACTGAAGACTCAGAGGCCCCCCCGTGTCAGAACTGGGAGAGAATGGAGGATGGTGCAGATAGGCATCGGCCAACTGACAGTGGGTGTAAATAAAAAAACATTTTTACACAACAGCGGCAGGTGCCTGGCCTTTTCACACTAACTAGCTAATCAGCACTTGAAGATAAAACCAAACCAAACACTGCCAGATTGCCTGAAATGGGATGGCCCGTGCTCAAAGTTAGTTAATAGCACTACATCAAACTTCAAAACGTGGTTTTTGTTACAAAATGCAAAAGGTAAGTAACCAGGTACTCTTAAAAGATGAATGTTATCATTTGGGATGCCCCCCCGGTGAAAAGCAATGGCTGCTGCAAATTTTACAATGTGACTTTTGTTACAAAATGCAAATGGTAAGTAGCCAGGTACTCTTAAAAGATGAATGTTATCATTTGGGATGCCCCTGGTGAAAGGCAATGGCTGCTGCAAATTTTACAACGTGACTTTTGTTACAAAATGCAAAAGGTAAGTAGCCAGGTACTCTTAAAAGATAAATGTTACTAACTGGGACGCCCCCTGTGAATAGCAATGGCTGCTGGAAATTTTACAATGTGACTTTTGTTACAAAATGCAAAAGGTAAGTAGCCAGGTACTCTTAAAAGACACATGCTAGCATTCGGGATGCCCCCCGGTGAAAGTCAAGGGCTGCTGAAAATTTTACAATGTGACTTTTGTTACAAAATGCAAAAGGTAAGTAGCCAGGTACTCTTAAAAGATGAATGTTATCAATTGGGATGCCCCCCCAGTGAAAGGCAATGGCTGCTGAAAATTTTACAACGTGACTTTTGTTACAAAATGCAAAAGGTAAGTAGCCAGGTACTCTTAAAAGACGCATGCTAGAAGATAGATGCTAGCACGCTTTTTAAAGAATGACACTAGGAAAAGAAAAAACGAAATAGGCAGGTGTGTTATTAACATTAAATAGGCTTGAAAGCTAAAACAAACACTGTAAACTGTCTCTGTCTCTCTCTGTCTCTTTCTGTCACTGTCACAGCCTCTCTCCTTCTCTCCCTGGCTCTATCTGTCCCTCGCTGCATCTATCTGTCCCTTGTTCTATCTATCTCTCCCTCGCTGTATCTATCTATCTATCTATCTATCTATCTATCTATCTATCTATCGCTCTGTCTCTGCGTGACCCGCAATACAGTGTTGAAATGAGCTTCTGCAAAATGGCCGCCACTTATATAGGGCTGTGACATCATCGGGAAGCCTGGCTGCTGATAGGCAGCATGTGATGCCTACCCAGGATTCTTTGCCCCATGGGACATGTCCTGACATGTGGATCCACCATTTTAGATGGCCTGGACCGCAGTAAATGGATTTTTCCTGAAATTCGTAACTAATTCGGATTTGTCAGATTCTATTCGCTCATCTCTAGCTGTAACATATTTAACTTCCCCCCAGCAGTATTATCCCATTTAAGGGCATCTGAGAGTTTTTGCATTTAGTTTTATGCCCATGTCTTGAAGGCCTTGTTAGTGTTACAGGTCACACACATGCCCAAAAATATAGTGCTCTTTCTTTTCTACCAAAACCTCATTTTAAAGCTTGCTGTAACATACTTAACTGGCCCTCACCAGGGGCATCCAATTTAAGGGCATCTGAGAGTTTTTTCATTTGGTTCTATGCCCAGTTCTTGAAAGCATTGTTAGTATTACAGGCCACACACCTGGCCAAAAATATAGCTTTCTTGGGTTTTTCAACAAAATGTTGTTTCAAAGCTTGCTGTAACATATTTAACTGGCCCTTACCAGTGGCATCCCATTTAATTGCATCTCAGAGTTTTTGCATTTGGTTTTATGCCCAGATCCTTAAAGCCTAGTTAGTGTTAAAGGGCACACATCTTCCCAAAAATAAAAAATAGTGTTCTTGCTGTTGTACCAAAAACATTGTTTCAAAGCTTGCTGTTAGGTATTTAACTGACCCTCACCTGGGCATCCTATTTAAGGGCATCTGAGAGTTTTTGCATTTGGTCTTAGGCCAAGGTCATGAAAGCCTAGTTAGTGTTACAGGCCACACACCTGCCCAAAAATATAGTGTTCTTGCTGTTGTACCAAAACCTTATTTTAAAGCTTGCTGTAACATACTCACCTGGCCCTCACCGGGGACATCCCATTTAAGGGTATCTGAGTGTTTTTGCATTTGGTTTTATGCCTCTCTGTCCCTTGAGTGCCAGCCATGTCAAAATTACGTGCTTTGAATTTACCCCTGCTAGGAGCCAAAAAATAAAAAAAAACACTCACCTTACCCTATCGATTCGGCCAGGTCTCCTCTTTAATTTGGTGCCATCCAATTCTGACTGGGGCTCTTCTTACTCTTCTCAGGAAAGCCCCCAAAATAGCACCCCCCAGTTCATCAGCGGATGCTGCTAACTGTAACTGGGGGGCCTCCAATCGCCCCCCTGGGTTCTTTTGTGGTGAGGAGAGGGCTAGAAATCGCCCTCTCCCTCATTTCCTGGGTGCCGGCTGCTAGCCCCACCCTTTTTGGGCAAAGCGGATGACGTAATCTATGACAGCACCCAACAGCCAGCATTTCTCATTAGCCCCGAGATGCTCAGTCGCTCCGTGTGATCAGAGGAGGAAAGCTGGAGGGGGCGAGATGACCCTGATCTCTAGGCCCCCCCCCGCCCTCCTCCACCGATCACCCGAGAGCTGTCATCGGAGCTTCATGGGACATGATCGCGGGGGACAGCTGAGGATTGGAGGTGAGTAAAGAAAAAACTAATAAATGTCATTTGTCTGTGTGTGTGTGTTTATTTTTTTATTGGTAACCTCTAGTTAACTGGTAAGGGGTCCATGAGACCCCTATACCAGTTTACAAGGCTGAGGGCTGGCAAGTCCCCTGCGGCTATTGGGTGACTTGCCATTAACCCTTTAAGTGCCAGCCTTCCTAGAATATTCCTAGTATGTCACACACCCCACTTCCAAATATTCATGACACTTGGGAACCCGGCCTGTATAGGGCGATCTTGCAGAGATGACATGGAAAAAGGAGCCCCTCCTGGTCCATAAGTACTGGGTTCCTCCCACAATTCCTCAGACTTTTCGTCTCTGCAGTCAGCGAAGCATTCAGAAGATGACTCTCCTTCAAGCTGCAGGTAGCCAGGTTTGCTCCCGGCCCTTTTTTTCTCTATTTCTGTCTGAAACTCTTTAAGCCTGTTTGGTTATATTGTATGCCTCCCAGCCCTGGCTGTGTGGTTCAGGCAAAGGTAAATACATACACCTTCTGGTGTATACAGGAGTATTACTCCTCCGTGAGACCCAAATGTGGGTAGGCAGCTTCCGGGTTGGTGTTCCCGGCATGGGATGCCCCTGTCCCTTTATAATCCCCTTGTGCCTTATGGGTGCATTTCTATCCTCTCCCCTTTAGTTCTCCTTTACCCTGCTGGGGTAAAAAGGAGGGGGGGGGCGTTATCTGGGCTTATATGTCACCATGCACACAAATAATTAAAAAAAAATAAATCTTTATTACATATATATTATTATGTATGTTTACTATACTATAGAAAATGTTTTATCTAGATTTTCCTATCTCTGTCTAGGCAGCATTCTTTTTGCTTACCTTTTAAAGCTCTTTGTTCTGGCTGTGTTCAGATTTGAATTTCCCTCCATTCTTGATCATGTGATTCTGGAGGTGGGCGGGGCTTAGGCACACTGCATCATTTCATTCTCAGAGCACCTGTGCTCTGTTTGTCTGCCTGGCTCTTGCTGTTTACCTGTGGTCTTCCCTCATGGTGTGAGCTTATTCCTGGTGCTGTGAGTACCCTCAGCTTTGCTGAAGGGTGTTTTCTGCCATTTTTTTCATGCTTTGTCATTTATTGTATTGTGTGCATTGGTGACTGTTTGTTTTTCTTTGTAGGTGGAAACTCTTCATTTTAAAAGGGGTTTCTTCTGCTCTTTAGCCCTTAAAGTCTTATTTGGGGGTCCATTTGTGTTAATATCCTCCCACTTGGGACTATTTAAAGGGGCATCCCGGGTAGCAATTGCGTAAATCCCATATATACTTGGTGACTATAATCAATTATAGTATAATACTAAACACCATATGGAGGCATCTCAAAATAACGGGCATGCAGTTCCCTCTGCACAGACTCGGCAATGTTTTGGATGTAGGACATCCATTCTTTGCGTCCCTTGTGCTCAATTAACTATTATGCAGCAAACTGGGGCCCAGGCTTCGGCGTCTGCGGCTTCTGCCTTATCTCCTACTCCGCCATGTCTTGTCCGTACCCCCAGTGATATTGTCATGGGTGGTGAGTCGCATTCTGATTTATGTGCCAGATTGGCTCATCTTGAAAAATTTATGTCTAGCTCTGTGGCCAAGAAGGCCTCAGCTAATAGGAAACATTTGACTCAGGCCGTTCCGGTAAGTGAGGGGGATAATTGTGAAATGCTTTATTGGTCTGATCCTTCTCAGTTAGAAGAAGGAGAATTATATGAGGAATCAGATGTTTCTGATGAACAGCAATTTGTTGGTACTGTGATTGAGCAGGGTTGTGGATACCCCAAAGGCTCTTGCTCAGTTATTTGAGGTTTTGGTTATCACTCCTCCTGAAGTAGTCCCTCCTCAAAAAGGGGAATTCTTTGGAGTCTCTAAACCTTGTTTAGAATTTCCAAATCAAAAGCATTTTGATGAAATTATTCTTAAAGAATGGGAGAAGCCTGCGCGGCTTCCTGGCATTCCCTTGGGCTGGGACAAGAAATATCCCTTCCCAGCTGATACTGTTAAGCATTGGTCATCACCACCTGTGCCCACCGCTCTGGGCATGTGTACACTCACTGCACGGATGGGTTAAATGTGGAGAACAAACTCCTATGTGTGCGCAAGCATACAATGGCCATCTATGCATTAATAATTAATTAATTAATAGAGAGACTGGATTTTTAAAAGATACTTTGCTCATGGGTTGATGCCCCTGTACTTAATTTATCCAATTCTTCTGTGTTACATTCTCCTGACTCCACTACACTTAAAGATGAAGAGGATAAGCGTATTGATCAAATGGCGTGCCACGCTTTTTCCAGTGTGGGCTCGGCCTTGCTGCCTGTTGGTGCTTCAGCGCTCATGACAGTGGCTATTAGGTCTGTTGGGAGAGACCTAATGAATTACTCAGGGCTTGATCCGGCCTCTGATGAGTACGCCGCTTTTAAGCGATGTGAGATGTTTGCATCTTTTGTACTTTCTGCCTTAGATGATACTCTGCTCATGTGCAGCAGAACCTCTGCCTTGTTAGTCGCCATCCGGCAGTCAGTAAGGTTGCGGCAGTGGGCAGCTGATATTGTAGCCAAGAAATTGCTTACAGCGCTTCCTTTTGTGGGATTGCGCCTCTTTGGAGAAAAATTGGATTCTGTCACTAAAGGAGGTAAATTACCTCAGCGTAAGAAACAACATCATTCCAGTCAAGGAGTGGCCTCTTTTAACCCTTCCTTTTGGGGGTCTAGATCTAGTAGAGGATCGGCCTTTTCAGTCCCTAGGGGGAATGCATGGAATAGAGGAAAGGGACGTGGCCGTCCAAGTCAGAATTGGGGGTCCAAAACCAAATCTGCCACTAAGCCTGCTCAACAATGAGGGGACGCCCTCACCCTTACGGGTGGGGGGATGGCTGTGGTTCTTCTTCCAGGTCTGGGTTCAGGAGGTATCGGACAATTGGGTTCTGGAAGTAGTCTCTTCCGGTTACAAACTGGAATTCGAGTCCTGGCCTCCTCCCAGATTTTTCATGTCCCGGATGCCGTCAGATCCGGCAATTGCACAGGGACTGCGGGCAGCAGTAGCGAATCTGTAAAACATGGCTGTCATCTGCCTAGTGCCTCCAGCGGAAAGGGGTTTGGGGTTTTACTCCAACCTATTCACGGTACCCAAAAAGGACGGCTCTGAGGAGACTCAATCAATTTATCAGTTTCAGAAAATTCCGCATGGAGTCTCTGCGATCAACGATCAATGATCTCCGTCAGGCGGACTTCACGACATCCATAGACATCAAGGATGCTTATTTGCACATTCCTATTTTTCCAGGTCACCAGAGATTTCTCAGGTTCTCGATAGAAGACCAACATTATCAATTTATGGCCCTGCCATTCGGCCTTACCTCGGCCCCAAGAATTTTTACCAAGATGCTGGCAGGAGTGATGGCTATATTCAGGGTCCAGGGCATCCGCATTGTGCCTTTTCTGGACGATCTTCTTATCGCGGCCTCCTCCCTCGAACAATCAGAGTTGGACACCAGGATGGTGGTTTTTACGCTAGAGAGGTTCGGATGGGTAATAAGTTACCCCAAATCCTCTCTCTGTCCGTCCAGGGAGATTCCCTTCCTGGGCCTGATTCTGGATACATTTCAGGCCAAGGTTTTTCTCCAATCAATGTATTAGACCTTCGGGCCATACATCTTGTTCTACTTCGACTGACCCATTTCTTACAGGGTCTGCCAGTTCAGATTCGGTCAGACAACCGAACAGCTGTTGCATACATCAATCACCAGGGAGGGACTCGCAGTTGGGGTGCCCTCCAGGAAGACTCTCTGATCTTTCAGTGGGCAGAGATTAATGTTCCCTGCATATAAGCAGTTAAATTCCGGGGATAGAGAATGTAGAGGCAGACTCCCTGAGCAGGGGATGTTCTCGCCAGGGAGAATGGTCTCTCAATCCAAGGGTCTTTCAGTTCCTCTTTCACAAGTGGGGGACTCCACGGTTGGACCTGTTTGCTTCTCACCACAATCACAAGCTGCCAGCTTTTGTGTCTCTATCCCAGGATCCTCTGGCAGTGGCAGCGGATGCTATGTCTCTGGCCTGGAAGGATCTGGGGTGCCTATATCTGTTTCCCCCATTCTCCATGATCAGCAAGGTGGTGCGCAAGTTAGCACTGGAGGAGGCGGCAGCCATTCTGGTGGCGCCAAGGTGGCCAAGACATCTGCGTACGCAGACGTCGTAAGGCTGGCAGTGGATCGTTTCCATCTGTCTCTTCTTCCAGATCTCATCACTCAGGGTCAACTTTGTTACCCCAATTTACAAACGCTGGCTTTGACGGCATGGCTGCTGAAGTCTCCATCTTGAAAGAAGAAGGTCTTTCTGATGCGGTTATTCAGACTCTTATTAGAGCTAGGAAGAAGTCTTCCTCTGTCATTTATTACAGGACTTGGAGGTCCTATATTGATTGGTGTGAATCCAGGGCTTTGCCCTGTAGAGTATTTTCTATTCCTAGAATTCTGGAATATCTGCAACGAGGTCTGGATATGGGATTCCAGATTAGTACTTTGAAAGGGCAAGTCTCTGCCTTGGCTATTTTCTTTCAAAGGTCGTTTGCTCTTCATCCTTTGGTTAAGACCATTTTCTAAGGAGTCGCGCATGTGCGGCCTCCCAGAAAGCCTATGCTTCCTGTTTGGGACCTTAACCTGGTGCTTTCAGCTATGCAGGCTGCTCCTTTTGAGCCTTTGCAGGATATTCCTCTTCCTATTCTTACTCAGAAGGTTGCCATTTTGGTTGCTATTACTTCTGTCCGCCGAGTTTCTGAACTGGCGGCTTTGTCTATTCTAGCCCCTTATTTTGAAAGGCATCAAGATAAGGTTGTTTTCCGTTTTAAACCGGATTTCCTTCCTAAGGTGGTTTCTGCTTTCCACCTGAATCAGGATATAGTTCTTCCTTCCTTGTGTCCTAAACCTAGTAATGACAAGGAAAGGGTCTTACATTCTTTGGATGTAGTTCGTTGTGTTAAGTATTATTTAGTTACTACTAGACGGATGCCTTTTTTGTTGTGCCTTCTGGGCCCAAGAAGGGTTTTGCTCCTGCCAAATCTTCTCTTAGTAAGTGGATACGTCAGGCCATCATTGGGGCCTATATGGCTAAGGGGAAGGTTCCCCCTTTTCGTGTCACCGCTCATTCTACTCGTGCTATTGGAGCTTCCTGGGCTTTTCAGCACCAGGCTTCTGTTGAACAAGTTTGCAAGGCTGCGACTTGGTCTTCTGTGCATATTTTTCTAAGTTTTACAAGGTTGATGTGCGGGCCTCAGCGGATGCTGCTTTTGGCCGCAAAATTCTGCAAGCTGCAGTAATTTAAGTTATGCATTATTCCTTGGGGATCCCCACCCACTATAGACACTGCTATTGGATGTCCCAAGTGTCATGAATATTTGGAAGTGGGGCGTGTGACATACTAGGAATAATACCATTTTGTGAGTACTCACCTGCAAAATTGTTATTTTGAGTATGTCACACACCCCACTTCCCCCGCCCTTTTTTGTTCTAAGGGATCCTTTATATGGTGATTATTATTTTCAAACTATTTTTCATTTATTGAATATAATTTGCTCTTCCTGGTTCTTCACTGCTTTTTAAAAAGACTGAGGAATTGTGGGAGGAACCCAGTACTTATGGACCAGGAGGGGCTCCTTTTTCCATGTCATCTCTGCAAGATCGCCCTCTACAGGCCGGGTTCCCAAGTGTCATGAATATTTTGAAGTGGAGTGTGTGACATACTCATAATAACCATTTTACAGGTGAGTACTCACAAAATGGTATTTTTAGTCACCCTTTGTTGCCAGACCACGTTTCACTATTTTGCGCTACATATTTTCAACCTTGATTTTTTGAAGAGATTTCCCAGGAAAATGATATATTGTTTTTTTCAGTCTGAGCTTCAACATGCTCTTGTTTGGCCTTTTTTTTTGTGTATTCTCAATTGTATTCTCAATACTTTTGGGTGAAATATGTGCAAAAAAATAAAAAATAAAACTATTTTTTGCAATTTGTAGTGTTTGTTGTAATAAAAAATGTTTTGTCAATAAAATGTTATTGCGTGCGAAACCCCAATTTCTCCCGCTCACAGCGGTACCACATATGTATTGGTAGACACTCTTACCTGTTCAGGAGACTCCCCCAAACTTAAACAGCGCTTTAGGAGATTTTCAGATAAAATACAACTATGCTATGCGCTAAGCGCACCTTGCAGTTTTTCCAGAAAAACAACCCTTTAAATTTGAAATATCCCCCACAAATGATATATTCTCTGGAAGTACACACCTCAAGCTTTTTAGGCGTACCAGGCTTGTTGACATGGGCGCAGTTTTCTGGAAGTAATCCCTCAATTCTTTGGTTGCACAGAGTTTCCCTAAAAAAGAATAAAAAAGAAGAATGAAAGCCACATTTTCCTAAAAAAAACTATAGACAAACAAGAAAAAGCAAGTAAAATCTGAAAAAGCAACATCCCCAGAACAGAACGATACCCAACATGCATAGGTAGTGTCAAGGGAAGAGTTGCCAAACACCCCAAAGTAAAGTGTGCGCATAACGGTAATTGTACTTGAAAATTTCAGCTCTGCAGACAAAGTGCGCACCTTGCAATTTTTCAACCAAAACAACCCTTTACATTTGGAATATCCCCCATAAACTCTATATTCCCTGAAAGTACACATGTTAAGCTTTCTAAGCGTACTGAGCTTGTTGTAGTGGGCTCATCTTTCTGGAAGTAATCCATTGAAGAATTCTTAGGTTGCACAGGGTATCCCTAAGAAAAATTATAAAAAAGCAGAATAAAAACCATGTTTTCCTAAAATATCAATATGCAAACAAGAAAAAACAAGCTAAATCTAAAAGCGCTAGGTTCCCTGAGCAGAACAATACCCAACATGTATAGGTACTATTAACCCTTTTAATTGTCAGCCTACTTGAAGTTTTGTCACCCTCTGTTGACAGGTCATTTTCCCCATTTTGTGCCATTTTTAACCGTGATTTTTGCTGGAATTTCCAGAAAGATTATATACATATTATTTGCAACAGTGTTTAGGCTTTAACGTGAAATGTCTTGTTTGTCATTTTTCTACTGTGTTTTGAATATTTTTGCGTAAAAAAACAAAAACATAAATAAAATAATATTTTATAGACAATGATCTCCTTTATTTTAAATAAAAAATGTGTTTTATTAATGAAAACCATATTGCATGTGATAGCCCCATTTCTCCCGATTACAACGGTACCACATATGTATCAGTAGCCCCCGCAATTTTGCCCTGGAGACCCCCCAAACTGAAAAGAGCACTTTATAACATTTACAAATAAAATACAACTACTATCCACACTATGAACATAAGGGGTTAATTAAAAAAAAAAAGACATGTGGTCCCCCCTCCCAGGAGGAGGAACCTGGGAGGGGGGGCCATTCTTTTTATTTTTAAATTAACCCCTTATGTTTATAGTGTGGATAGTAGTTGTATTTTATTTGTAAATGTTATAAAGTGCTCTCCCCAAAAAAATTAAATAGCCCCCCGGGGGGGGGGGGGGACCCTTTTTTTTTTTAATTTCAAGGGTTAGGGTTAGGCTAACACTAACCCTTAAAAAAAAAAAAAAAAAAAAATTACGTAGGGTGCCCCTTACCCGTCATAACCAGCCCGGGACCAGCTATGGGGGCTTGTAGAAACAGAGTGGAGGGGCCAGCTTTTGTGACCCCCCACCCTGCAGCCTACAAGCCCACATAGCCTGTGTGGGCCCAGGCTCTTCTGCCCCCCCTGGGCTTTGGGGAGGCAGGTAATTGGGGGTGCGGGGGTTAATGGCAAGTCACCCGCTAGTTGCAGGTGACTTGCCAGCCCCCAGCCTTGTGAACTGGTACAGGGGTCTCATGGACCCCTTAGCAGTTCACAAAGGGTTAACATAAAAAAAAAACACACAGAGACATAAGAAAAAATTACTTTTATTAAAAAATAAAAACTTTTTTTTACTTTACTTACCTCCGATCGTCAGCTCCTTTGTCCCTCGATGTGATGACAGATGCGATCATGCTGGCTACAGTAGCAGAGGGTCAGGTGGTGATCTGATCACCTGCCCCTCTGCTCCTGTGGCCAGCATGATCACATCTGAATGAACAGAAGCAGGGAGCCGGGATGACACCCGGTGAGTGACATCATAAGGGCTTAACGGCAAGATGGCAGCGCCCTTCGGGAGAGGAGGGGGAGAGCCCTTTCAGGCTCTCACCTGAAGCTGAAGAGCCGGGGGGGGCGATCGGAGGCCCCCCCAGTGAGGAGGAGGCCGGAGGGTGGCAGCACGACTGCAGGTAAGTAAACATCATTTTTAATTTTCTTTTTTTTTTTACAGTTAGCAGCTGCTGCAGCTGAAGCGGGGGGGGGGGGGGTGCTATTCCGGGGGCTCTCCTGGAGCCATCCGACTGGGGATCGGATGGCACCAAATTAAATAGGAGACCTGGCTGGATCCAACGAGGGGTCAGGTGAGTATTTTACTTTTATATTTTTTTTACTGTGGGGTTTAAAGTCAGCTACGTAAGTCTCACGCAGCTGGCACTTAAGTGGAGTAGAGGCAGCTACTAAGACTCACGTAGCTGGCACTAGAAGGGTAAACCCCCGACATCCCCAATTACTGGCCTCCCCAAGGCTCAGGGGGGTGGGCAGAATAGCCAGGGCCTACAGAGGCAATGTGAGCTTGTAGCCTGCAGGGCTGGGGGCACCAAAGCTGGCCCCTGTGCCCTGTTCCTACAAGCCCTGCATAGCTGGTTCCAGGCTGGTCATTCCGGGTATGGAGGACCCCATGTCATTTTTGGTGGGATTTTTAAGGGTTTTTAACCCTTAAAATAAAGATATGGGGTTCCTTGCCCCTGGGAGGGGGCAACTCTGTCGTTTTTTTAATTAACCCCTTATGTTCTGTCACCCAGCTGCCATAAAAGGCTTTCAGCATCAGCAGAAGGGCAGAAACCAGAGTGATCATTGTGGGACACAGTGCCCGGGGATGGATGGGAGGTAAGTATTAAAAAAAAAATGTATAAAATATTTTTTCTCCTTGTCTCTGTGTGTTTTTTTACACTTAACCCTTTGTGAACTGGTAAAGGATCCATGATCGCTGGGGGACAGCTGAGGATCAGAGGTGAGTAAAGAAAAAAACTAATAAAGGCCTTTTTTTGTGTGTTTATTTTTTACTGCTAACCACTTGTGAACTGGTAAGAGGTCCATGAGACCCCTATACCAGTTCACAAGGCCTGCGGCTAGTGGGTGACTTGCCATTAACCCCTGACACCCCCAATTACCTGCCTCCCCAATCGGCCAGGGGGGCAGAAGGGCCCAGCCCAACGGAAGCTATATGGGCTTGTAGCCAGCAGAGCAGGGGGCCACCAAAGCTGGCCCCTGTACCCTGTTCTACAAGCCCTGCATAGCTGGTCCCAGGCTGATTATGTTGAGTAGGGGGGGACCCATGTCATTTTTGGGGGGATTTTTATGGGTTTTAAAAACTTAAAATTCCCAAGAAAATGAAAATTTCCCCTTTGTCATTTTTTTTAAATTAACCCCTTATATTTTGTCACCCAGCAGCTATAAAAAGCTTTCAGCAGCAGGAGAGCAGAAGCCAGAGTGATTGGTGAGGGAAGATGAGGAATGGGATGTAATTATTAATGTGTATTAATGTGTTTTTATATTTAACCCACTGTGAATTGGTAAGGGGCCCATGAGACCCCTATACTAGTTCACAAGGCTTAGGGGCTGGCAAGTCACCTGCGGCTAGTGGGTGACTTGCTATTAACCCCCAGCCCCCATTACCTGCCTCCTCAAAGCCAAGGAGGGGGCAGAATGGCCCGGCGGTGCAGGCTTATAGCCGGCAGGGCGGGGGGGCCACCAAAGCTAGCCCCCGAGAAAGGGACTAACATTTTTCTTAACCCTTTATAGTATAGAAAGTAGTTATATTTTATTTGTAAATGTTATAATGTGCTCTTTTCAGTTTGGGGGGTCTCCCGGGCTAGAATGGGGGGCCACCAATACATATGTGGTACTGTTGTAATTGGGAGATAAGGGGCTATCACATGCAATATGGTTTTCTTTAATAAAACAAATGTTTTATTTAAACTAAAGGAGAATTTTCTAAAAATATATATTTTTTTGTTCTTTTTACGCAAAAAATATTTTTAAAAACAGTAGAAAAATTACAAACAAGACATTTCATGTTAAAGCCTAAACTCTGCTGCAAAAATATATATATAATTTTCCTGGAAATTCCTGCAAAAATCACAGTTTAATATGGCACAAAATGGTGAAAAATGACCTGTCAACAGAGGGTGACAAAACTTCAAGTAGGCGGGCAATTAAAAGGGTAATAAGTTGCTATGCATGTTGGGTATTGTTCTTCTCAGGGGATCTTGCACTTTTAGATTTTGCTTGTTTCTTCTTATTTGTATATTGATATTTTAGAAAAACATGTTTTTATTTCTTTCATACATTTTTTTTTAGGGAAACCCTGTGCAACCTAAGAATTCTTCGAGGGATTACTTCCAGAAAGATGAGCCCACTACAACAAGCTGGGTACGCTTAGAAAGCTCACCATGTGTACCTTCAAGGAATATATGATTTATGGGGAGTATTCCAAATGTAAAGGGTTGTTGTGGTTGAAAAAGCGCACTGTGAGCACTGTATTTGCAAAGCTGAAATTTTCAAGTAAAATTACCGTTATGCGCATGCTTTACTGTGGGGTGTCTGGAAACTATGCATGTTGGGTATTGTTCTGTTCTGGGGACCTTGCTTTTTCAGATTTAACTTGTTTTTTCTTGTTTCCATTTTCTTCTTTTTTTAGGGAAACTCTGTGCAACCAAAGAATTGAGGGATTACTTCCAGAAAATTAGGCCCACGTCAAGAAGCCTGGTACACCTAGAAAGCTCGAGGTGTGTAATTTGTGGTGGGTAGTTCAAATGTAAAGGGTTGTTTTTCTTGCAAAACTGCAAGGTGCGCATAGCATAGTTGTATTTTATCTGAAAATCTCCTAAAGTGCTGTTTCAGTTTGGGAGAGTCTCCTGAGCAGGAAAGGGTGTCTACCTATACATATGTGGTACCTTTGTAACCGGGAGAAATTAGGATTTCTTACGAAATAACATTTCTACTAATTGTAAAAATAGATTTTTATTTTTATTTTTTTGCATATATTTCAGCCAAAAGGTTAAAGAATACACTAGAAAAGGCCAAACAAGACATTTCATGTTGAAGCCCAGACTCTGCTGAAAAAAACAATATATAATTTTCCTGGGAAATCTCTTCAAAAATTACGGATGAACATGTGTAGCGTAAAATAGTGAGCCTCGATTCAGAGAGACACAAAAAAACATCAGTTTTAGTGCCGTTGTCGTATCATTTTCAAAAGTTCCCGCTCTCGTATGAATGTGCGAGCGATTCAATGCATGCATTGTAAACGTTCTGTAAAGTTTCCGCCCCGTCGTATGCCAGAGTAAGAGGATGTCATTTTCCATCGAGACTTTTCTGATTCATTTTCTCAGGTAACAACGTAGCCTTCCGTTTTTGCCCTTTTCCCATCGTATCCTCACACGAATCCTTTACGTTTACCGACAGATTCTGTTTCACTTTTACAAAAAATAATCGTCCAGACGGAATCCTTATGATCTTGCGCCTGCGAACTACAAACTTAACTCCTTAAAGTGCTCGCATACATATTTCACTCCATCACTTCTACTACAATGTTTAGCTAAACCACTTAGCGCTATCCTGCAGCTTCCCTTTGGATGACTTAATGCTCACCCTAACCACTTAGCACTATCCTGCAGCTTCCCTTTTGATCCCTTAATGCTCACCCTAACCACTTAGCACTATCCTGCAGCTTCCCTTTGGATGACTTAAAGCTCACCCTAACCACTTAGCGCTATCCTGCAGCTTCCCTTTTGATACCTTAATGCTCACCCTAACCACTTAGCACTATCCTGCAGCTTCCCTTTGGATGACTTAAAGCTCACCCTAACCACTTAGCGCTATCCTGTTGCTTCCCTTTGGATGACTTAAAGCTCACCCTAACCAGTTAGCGCTATCCTGCAGCTTCCCTTTGGATGACTTAAAGCTCACCCTAACCACTTAGCGCTATCCTGCAGCTTCCCTTTGGATGACTTAATGCTCACCCTAACCACTTAGCACTATCCTGCAGCTTCTCTTTTGATCCCTTAATGCTCCACCCTAACCACTTAGCACTATCCTGCAGCTTCCCTTTGGATGACTTAAAGCTCACCCTAACCACTTAGCGCTATCCTGCAGCTTCCCTTTTGATCCCTTAATGCTCACCCTAACCACTTAGCACTGTCCTGCAGCTTCCCTTTGGATGACTTAAAGCTCACCCTAACCAGTTAAGCGCTATCCTGCAGCTTCCCTTTGGATGACTTAATGCTCACCCTAACCACTTAGCACTATCCTGCAGCTTCCCTTTTGATCCCTTAATGCTCACCCTAACCACTTAGCACTATCCTGCAGCTGCCCTTTGGATGACTTAAAGCTCACCCTAACCACTTAGCGCTATCCTGCAGCTTCCCTTTGGATGACTTAAAGCTCACCCTAACCACTTAGCGCTATCCTGCAGCTTCCCTTTGGATGACTTAAAGCTCACCCTAACCAGTTAGCGCTATCCTGCAGCTTCCCTTTGGATGACTTAATGCTCACCCTAACCACTTAGCACTATCCTGCAGCTTCCCTTTGGATGACTTGAAGCGCACCCTAACCACTTAGCGCTAGCCTGCAGCTTCCCTTTTAATCCCTTAATGCTCACCCTAACCACTTAGCGCTATCCTGCAGCTTTCCTTTTAACCTTTAAAGCTCACCCAAATCCCTTCGCGGTTAGGTTCTTCTTCCATTTTAGGTCCCTAAAACTTACCCAAATCCCTTCGCAGTTAGGTTCTTCTTCCATTTTAGGTCCCTAAAACTTACCCAAATCCCTTTGCGGTTAGGTTCTTCTTCCATTTTAGGTCCCTAAAACGTACCCAAATCCCTTCGCGGTTAGGTTCTTCTTCCATTTTAGGTCCCTAAAACTTACCCAAATCCCTTCGCGGTTAGGTTCTTCTTCCATTTTAGGTCCCTAAAATTTACCCAAATCCCTTCGGGGTTAGGTTCTTCTTCCATTTTAGGTCCCTAAAACTTACTCAAATCCCTTCGGGGTTAGGTTCTTCTTCCATTTTAGGTCCCTAAAACTTACCCAAATCCCTTCGCGGTTAGGTTCTTCTTCCATTTTAGGTCCCTAAAACTTACCCAAATCCCTTCACGGTTAGGTTCTTCTTCCATTTTAGGTCCCTAAAACTTACCCAAATCCCTTCGCGGTTAGGTTCTTCTTCCGTCTTAGGTCCCTAAAACTTACCCAAATCACTTCGCGGTCATCTGACTACTTACTTGGTTAGGTTCTTCTTCCATTTTAGGTCCCTAAAACTTACCCAAATCCCTTCGCAGTTAGGTTCTTCTTCCATTTTAGGTCCCTAAAACTTACCCAAATCCCTTTGCGGTTAGGTTCTTCTTCCATTTTAGGTCCCTAAAACGTACCCAAATCCCTTCGCGGTTAGGTTCTTCTTCCATTTTAGGTCCCTAAAACTTACCCAAATCCCTTCGCGGTTAGGTTCTTCTTCCATTTTAGGTCCCTAAAATTTACCCAAATCCCTTCGGGGTTAGGTTCTTCTTCCATTTTAGGTCCCTAAAACTTACTCAAATCCCTTCGGGGTTAGGTTCTTCTTCCATTTTAGGTCCCTAAAACTTACCCAAATCCCTTCGCGGTTAGGTTCTTCTTCCATTTTAGGTCCCTAAAACTTACCCAAATCCCTTCACGGTTAGGTTCTTCTTCCATTTTAGGTCCCTAAAACTTACCCAAATCCCTTCGCGGTTAGGTTCTTCTTCCGTCTTAGGTCCCTAAAACTTACCCAAATCACTTCGCGGTCATCTGAATCTTCAGCTCTAAATATCTATTTGCCCGTTTGTTGGAAATGTATGTGTTTCAAGAAATGACACAGAAACATTGGTTTCTTTTGTTTTTTTTTTAATATTAAATGTTTAGATAATACTAAAAGGAGAAATGAGACTGCACCGAGCTGTAACTTATCACACAGTGTAGTGTGCACATAGGGGTACAATAGACTACATACAAAAAGCTGAAGGTCCCACACCTTCCAGAACCCCACTACAAAATATGGCACCACTACCAATGATCTACCATAATATAAATGTTTATTATCACTATATACACTAAAAACTCATATTTAGATAATCTTAAAATTTTGGGGTATTTGTATAAAAACTTTTATTTTTTTGTCTGGCCTACTAAAACTTTATCAAATTTTTAAAAACATACAAACAACTTTTTCTACAAATATCAAAATTCCAACAATTTGAAAAATTGGGCCAGCAGAACAGGCCTAGGACCCAGGACTCTACTCCTCTTCCTCTTCTTCTGTTGTCCCCAACGAGTCAACCATCACCTTCATATCGGCCACCGACGCAAGGACCCTCCGATGCATTTCCAATATTTTTTGGCGTGTGGTCCCTGTAACAAATAGAGACAAAATCATTAGTTTGAGACCAATACATGTTTGCCACCTGTGGATTGAATGTTTTGTAGTAAACACATTAAATAAAGGCGACATATGTAATTCTGTCAACTCATTAAGCTAAGGAAGTGGCCCCAGATCAGTCTTGTGAGTCATTAAGCTAAGGAAGTGGCCACAGGTCACTCTTAAATTGCCATTGGCTAGGGCTGGATGTATCTGTGTGTTGATGTCAAGTACCACATAAATGCTAATAATGCCCTGACTACTTACTTGGTTGGTGGCCGAGAGCTGGCTCGTTGGGGACAACACGATGAGGTCCTGGGTCCTGGCTCTGCTGTGAAGAAGTGCCTGTAGAAACATGGGAAATACGATCAGTTTTATGGTCAAATTCCTCAGTAAGCAAATGTCTATTGGCAAGTCTGGTACACATCACTCACCTTCTCCAGGTTCTGCTTGGAGCACATCTGCTGCCTCTTCCACTTCCTCACCCGCTCCAGAAGCATCTAGACAAACAGATGAAAGGAATCAGTTGGGTAGGAGATAGCATGTATATGTGTGTGCGTAGACATGAAGAGTGACATACCAGAGGCTCCCACATGCGTGGCAGGGTACGACTGCCTGCCCACGCTGTGCCGCCCCTCCTCTGTTGTAAGGTCCAGGGGCTGGTCTGAGGACCCCACAGAGGAGGGGTTGGCACGTCGCCCTGGAGATCCACCACCTTCACTCCCAGCTGCAGAATCATGCAGCACCGGTCAGCCTGTGCGCCTCCGGGTGTGGCGAATGCGGTAATCCATTTCCAACACTACCAAAGAAAAGGCATTATAAATGAAAGGCCTACCTTCTGTCGTAGTTACATCTTGCATGCACTCGCTATGTACTTACTTGGGAAATGGATACCGAAAAATCTCCGCACCCGGGGCATGTGCAGTCGTTTCAGGTCCGACTAATGCTGCATGATCTGTGTGTGGACGATCGTCATCATCAGAAGGATTTCCTGCTGTGGCCGCCCCGCCCAAACCGCATATTATAAAGAGTGGCTTTCACCGCCGCGCCGCCAGTCTTGAAAAAGTTGCTGATAGCAATGAAATGTTGACGGCGGCTGGGCGGTTTTATCATTGCAGCAATCTTCTTTTAAACAGTGTCAGCGGACAGCCTCTTCCCCCCCCCCATATAGCATCACTGGCCAGGACGCAAAGGGAGCAGGATGAAGGCTGTTGCCTAAACACTGAATAGAAGCTGTATTTTAATCAACTGAAATGTGAGTGCACACTTTTAACAACTTTTTAAGAAAATATATTAAAACGGTGTTACACTAGATATCTTTCATGCTTTTATTTTTATGGCAATACGCCTTGATATTCTTACACTAACCACGTTTGGGAGCAATATTGCTGGATAAGGATTAAATGTGGAAAGAAGGAAATCTACACAGCAGCAGAACCAAAGCTTCATTTGGAGTATTTTACTCCGCATATCATCTGGTAAGAGTAATTTAAACAGGTGGTGGGCACGTGGTGGAAAATTGAAGTGAAGTAATTGTAGCTACCAACAGCACAGTACCAGTGCATGCATTTTGGGATACCCACTTTGGACTTAGATGGAAGCCTTTTGACATTACACTGTTAGAGAACAGACAGTGGATGATCTATTGCCTTGGACTTTAACCACAATTTAAGTTTGCTCTGTGTTTATTTATTTCAATAAATTATAAATGCCTATCAAGAAATGCAAACTATACATTATTTGGGTCAATCACATTAACACATACACACTTCTAGCCTAAGTTAACTTTCAAATCTGGCCGCACTGTTGTTTGGCACGTGTGTGGCGTGCGTTTGGGTGTGCATGTATTTTACCCAAATTTGGTACAAATCTTACTTCGTGCGCATCCTTAACATGTGGAGCAGCATTTAGATGTCACTTGAAAGGCCTACAAATACACTTACGAGCATGATGATTTCTTCTTGTTGGCGGGTGAAGATAGTGGGCGCCATCTTTCTTCTGGTTCTCGGCAGCAGATAAGTAATGCCCCAGCGGTTTCTGGGTTCCACGCGTCCGTGCGACCGGCCGGACGTGCGCGTAAGCGAACGCGTAGGCGTCACACCTTAGTTAAAGGTCCATGCACATACAGCTCATTCTCTTTGAGAGTCCAGGCAAAATGCCAGCAAAAAAACAAGCTCAGAAACCGTCCAAGGAGACCACGCAGAAGAAGGCTACCAAGCGGCCTGAGCATGGCGAGGGCCCAAAAGCAAGGTCTCAAGAGGCCAAAGCGAGGCTAAGGCCTACAACAAATGCTGCGCCAAAAAAGGAGGTGGCAGCAGTCAAACCAAAGAGCAAGGCACCAAAGGCTACACCAGCTCATGCCCTCCAAACTGGTAAGAGAGGACGAAGCCTCACCCCACCCTGCCCCACATCCCCCCCCACGTGGCACCAAGGCACTTGCCAAAGGGCCCAAACACAGGCCCAGAAGCCGCAGCAGGGCCAGAAGCCGCAGCAGGGCCTGAAGCCGCAGCAGGGCCCAAAGCCACAGCAGGGCCAGAAGCCGCAGCAGGGCCCGAAGCCGCAGCAGGGCCAGAAGCCGCAGCAGGGCCAGAAGAAGCAGCAGGGTCCCAAGCCGCAGCAGGGCAAGAAGCCGCAGCAGGGCCAGAAGGCCAACAGCCAAAAGCAGTCACAGCAGGCCCAGAAGCCCGAAAAGGCAGCCAAGGCCAAGGTCCCCCTACCCACCCGCACGTGGCTACCAAACCAAGCCCAAGAGTGGCCGACCCACCAGCTATGACTCACCCCAGCCGAGTACCTCAAAGGGCCCACAGAGCCACAGGGCCACAAGCAGCAGCTCCAGCTCCTCCAGACCCTCTCTTCCTCGCCCACATCTCCTCCGGCACAGGTTGTCATGCATTCCCCCTATGCCACATCAACACCTGCAACTTTAGTGGCCACCCAGCCACGAACACCCAGTCCCTTTCCCAGTCCAGTATGATCCACAGCCAGCCTCCAGTCCTTGAGGTCTGCTACATACCCCCAGGCCAGAATGTCACCCCATTTGCCACCAAACACTGAGGAGCCACATCCACCCCAAACAGGGCGCACATTGCGCAGAGGCCACTTGAGTGGCCATTTTGGTGAGTCCCAAACTCTGGCATTGGCTAGTGTGCTAACGTTATATTAACGGGGGAAGATCAGGAGCAATGTTAGAAAATATTATTTTACAGAAAGAGTAGTAGATGCTTGGAACAAACTTCCAGCAGAGGTAGTTGAAAAATCAACAGTCACTGAATTTAAACATGCCTGGGATAAGCACACATCTATCCTAAGATAAAGAGTACATACAGTATACACATAAGGGCGGACTAGATGGACCGTATGGTCTCCTTCTGCCATCAACCTTCTATGTTTCTATGTTTCTATGATGACCTATATGGGAGCAAATCCAAAACTACTAGCAAACAGCGCAAATCTGAGATGTTGGCAGAACTCACCAGACAAGTCAATGCAGCGGGGAACGAACTCAAAGATGTGGAACAGATTCAGCGGAAGATATCGGACCTGAAATATGCAGTACGGAAGAAACAGAATAAAAGGCGGCAGTACAGGTACATAGCTTATTTGTTGGTTTTTAGTCTTCTTGTCTATCCATCAGTGCGCTTAATTATGATTACTATGTTTTTCAGCTTACAAACTGGCGGAGGATTCCCCAAGAGATACAATATTCCCCACCAGAATCATATTGTAACTGCTATTTGACAGCTTAGTGTGTTAACTTCATGGCCTATAAGGGATGTGGAAACACACACAACAGCCATTACTTGCAAGTTTGTTTTTCTTCACGTGACCAATGTGTCTATTCTGGTTTAACAATCCATGCACAAATCTAATGGCATTCATAGTGAAGTTTATTTTGTAAGCATATGTGTTCTTAACCATCGACAATGCATAGTTGTTTGATTTCATTGTTGTTTTTCTTCTAATGCAGCCCAGCCTCATCCCTCAGCTAGTGGGGACTCCTCTGCCATTTTACCTCTGCCGTCTTCTTCCGTGCTGCCTAGGACCCAGGATCCGATATCTACGGTAAGTGTTTTTTGATGCTGTTGCGTATGCATGTGGCTTGCCATGTTTCTATTGTCTGATTTACATATGTATTCCCCACACTGAACCTTTTTTTTGTTTTACATGTCCTCAACAGAGCCACACACTGATGGAGGGAATCCAGGAGCTGGAGGAGGATGGAAGCTTCCTTGGAGCTTATGAAGATGTCCCCCTGGGCCAGAATCTGCAACTGTCCCCAAATGTTTTGCCGACAAATCCTCAGCAGCAGAGGGAAGCTGGCTGCATGCTGCCTGCACATCGTGAGCAGCATGCAGAGACTGACCCTCCAGTCCCCAGTTTCAGATCTGCTGTTGAGGATTTGCCCAGCATACCTGTGGCTGTTGGGGGTCCTAGAGCAACATCATCTGCATGCCCCACAACCCGGGGAATTGGGAGGCGTACTCAGCAACGTCGCCCAGTTTCCCAGGGGAGGGGCGTGCAGATGATGGAGGCAGCATGGCACCATGAGAGGCGGCTTTTTCGTCGGCAAAATCAACTAAATCAAGAAAATATTAGGGGCCAATTAGATTCCCTCAATAATACCTTAAGTGCCATGCTGACTGAATTTAGGACCCATAACAGCCACATGGCCAACTTTACCTCAGAAATCAGGTCCAGCATGGCAGAAATGCAAAGTAACCAAAGAAACATTTTGGAACAGTTGCAGATTCTGAATGCAACACAGGCCCAGGTTATGGCCCACCCCCAAGGGCCACAACCTGGGTTCTATGGGCATCCCCCATATTAATGTGTATTTGGCATGAATCTGTTCTACATCTTTGATCGACATCCCCACTGGATTGACTTGTCTGGTGAGGCCTACAAATCTTGCATTTTGTGCTGCAATTGCTAGTATGTTTAGGATTTTCCCCCATATAGCTCAGTAAACTCCTGAGGTAGGCCACTAGCCAATGCCAGAGGACAAGCCTCACTGAAGCGGCCACTTAAGCTGTTGCGCTGCAGCCTTGCCCATAATTACATTTGTGGTGGCTCCTCATGTTTGGAGCCATGATTGGGTGACATTCTGGCCTGGCAAACTAAGACCTTGGACCCTGGCTGTGATTGTACTGTACTTGGATTGGGACTGGGTGTTCTTGTTGGGTGGCCCACTGAGTAACAGGTGTAGATGTGGCATAGGTATGTCTGCTTTCAACCTGTGCCTGTGGCAAATGTGGGCAAGCTGGAGAGGGCTTATTTGTTTGTATTTTTCTGTTATGGAACATGTTTTGAAATTAATTTCATGTCCATGTCTGCTCCCGAAGTATGTGAGTGGCCATCACCTAACATTATGTTGTTATAAAAGGAACCTTTTCAAAATTATTAAAATATTTTGTTGCCCAAGTTAATGTCTGTGGTTTTTTGATTTAGAAATATGAGTTCAAGTAGGCACCAAAACAAACACTAACAAATATTTCACAATAAGTCCACAAACATTGTTGTTGATTGGTGTAAATAAGTCATTATTGTTTGGGTCATAATTAAATTAAAAAAAGGTAACAAAACAATCACACCAAAGAAAGTCCCCTGAAAATTAAACAAAGCCAAAAAAATTAACCAAAATGTGTTGCTATTAAATTAGCACGGGCGGCTTGGCCAGACGCACTGTGCTGCCCAACATAGGCGTCCTCTGGCTCATCGGCGGGTGGAGAGGGTGGCAAATCAACATAGCGGCAGACCCGCTGCAAGATTGCAAAATGATGCAGCGCTGCACAAGCCATAATAAAATCGATTACCTTTTTGGGGTCATACTGAAGGGAGCCCCCAGTGTGGTCCAAACACCGAAATCGGGTCTTCAAGAGTCCAAAGGCCCTCTCCACCACTGCCCTGGTTTTTCTGTGCGCCCGATTATAGGCCTCTTGTACTGGAGTCTGTGGGCAGAGGACAGGAGTCATCAGCCACGGGAGGAGTGGATACCCCGAATCTCCTAGAAAAATTTTAGGGAAAAAAAATTACCATTAATGCATACATTGCAGGGCCAAAATCCTAAAAATACATGATTAATAAGGTAGGTGACATTGTCACACAAACATGAGCATACATATTGCTCAGGCAAAAGCAAGAAATAAACATATGTGATAGATGGGGGGCCAAAGTTGGTAAATAATATTGTGGATGCTGGCCAATCAGGCAGACTGTTAACAGCTATTGTTTCCTGTATGTGCTGCAGAACAATGTAGGATGGGTTAACTTTACATGACCCATTTTCTGTTTTGTCTGAGTCCAAAAAAGGTCTAAGCCATTACACTTTGTAGTTCAAACAATGCAGGACAAACAATTTGGCAGCCAATGTAGTTTGGATAATGTAATGGGTCCAGTCGGGTTTCACATGTTCCCAAGGTGATGACCAAGCCATTGTTTAAGAAAGGTGACTCAAACCAAAATCCAAACCAGACATTTAAAATCTAAATATGTAATTGGACTCAACTTACCAAGGAGCCATGCACCCGCAAATTCCCCTGACTCAAACCGACGGAATAATCCTGATCTGCGAAGGATGTAGACGTCATGGGCTGAGCCAGGGTAGCCTGCGAGGACGCTAAGAAAGCGCATGTCCTGGGCCACCACTGCTTGCACATTCAGTGAGTGGCCCATTTTTCTGTTTCTGTGTAAAAAAAAAAAAAATACCTTAATGAACACTTTGAAAATTAATCAAACGCTCACTTCTAACACCCTAAGTCAAACGTTAACATCAAGACAACTAACACTAAACAACTACCTTAAATTTAAGTGCCCACCAAAAGGAGATGTATGTTAGAGCCTTTAAAAGGTTGAGTTACTTGTTCAATTTGAAGTACACTTTCAAATGTTTGACTTTGACCAAACTTTCTGTTTTAATAATGGAAAAATAAGGGCCATTGTTTCACATACACTCTTTGCAAGGAGGGAGGATTAGCAAGGAGGGACTGATTCCAATGAGGGAATATGTAAAAGGAGAGACTAGGAACATAGATGGCATAATTAAAAGGAGGGACTATTGACGTTGAGGGCTAAATTACAAGGCGGGACAATTACAAATGAGTGATTTTTTACAAGGAGGAACTATTCACAAGGATGCTATAATTACAAGGAGGGACAATTACCAATGAGGGATTTTTACGAGGAGGGACTATTCACAAGGATGCAATAATTACAAGGAGGGACTATTCACAAGGATGCTATAATTACAAGGAGGGACTATTCACAATGAGGGATTTTTAACAAGGAGGGACTATTCACAAGGATGCTATAATTACAAGGAGGGCCTATTCACAAGGATGCTATAATTACAAGGAGGGACTATTCACAATGAGGGATTTTTAACAAGGAGGGACAAAAACAAATGATGCTATTGCCCAAAGGAGGGCCACCAAAAAATATAGAAAAAATGGAAGAATAAACTTGCCTGTATATGTACTCGTCGCAAGCAGGAGGGACAAGGGCAACGTGGGTGCAGTCAATGGCATCCATGACATTGGGCATGTCGACGATATTATAAAATGCCAGCTTAATCGCGTTTCTGGCTAACATATCCTCAGGAAAACAAATATGTTTCCGAGTTAGGGTAGCCATGCCTTCCAAAAACTTGGATAGCGCACGGCTCAGCGTAGGCTGTGAGATCCCCACGGAGAGGGCACCCAGCCTCTGGAACGAGCCGTTCGCCAAAAATTGCAGGCAGCCAAGCATCTTGGTCATACCTGAAATTGCTTGCCCCTTCCTTGTGGTGCGGGCTAACCATGGCCGCAGCTCACTATACAATTTATGGAGGGAAGCGCGATTAAGCCTGGTCAGCTCGACAGGTCAACGTCATGCATGCCATTGATGTCCATGCGTCGCCGCCGGTGCAGTCTGGCCTCTGACCTCTGGACGATCACAATGCCCATGAGCTGCAGATCCTCATGCTCCTCAAATGCAGTAGACTCATCCATGCCTGCTAGTTCCAACATCAAAATGGTCTCGTAAGTGGATCGACAATGAAATGGATTTATTGGGTGTTGGCCCCTCGGCAATCAGCTCTCTGAATTCGCCAGCCCATTGCAATAACGTAAATTTTCTGAACGGTCGAAACATTTCAGATTTGGTGGAAAAAACCTCCCGAAATAACGAAAAACTTCCGATTTGCTTTGGATCATCGAAAGAGCATATACGCATTTTCCCAAACGTTCGTACGAATGAAAAATGGATGAAAAAAAGGAAAAAAATGACAAACACCCACCAAAACTTTCACAGACAGCTACGGAAGTCCGGACGAATGTGTCTCTGAATCGAGGCTATGGTCTGGGAACAGAGAGTGACAAAAACTCTAGGTAGGCTGGCACTTAAATGGTTAAAGGGCACACACCTGTCCGAAAATATAGCGTCCTTGCTTTTCTACCAAAATGTAATTGTAAAGCTTGCTGTAACATATTTAACTGCCCCTAACCAGGGGCATCTGAAAGTTTATGCATTTGATTTTATGCCAAGGTCTTTAAAGCCTAGTGAGTGTTACAGGCAACACACCTGCCCAAAAATATCCACCTCTTGCTTTTCTACCTAAAACTTGTTTTAAAGCTTGCAGTAACATATTTAACTGGCCCTTACAGGGGGAATACTATTAAGGGCATCTGAGAGTTTTTGCATTTGATTTTATGCCCATGTCTCAAAAGCCTAGTTAGTGTTACAGGCCACACAACTGCCCAAAAATACCCACCTCTTGCTTTTCTACCAAAACCTAATTTTAAAGCTTGCTGTAACATATTTAACTGGCCCTCACCAGGGGCATCCTGTTAAGGGCATCTGAGAGTTTTTGCATTTGGTTTTATGCCCAGGTCTTGAAAGCCTAGTTAATGCTAAAGAACACACATCTGCCCAAAAAGATAGTGTTCTTGCTTTTCTATCAAAACCTAGTTTAAAGGTTGCTGTAACATATTTAACTGGCCCTCACTGGGGACACCCCATTTAAGGACATCTGAGAGTTTTTGCAATTGGTTTTATGCCCAGGTCTTGAAAGCCTAGTTAGTGTTAAAGGCCACACACCTGCCCTAAAATATAGTGTTCTTGCTGTTGTACCAAAAATTTGTTTTAAAGCTTGCTGTAATGCACTTTACTGGCTCTAACCAGGACCATCCCATTAAAGGGAATCTGAGAGGTTTTGCATTTGGTTTTATGCCCATGTCTTGAAAGTCTAGTTAGTGTTACAGGCCACACACCTTCCCAAACCTAGCCTTCACAGGGAGCATCCCATTTAAGGGTATCTGAGAGATTTTGCATTTGGATTTATGCCCAGGTCTTGAAAGCCTAGTTAGTGTAAGAGGGCACACACCTGCCCAAAAATATAGTGTTCTTGCTTTTGTACCAAAACCTTGTTTTAAAGCTTACTGTTATGTATTTTACTGCCCCTAGCTAGGGGCATCCATTTAGGGGCATCTGAGAGTTTTTGCATTTTGGTTTTATGCCCAGGTCTTGGTAGCCTAGTTAATTTTACAGGTCAGAAACCTGGCCAAAAATATCCACCTCTTGCTTTTCTATCAAAACCTTGTTTTAACGCTTACTGTAATGTATTTAATTGACCCCCACCAGCGACATCCCATTTAAGGGCATCTGAGATTTTTTCATTTGGTTTAATTTAAATCACTCAAGTGTTTTAGTTGCACCAATCAGCACACTCCTTCCCGGGTTGTCATTGGTCAGCCACCCCATAAATACGGAGTCAGCCCAGCACTCAGTGGCCATTGTAGTCTTTTGTGCTTTGGTGTGATTCTACTAGCAGCAATCAGTTTCCCGGCTTGATCGACCATCCCTGTCTGCTGCCAAAACTGACCTTTGCTTGTCTTACCCTGAACCTGCCTGCCCCTTTGGATACCTCACTACCTCTGACCTCCCGACTTGACCCTTTGGCTATTCCTGACTACGCACCTGTCTTATCCCTGTGTTCTGATGCACCTTCTGGACTGACTACCTGTGAACAACCTCAGCAGACATCCTTTGCGCCTTTTAAGACCTGGGGGCAACCGTGTCCGGCGAGGCATTCCTAGCGTCCCGGCAAACGGGGGCTTGGCTAAAGGCCGAAGCGGCGGTGGAGATTGGGGGTTGTCTGCTTACGGAAGACATGTGTACCACTGGGCTTTACAGATTCAATGTCCAGGGAAGCGTTCAAAAGTGCTATACAACCTCCACAAACAAAGGGTGAGCGTCCTCATGTTCCAGGAGACCCACTTTCAGGAGGGGAAGGTGCCTGCCCTGTGCAGCAGATGTTTCCCTGCCTGGTTACATAGCACCAACCCATTGGGCAAATTGTGGGGCACATCAATAGCGATTCACAAATCCATGCCCTACACAGCAGTTGAGCATTTAGCTGACCCTGAAGGGAGATTCATTTTCCTCAAGGTTATGATCCACCAATGAATGTATACGTTGGCAAACCTTTACCTACTGAACCATGACCAGGTGACTTCATTCCAAAGGTACCTGAGAAAGCTGGAGGAATGCAGAGGGGATCGTGATCTTGGGGGGGGACTTTAACCTGGCACTGAACCCCTCCTTGTACACCTCATCTGGTAGGTTCTCGGTTTCCCCTCGGAAACCTTCAGTCCCTGGGGAAGGCCCTGCACAGCCTGCAGCTGATGGACGTTTGGAGGCTGGAGCATGGGCATACAAAGGATTACACATACTTCTCGTTTGTTAGGGGCATTGGCTATATGTTGCTGAGTCATCACCTCCTGCAATAGCACCCTAGGACCAGCATAGGCCATTTTCTGTGGTCTGACCATGCGCTGGTCTTTAGGTCCTTCAATCTGCTCCAGCACCGCTCCAAAGCAGTGGAGCTGGCACCTGAATGATAACTTTCTCAGAGACGTGTCTTCTTGAACAGGATCACGGGAAGCGTTTACCAATTTTGTCGCTGATCATGAGGGTGATTGCTCCCCAGCGACCCAGTGGGAAGCACTCAAGTGTGTGCTGCAGGGGATTTTCATTCCGGAGGGCTCGAGGCTGAAGCATGAGATGTAAGCATTAATTGTTAAAACACTGCAAACAATACATGACTTAGAACCTAAGCATAAGATAGACCCTCTTTGTATGGTGCGACCCCAGGGCTGGCCCACCAATAGGTCCACAAATGCTAATTGCACACTGCTAAATCTAATATCCAATTTATTAGAGCATAAGAAGTTAATACATAGTACTACATACACATAACAACATATACACACACACAGTTAAAAAACACTTATTAAAACCCAAAGAAAGTGGGGAGGAGCTCCAGGGCTATACTGATACCAAATAGATAATCAATTGATAATATACCCAAACATCAATATTAATGGCATACATCTCATAGTGCAATGGCGCTTATGGAAAGTGCTGAGTGCATAAAGTGCCTAGTGTCTACTTATAAAGTGCTCTGTCTATTTGTGAAAGATTGCACTGCTAAAAACTTGCAGTGCTCACAGCATAACAACCCGTGCAAGCATGCAATATATATAATACAAGGAAAGTGCCATGTGCAGAAAAAGGTGCATCTACTCTAAAACTAAGCCTATACTGTGCTACTACAAGATCTGATAAGCGCCATTCACATATGGTGTAAGCAGGTAAACATATAATCGCAGTATACAATAGCACTGCGAAATTCCAACAAAAGCCCCTTGTCCTCCCCACTTACCTCACCGGCGCGCTGCGTGGTCCTCCACCACTTCGCTCGGGTGTCTGGGTTGAGGACGCCAGCATGTTAAATACCCCCTAGATCGCGCAGGCGGAAATGACGCCTGACCCCAGGTCCGCGTCACTTCCGGCCGATGGAGCGCACACACCAGGAAGCCCACATAGTGTGCTGTCTCAGTGAGTGCGCTCCACCGGGCGGAACCGCCGCGCTCCACATACCCGCCCACAGAAGCCCTTCCATCCTGGGGGCCAGGCCGCCCCACCGTAACCCTTGGCAACTGCCCCGGCCTGCGGACCTCCTAGGGCCTGGAGGATGAATGTAGCAATTGCCAGCGTTCCCACATACATAATGACTGACATCAATCCAGCAAGCTGTAAACACATAACCTATAATAATCCAAACCTAGTACTATATGTATAACTCCATCCCTGCTCTATAACTATCGCTCTAACCATATACACATCTACCCATAATGTAAATGAATCGCCATGACCATATTGATATTGTATATACACAGTCCTATGATTATTTGTGACAAAGTCCTCTAACAGGAGCATCTATACATATACTAGTATACAATCTCCTCATGTGTATGTAACCCCCTGCCAAGACATGGGGGGGGGGAAGGGGAGGGGAGGGAAAGGGAGGAAAAGGGGGGGGCGGAACCCCAGTCCCCCCGTGAAAAACAGGGTGGGGGGAGGGGGGGGAGAGAGAGGGGGGGAGAGGGGGAGGGGAGGTCTCCTCCAGGGCTACAAAGACAGTCCACATAGATGGCATCCTATTGTGCGCAACTTCTCCTCCTCATTGGTTCTTAAACTCCTCGAAATTCCATCTTTTGACCTTGATCTTCATCCTCCTCTCACCAGTGGTCAATATGTACAGCCTCTACTTCACATCCATGTTCATGTTTGTCACAGCTCTCTAAAACATAAATGAGAGATACATATGAGCCAAAATGCCACATCTATTGGGCCGAAGCCCCAGATATCATTCATGTCCCCCCCATCTTCTCCATACAATCCCCTATGGATGGAGATGGCTACCCACACGGGGCATACACCGGCCCCCAACTATACTGACTGTAGCCTATATAGTCAGATGGCAGTACATCAAGGGGCCTTCAGATAATTATTACAAGCCTTATATGAGGAGACGGCCATCCTCCTGAATATTCGTCCCTTAATTCTTCTCCATGGCGTGCCAGTCCCTTTATACTCACCACTATTCTGCATATTCCTTCAGATGCCACCCTATAGGAAAAGGATACAAAAGCAGAAGAGGGGGGGGGGGGCACATTCCCATATCACTTCAGTCTCTACCCAGAAAGGGGGTGAAGCTGAAATCAACATTCAAGCCCCCCGGGGACATACTGTTTAATCTATAAATCCGTTCTGCTTCTCGTTGGAGCAGCTTTCTCACCAGGTTACCTCCTCTGTTATCTGCGGATATCTGGTCCACGAAGATGACCTTCGTCCCCAGCCACTTGCCTCCATGTACTTTCAGGAAGTGTGCTGCTACTGGAGTCAGCACCTTCCCCATTTGTTCGTCTCTTGACGCCAGCCTGATATTCAATATATGTTGCTGTATACGCAACTTGGCCATATTTTTGGTTTCCCCTACATAATATTTCATGCAGGGGCACAGGATGGCATAGATCACACCTATTGCCCTACATGTCAGATGTTGCCTGATCTTATGTGCCTCCTGTGTTTGCAGATTCACAATCCTATCTGTTCTCACAACCGATGGGCACACATTGCATCTCCCACATGGCTTGCATCCTCCCATCCTAGCCTTTCCAAGCCATGTGGTCGAGCGTCTGTAGTGGCTTCTGCACAGTCTATCTCTAAGATTCGGAGCTCTCTTGGCCGTCATAGATGGTCCCCCCTGTGTCAATACCGCCAGGCGGGGGTCAGCCTGTAACACTCTCCAATGCGTCTTTAGTATCCCCCTGAGCTTATTCCAGTCGTTGTGATATGCGGACACGTATCTCACCTTACTATCGTGTCTCCTCTCCCTGTACTTCAAAAGATCTTCTCTCGGGGTGTCATGTGCACGTCGTATTGCTTTGTCCACAACCCTTTTTGGATAGCCTCGTCTTTTGAATCGATTTCTCATATTCTTCACCTCCTGGGTAAACTCCTCTTCCCTGGAGCAGTTGCGCCGAGCCCTCAGCATCTGGCCCACTGGTATGCCTTCTTTCAAACGTCTGGGGTGAAAGCTGGAAAAATGCAGGAGGTTATTGGTGGCTGTAGGTTTACGAAACAGCTTGGTCGACAAATTTGTGGACCTATTGGTGGGCCAGCCCTGGGGTCGCACCATACAAAGAGGGTTGTGAGTAGTAGGTCCCTATAGTTGGCACCTGCCATATATGTGATTGTGTAGGTGGTGCATACCTAATAAGTGAGGTTAAGCATAAGATAGACCTATCCCGAAACTATTTTCCGAGCTTTCACTCAACAGGAATAAGCTTCTGAACTTATATGGTGAGACCCACCTCAGATATAGGGACCGGATGCAAGCCTCGATGTACGAGCACGCAAACAAGTGTGGCAGACTCCTGGCCAGGTCCCTTTAAGGTAGAGCTGCAGCATCATTCATTCCATGTGCTGTTGTGGATCCGGGGTGTGCTGTTCTGGATCTGGTTAAGATTCCGGAGGTGTTCAGGGGCTTCTATAGGGACCTCTACAACCTCCAGCCCAGGCTGTTCTCCAGTTCTTTAGCGGAGGAACTGGAGACGAATATATGGGGCTACATGGCTAAGATACCGCTCCAGGTCATCTTGGAGGATTCCTCTGCGGAGCTGGAGGTTTTGAAAGCCATCAAAGAGCCGCTGGCTAAGAAAAGTCCAGGTCCGGATGGCTTTACCCCTAAATTCTTCTTTTACAAAAATTTTTATTGGGTTTTCATATAAAATATACATGAATCAGACATTACTTAATGTTGACAGGTGAACAGGCTTACAAAATGTGCATTATGACACAGTATTAAATCGTTATCGAAAAAGATATTGAGCTTCCTGAGTGTGTTTACTCTTGCATAATAAACAATAGGTATTAAGCAGGTTGTAAAGGTTCCTGAGTGTTATTTCTCTAAAATTTGGTATTAGCTATTAAGATCGGCTTCTGGCACAAAACAACAAGTGCTTGAGGTACCATGAGTTACAGTCTGAGCTGGATAGCCTGCACCAGAGGAGAATGTCTATCTTTACAATTCTCAGCTGGTGCTAAGGATCCATGTTCAAGGTTTAACATTAATGCATAGTCGATAGAAATGATTAACAGTAGAATAGGAAGAGAAGAAAAAGGCGGGGCAGAGAGGGAGGAAGAGAAGGGAAGGGACTGAGGAGAGGGAAGAGGGGTAGGGGTGGGTCCCAGGTTGGGGGCCAAGCCCAAGATGAAATTAGGTATTTTTTTTTTTTTTTTATACTCAAACTGGGTGGACCGGGTCTGTCTGGTAGTGGTCAACATCTATATATTCAAGCCAAGGGGTCCATATGTCAAGGTATCTTTTATAAGCGTCGCTATTTATTGCTGTAATTTTTTCATTACACAGTGTATCTGAGATTCTGTTCAGGATCTCTTGCCAAGGGATTCTAGGCGATTTCCAGTTTCTGGCAATGGTGAGGCGGACAGAAGCTAAGATATGCTGAATTAATTTCCAGTGGTTTTTGGAGTATTTGCCTGATTTGTGAGAGAGTAATGCCTCTATAGGGTTCTTGGTCATCGGGAGATGGAGGATATCAGAAAGCAGTCTATACACCCTGTTCCATGTGGCCGAGACTATAGGGCAGTCCCACCAGGTGTGAGCCATTGATCCCACAGAAGGGCATCCCCTAAAGCAGAGCGGGGAAGTCGATGGGGAAAACTTATGGATCCGGTCGGGCGTGAGATACCATCTGAAGAGTGTCTTGTAAGCATTTTCTAACACTACTGTGTTACAGGAAATCTTCTTTGTGTTATCCCATATTCTTTGCCACTCGTCTTCCTCCACATCGCACCCCAGCTCTCTCTCCCACTGAGCCATGTAGTTATGCCCAATAGGTGATGGTGGGGACACCAGAGTTGCATAAAGGCTCGATATCAAGCCCCCACTGAAGTGGTTCCTGATACACCGGGACTCAAAGTCAGTACTCTGATATGGAGGAGGAGAGCGGGCCAGCATGCTGTTAACAAAATGTTTGATTTGTAAGAATCTAAAGGTTTCAGACGGGGGCAGGTTCTCTCCTGAGTTAAAGTCTTGAGCTGTTTTCATCCCCCGTGTTGTACAGAAGTTCTCCACCATGGCATAGCCCCTCTTCACCCACCATCTAAAGTTATTGGAATGAGTAACACCTGGGGGGAACAAGGGGTTCCCGAGTAATGGGGAGGCCGGTCTCAAGGAGGAGGTAAAGTGGGATTTCACCCCATCCCAGATAGAAAGGGAAAACGCCAAGGTAGGAGGCAGGGACTTAGGTCGGGAAGTCTTCGGAATCCATAATAGTGAGGCTGGGGAGATGGGTGAGCATTTAAGGAAGTCATTCGATACCCAGATCGGCCTATCATGTGTCGCATGGAGCAAGACCAGAGGCGCCACCTGGGCTGCTAAATAATACTTTTTGATTGAGGGGAACGCCAGGCCCCCCTTCTCCCTTTTACACATCAGGGTTGCTTTATTAATTCTGGGCCTAGCCTTGCTCCACGCGAAGTGCATGAATTTTTGTTGAAGAGAGTCCAATGTTTTTTGGGGGACACGGACTGGAAGTACTCTGAATAGATATAGAATTTTGGGTAGAATCGTCATTTTAAGAGCAGCAATGCGGCCCAGCCAGGAGAGCTTTACATAATGCCAGGCATGGAGCAGGGAGTCAATTTTTTTAATAATTCCCGGGTAATTTGCTTTAAAACTGTCATCAATATTTGCTGTCAGAATGATTCCCAGGAAAGGCAGGCGCTGTGTCCATGTCCATGAGAAGTTGTGTGAAAGGGTTTGTTTAGTGGTATCAGACAGGGATATGTCAAGCGCCATGGACTTGGAAGTATTCAGCCGGAGCCCAGAGATCCGACTAAACTCAGCTAAATCCTGAAGTGCATTCGGGGCTGAGACGTGGGGGTTAGACAGCATAAGTAACATATCGTCTGCGAACAGCGAGATTTTTTGCTCTGTGGAGCCAATTGGGATGCCCTTAACCGTCGGGTTCTGTCTAAGTTTTTGGGCAAGGGGTTCGAGTGCTAATATAAACAGGATGGGGGAAAGGGGGCAACCCTGTCTAGTCCCCCTCTGGATTGAGAAAGTGGTCGAAGAGAAGCCAGCATATTTGACACAAGCAGTGGGGCAGGAGTAAAGCGCCCCTATCCAAGAAAGGAAGCCTGTGCCAAATCCCCACCTTTCAAGGGAGCAACGGAGATATTGCCAAGATAGGGAGTCAAATGCCTTCTCTACGTCCAGAGAGAGAAGCATTGACTCAACCCCACTATCCTTCGCCTCCTGTATTAACTGCATGACCCGTCTTACCCCATCCCCCGCTTGTCTCCTGGGCACAAAACCCACCTGGTCTTTATGAATCATCTCGGACAAAAACATGTTAATTCTGGTGGCTAGGATTTTGGTAAGGATTTTGAGGTCTATGTTCAGTAAAGAGATGGGTCTAAAATTAGTCCACTTTCGGTGGTCCTTTCCGGGTTTCGGAATCATGACTATGGATGCTCTAAGCATCTCTGGGTCAAAGTGGTTCCCCTTTTTGACATGATTGAAAACTGCTGCTAATCTGGGGGCCACTATGGGGCCATGTTTTTTATAGAATAGAGCGGTAAATCCGTCCGGCCCGGGCCTCTTATTGTTTTTCAGGGTTTTAATAGCCTTCAGGATTTCATCTGTGGTGATGTCTCCATCTATAAAAGATCTTTGATCTTCCGAGATGTGTGGGGTATTAATGCCATCAAAAAATGTATGCGCCCGTTGTAAGTCCAGGGGCGGGGGGGCCTCATATAAGCTGGCTAATCCCTCTGAGAACTCCTTCACCACTGCCAGGGGGTTGCTGGTCTCTATACCCTCCCTGGTTTGCAATTTGACAGGAGCTATGTATTGGTCCTGACATTTCAGCTGTGAGGCTAGGAGTGTCCCTGGTTTGTTGGCGGAGGTGTAGTAAAGATGTTTGGAGCGCCTATATCGCTTCTCGGCCTGTTCTGTTTGTAAGAGGTTTAATTTCGTTCTGGAGGTCTCCAGCTGGCGAAGGCGCTTTGGGGAGGGGTTTGCCTTAAAGGCCTGAGCGTCCGCTAAGTATTGGTCATTAAGTGCTGTTGCTAGCGCCATCCTCTCTTTCTTTTTCCGAGAGGAGAGAGCTATGTAGTGGCCTCTCATTACAGCTTTAAAGGCGCCCCAAACCATTGTTGGGGGGGAGTCTGGGGACTCATTCAACATGAAAAAGTCTCTGGCTCGTGTACAGGAATCTTCCACCAGGGTGGCTGAGGAAAGCAAAGAGTCATTAAGCGACCACGAGGAGGATCTGGATCCAGAAATCAGCGATTTACAAGAGATTGAGACCAATTCGTGGTCAGACCAGGGTATAGGATGGATTCTAGCAGCAGTGATCTGGGGGAGAAAGGAGGTCTGCACAAAAATATGGTCTATTCTCGTAAAAAGTTTATGGGGGGCAGAATAGTGAGTGAAGTCTTTCTTATGGGGGTGTTGGTCTCGCCAGGGATCCACTAAGTTAGAATTATTAATTATGTCCTGGAATTGTTTTCCCTCCTGCCTGGACTGTGTATTTGGGGGGAGAGATCTATCTATATCAGGTTTTAAAGTTAGATTTGAGTCTCCACATAGGAAGATAGTACCTTTCCCATGTGTCTGGATCATGGAACACATTTGTGATATAAAGGGTAGCTGCTTAGTGTTGGGAGCGTAATAGTTCAGAAAGGTTACCTCTGAGTCTTGAAGTGTTCCCTGGAGTAGAATGTACCTGCCGCCAGGGTCTGCGATTTGTTTGTGGCAAATAAAGGGGACCTCTTTACGGAAGGCGATGAGAACACCTCTCTGTTTGCTATGCCCCACTGCTTGGAAGAAGAGAGGAAATTTGTAGTTAAGAGTTTTAGGTGTGGAGGACTTCGTATAATGGGTCTCCTGAAGACATACCACGTCTGCGTGGATGGAGTTAAAGTGTTTAAAAGCTCTAGACCGCTTATTAGGTGAGTTCAGACCCTGAACATTGAGTGACACTATTTTAAGTGACATTTTTGGGAGGATAGGGCAGCTGCCCCCAAGTATATGCTAGGATTTGAGCCCAAAACCCCGGCTGGGACGGGACAGGAGGAGGGGGGGTAGGAAAAGAGGGGAGGGGAAGGAAGAAAAGGAGAGAGGGGGGGGGGGAAAGAGGGAGGAGAGAAGAAAGTATATAAAACATTTAAAATTAACATACAATTTAAAGCTCTATTGAAACTGCACAGCCGTGCAGGGTGGCGTCCCTGAGGCTCAGACCACAAAAAGGTCGAAACCAAAGGGAGTTGGGGGTGCGCCAGAGTGAGTCGGGAGGCAAAACTGGCACAAACATATGAACATATAACAACACAACAACATATTTCAATACAGTAAAAAGTGCAGAAGGCTACAGTTAGAACACAGGTGTCCCCCTTCTCCGTGGACACGCAGGGGGCGCACAACCCGCAGTCCCGGGGGGGCCCACCTCACGGTCCCAGGAGCGGAGGAGACGTAACTACTTATGGGAAAGGGGTGGCAATATAATGACAGGGAGCAGGAAGGGAGCTATCCACCGTTATATGCCAGCTTGGGGGCCTGGAGGTGGAGAAGCTCTCCAGGACCTGTTAGGGTTCTCCTGCTTCCGGCCATACAGCTAGTGATTACGGGGGAATAGGGCCCTGCTATTGCCCCAGGGGGGGGGCATGTAGTGGCAAGTATAAGTTTTTCCTGTTAATTAACTACAGGGGTTTCCGCTACCGGGGAGATCCGTTTTCAAGGAGTGAGTTAAATAAATTCACTGTTATAATAAAGTGAAGTCCCCTGCAGCGGCCCAGTTTTGACAGCTAGTGTTGGCCAAAGTATTCCAGCTATAAGGCTGGTAGTTCACCGGTTGAAGGGCAACAGCAGCAACGACAGCATTAAAGTTACAGGGGGGGTACCCATAGTGACATATTTCAGCTCATGAGGATTTTAGTATTAACCAAAGCATTTCAACTGTAAGGCAGGTAAGTCACTGATTGAAATATAACAGCAGCAATAACAACATTAAAGAATACAGAAGGGGCTCCTACAGTGACATGTTTCAGCTCGCGGAGAGCAGCAATGACTGCTCATGACATGAGGGGAAATGGTCTGCAAGAGGTAGAGATACAAACAGGGTGAATCTGAGCATGTTTTATAGGGAGCAGATAAGTGTTAATAAGCATAGTATGACCCGAGTAATTGGGGCATTGCGCAGTGATCAATTACTGAATCATACCAGGCGTGGGGGCTAATACAAAGAAACCTGTTGCAGGGGTATGTTTCAAACTTTGGAGACTAAGTAGGAGGGCTGAGGTGGGGGTCACTTTTATAACTGGTCCCCTTACTAAAGGTATTGAACACTGTGTGGTCTTCTACAGCAACATGTTTCAGCTCTTGAAAATGACAGTGGCTACGCCTGGCATGAAGGGGAGCAATAACAGAGCAAAAACAATGCAATGAAAAAAGAGTCCAAGTATGATCTGTAAGGAGCAAAAAATGTGAGTAATCATAGCTTGATTCAGATAACTGGGTTTTTGTACAGTGATAAGATATTAGACCTTAACTAGCATATAGGTGAATACAAAAGGATATTGCGGGGGCTTATCAGCCCTTGGAGACCGGCTGAAATGACTGAGATAGTAGCCGCTTGATTGCTTGGTTGATTCTCGGATGAGGTTCCACTCTTGGAGAGGGGGTGGCCTGGGGGGTAGATCTGCGGGGCAGTCCTGGGGTTCTCGGAGTAGTGGGGAGTGATGAGGTTGTAGGATCCATGTCTGGGATTCTAATGTCCAGGGCTTTAAGCTTGGCCAGGAGTTCTGGGGGCGAAGAGACCTGGATCTGCTTGGATTGATATGTAAATGATAGTTTAAAGGGGAATCCCCAGCGGTAGCGGATCCCCTGTGCTTGCAAGACTTGGAGTAAGGGTCTGAAGGCCCGCCTCTTCAGGATAGTGGTCTGGGAGAGATCCGCAAAAATTTGGTAGTTGTGCTTCTGAAAGTATAGGGGAGATTTTTCTCTAGAGGCCTTGAGTACAGCTTCTTTTGTTAAGTAGTGATGGAACTTGACGATGATGTCTCGCGGTGGGCCCTCTGTGGGTTTTCTTGCTAGGGCCCTGTGTGCTCTGTCCAGCTCAAGCCTGGCTACCGGTATATCTGGGACCAGCTCCTGGAGGAGAGCGGTGATAGTGGCTGTGGCGTCCTCCATCGTTTCAGGGAGGCCGCGGAATCGCAAGTTAGATCTGCGATTTCTATTCTCGAGTTCCTCGTTTAAACTTTTAAGTGAGGTAATCTCGTCCTGCATTTGGCCCAGCAGGGAATTGTGATTATCAAGGATCAATGTGGAGTCATCCATGCGGGATTCTAGGGCGTCAGTGCGGGTCCCAATGTCCCTGATTTCTTTTAAAAGTGTCTCTGTGTGCTTTGCTGACACTGCTGTGACCTCTTCTCTGATAACAGCTCTGAGCTGTGTGATCAGGGTCTGATTTTCTGAGGAGAGCTGAGCTGGGGCTTTGTGAGCTGAGCTGTGTGGGGAGGAGGGGAATTGTGGCCAGCTATCATTAGATTCTTGGGAGAGATCATCTGCACTCACCCTCAGGGCTTCATCTCTGTCCTCTCCAGCTCTAGAACATGCTGCGTCCTCAGAAGCTGCAGTCTCCTCAGCTAGCTGCCTTGCTGCGGCCGCCATCTTGGATCCTGGGGCTGCCGACTTCCGACCTTCCTTGTGGCCTCTCCTTTTAGCTGGAGTGGCAGACATCTGGTCCAGGTAAGTCCTGGGGTCCTCCGCAGTCGACCTGGGTGCAAATTTGGGGGTCTGGCGATGTTGGTTGGGCTCTGTGCCTCCCGACTGCACGGAGCTCACTCAGCAGACGTCCATGCTGCGCGGTCACGTGCGCGCGCCCCCACCCCTAAATTCTTCAAGGCCCTAGCGGTGCACCTCACTCCCTTCCGAGCGCAGGTCTTTAACCATGTTAAGGGGACTCCTTTCCAAAGCAGGTCATAGAAGCTACGATAGCTGTGATCCCAAATCTGGGCAAGGATACCTCAACATGCGGCAGCTACAGGCCCATCTCCCTACTCAATGTAGACATAAAACTATTTGCCAAAATCATAGCTACCAGACTCCAACCACTGATCCCACACCTGATCCACCTGGACCAGGTAGTCTTCATGCCAGATGGCAAAGCCAGGGAAAATACAAACAAGCTGATAGACCTGATTGGGTATGTCCAAGACAAGGGCATCCTGGTGCACCTACTTTCTTTTGACACCAAGAAGGCATTCGACAGGGTGAGCTAGTGCTTCCTACAAGCTACACTCGTGTAAATTGGCCTTGAACCCAATATCACCAGATTATGGCTATGTACCAGGGCCCAAAGGCGCAAGTATGGGCCATTGGTTTCCTGTCAGAATCCTTTGCAATCGGAAACGGAACCAATCAGGGTTGTTCCCTTTCGCCCCTGCTTTTCATCCTAACCATGGAACATCTGCAATAGCTATTAGGAACAACCTGGATATTAAGGGCATAGAGTTCAAGGGTCGATTTTTGCAGATGACCAGCTTCTTCATCTGATGTCGCCAGCTGTCACGCTCTGGTAACTCCAGCCCTCTAGGTAAGCCCTCAACCCCCAATCTCCGCAGCCAGCTTCACCTGTAGGAGCCCCCGCTTGCCGGGACGCAAAATGCGCCTGCCCGGGATCGGTTGCCCCCAGGAGTTCAATGGCTCAAAGGATGAGAGCTTACTGGTTTAGAGGTCTGAAGAACCAATGGCTAAGAGCGAGTGTAGCGGAAGTCCAGAGACAGGCCAGAGGTTGACACAGGGAAGTCAGAGATCGCAGCGGTACAGAGGGAAGAGGCAGCTCGAGGTCAAGGTACAAAGCAGAGGTCAGCAACGGAGATCAGATCAAGAGTAGTCGGTTCAGGCAGGGGTCGGCAACGGAGATCAGATCGAGAATAGTCGGTTCAGGCAGGGGTCGGCAACGGAGGTCAATCAAAGTATATCACAAGACAATGCAAGGTACAAGGCGCTATCACAGGCACTGGGCAACTGACAAGGTGAAGCTTATATAGGAACCAGACCTGGTAGAGATGGGGGGAAGTGAGTGTGTGATTGGTGCATACTTAAACTCTCACAGACATTGGTTAGTAAACAACAAGGGCGAATCGCCCAAAAACTTGGGCTCATTGGCCCCCAACCGAGTACTGGGGGCGTTTCCACCCCCACACCTTGGCCACATTGGCCCTTTCACAGCCTCCGGCAGGCGTGCTGAGTACAACGCCGCCGGAGGACATAACAATCACGTGCTCGCGAGCGGCAGTGACGCGAGGGAGGAGTGCGGACGTGCGCTGCGCCGCCTGAGCCGCCGCCGCTCGGCGTGGCCGCCGCCTGGAGACGACGCTGGAACGGGGTCCAGGTAAGGGATTACTGACACTACTTCCCCTTCATGAGGGGCCTCCGGACCCTTACCCGGTTTCCCTGGATTGTCACGATGGAATTTCTTAACAAGAGCTCTAGCATGCACATCTTTGGCTGCAACCCAACATCTCTCCTCTGGACCATAACCAACCCAGTCAATCAAATACTGTAAAGAATTATGCACTTTACGTGAATCCAAGATCTTATTCACCTCATATTCTGACTCATTATCAATGAGACTTGGGGAGGGACCAGCAATAGGAGAATTCTTAGCTGGTTTTAATAGAGAAACATGGAAGGAATTGGATATTTTCACAGTCGGCGGGAGTTGCACCTTAAAAGACACATTATTCAACTTCCTGATAATAGGATAAGGTCCAATGAACTTGGGACCTAATTTACTAGAAGGTTGACGGAGCGCAATATTTTTGGTGGAGACCCAAACTAGATCACCCACCTGCAGAACTGGTTCCTGCGACGATCAGCAAATCTCTTATATCTCAAGCCCGTGATTTTGAGAATCTCCTGAACGCGGGTCCAGATATTCTTCCGTTCTTGAAGCCACTCTTCCAATGCCGGCAAATTGGAAGGTGACCCTGAAAGGGAAGAAGCTCTAGGATTTTTCCCCAAATTACAAAAGAAAGGAGACACCTTAGTACTCTCACTAGGTGCGTTATTGTAAGCGAACTCAGCAAAATCGATAAATTCCGCCCATTGCTCTTGGGCATCAGAGACATAACATCTTAAGTATTGTTCCAAAGTTTGATTAGTTCTTTCCGTCTGCCCATTAGACTGGGGATGGTAAGCAGAGGAAAGGGAGATCTGTATTCCTAGTCGTGAACAGAAATGTCTCCAAAAACAGGAAGTAAATTGGACACCCCGATCGGAAACTATATTCGACGGAATACCATGAAGACGAAAAATATGCAAAGTAAATAGCCGCGAAAGCTCAGGAGCTGACGGAAGCTTGGTCAACGGAATGAAATGTGCCATCTTACTGAAACGATCTACGACCACCCAAATTACAGTATTACCATGTGAGAGAGGCAAATCAACAATAAAATCCATAGAAATATGAGTCCATGGTTCGGCAGGAATTTCAAGAGGAACCAAACCGCCACTAGGAGCCTTGTGAACCCCTATACTTCGGGCACAAATAACACAAGTGTCGATAAAGGCAGTAATATCGCATCTCATGGTAGGCCACCATACATGTCGACGGGCAAGCATAAACGTCTTACGATTACCCAAATGACCTGCAGTTTTAGCATCGTGAAATTCGCGAATTACATCTGAACGCAAGTGCGGTGGCACAAACTGGCAACCTAAGGGTACATCACTAGGAGATTCATCTTGAAACGGCGCCAAAGTATTAGAGAGATCAGGAAGTAACGCCCCGACCACACAAACCATGGGTAGGATCGGTTCACCAGTATCACCCCGATCCTTACATTCACCGAACATGCGAGATAGAGCATCAGCTTTAGTATTTTTTACACCCGGCTTGAAAGTAATAATAAAATTAAAGCGCGAGAAGAATTATACCCAACGTGCCTGACGAGAGTTCAGCCTCTTGGCAGAACCAATGTATTCAAGATTTTTGTGATCGGTATACACAGTTATAGGATGAAATGAACCCTCCAACCAGTGTCGCCATTCATCAAATGCCAGTTTAATAGCTAATAGTTCCCTATTACCGACATCATAATTTTGTTCCGCGTTACTGAATTTACGTGAAAAATAAGCACATGGATGAAGACGCTCAGGGTTACCAGAATATTGTGACAAAACTGCACCCACTCCCAGCTCAGAAGCATCCACTTCAATAATGAAGGCTTTATGAATATCTGGATGAATTAACACAGGTGCCGAAGTAAAGGCCCGTTTCAAGGTCAGGAAGGCCTCACAGACAGAGGGAGACCAGTTAGCAGTAAAGGCCCCCTTGCGGGTAAGGTTGGTAAGAGGTGCTACAACATGAGAAAAGCCTTTGATGAAACGCTGATAAAAATTTGCAAAACCTAGAAAACGTTGCAATTCTTTTAGGGTCTTGGGTTGAACCCAATCCTGAACCGCCAAAACTTTCCCCGCTTCCATCTCCAAACCCTGGTTGGTAATAATATACCCTAGGAAGGGAACTGTGGTGACTTCAAACACGCATTTAGAAAGTTTAGCAAATAAGTTGTTCTCTCTTAATTTTTGTAGTACCAACTTAACATGGCGTCTGTGCTCCAATAAAGAATTAGAAAAAATGGCCGTCGTAATGGCCGTCTTTCACATTAAATGCAGTTTTCCACTCATCCCCCTGCCGGATGCGAATCAGATTGTATGCCCCTCTTAAATCCAACTTGGAAAAAATTCGGGACCCTGTGACTTGATTGAACAGATCCCCAATCAAGGGCAAGGGGTATCGGTTCTTTACAGTGATCTTATTCAAGGCTCGATAATCAATGCATGGTCTCAGGCCGCCATCTTTTTTCTCTACAAAAATAATCCGGCCCCAGCAGGTGAAGTAGAGGGGCGGATAAATCCCTTCCTTAAATTTTCGGTAATGTACTCCCTCATTGCTTGCTCTTCGGGCAGAGTAAGATTATAGATTTTTCCCCTCGGGGGAATCGTGCCAGGTAGCAAGTCAATAGGGCAGTCATAAGACCGATGTGGAGGAAGAGTATCAGCAGAACGTTCAGAGAAGACATCAACCCAGTCAGCATATGGCTGAGGTAATCCCTGAGGTAAAACTTGCACACTTCTGAGGCCTGTAGTAAAGCAGTGATTTTTGCAATGATCACTCCACTTGATCAACTCCCCAACCCGCCAATCTAACACCGGGTTGTGGAGTTGTAACCAGGGGTATCCCAAAACCACCGGAGTTTCTGGATAGTCGAAGATAAAAAAATTCTAAGAACTCAGAGTGGGAAGAGCCAACAATTAACTGAAGAGGTGGGGTCTTGGTATTTATAGGTCCCCCCTGGATAGCCTTCCCATTGATAGCCAAAACTTGTAGGGATCTTTCAAGAGGAACTAAAGGGATACCTAAAATGGAGATCATACTCCTGTCCAAAAAGTTTCCCGCCGCACCACTGTCGATAAAGGCGGAAACTGTTTGCTTTGAAGAACCCCAAAACAGGTCAATAGGCACTAGCATTTTATTTTGGCGAGAGTTGCAAACTGACTCACCTAGACCAGCACTCTCTCTCTGATCTAGGTGTGGGAGTTTTCCGCCGGCTTCCCCTTGTTTGGACAGGACCCAGCGAAATGTCCTGAGTTCCCACAATATAGGCATAACCCCTTGGATCGCCTACGCTGCTTTTCCTCTTGGGATAACCGGGTTCTCCCTAATTGCATGGGTTCTTCCTGGGAAGGAGATGAGGTATTTTCCCCACGGGTAGCCGGGGAACTAAGACTATGGAAGGACCTGAAGGACGTGGGAGCCCTGGCTCTCTCCCTAGCCCTCTCTCTAAGACGCCTGTCTATTTTAATGGAGACCTGCATTAATTGGTCTAGGTCAGCGGGTGGAGGAAAATTGACCAAAGCATCCTTGATGCTTTCCGACAGCCCCACCCTGAACTGACTACACAGAGCGGGATCATTCCACCTAGATTCGATAGCCCAGCGGCGGAATTCAGCACTATAATCTTCAGCCGAATTCCGTCCTTGTCTTAAGGCCCGAAGCCTATTCTCTGCCGTAGATTGTTGATCAGGATCAGCATATAAAACGCCCATAGCACTAAAGAATGCTGTAACGGATTGTAGGGCAGAATCATGAGATGGTAAACTAAAGGCCCAGGACTGCGGGTCTCCTTGAAGCAGAGAAATGACTAGGCCTACTCGTTGGGACTCAGTGCCTGAGGAGATGGGTCTCCTTGAAATACAGTTTGCAGGCATTCTTAAAATTGGAAAATTTTGCTCGTTCTCCAAAAATTTTTTCAGGCAGTGGAATCTTTGGTTCAGAGATATGAGGTGGTACAGAGGATGCCAGTAACTGACGAGACTCCTGAGTGGCCACTCTTTGAGCGAGCTGGTTTATCGCCGTGGCCATAGCTTGCACCTGCTGTACCAGGTCATCCATCTTGGGGCCTGTGATAATGTCACGCTCTGGTAACTCCAGCCCTCTAGGTAAGCCCTCAACCCCCAATCTCCGCAGCCAGCTTCACCTGTAGGAGCCCCCGCTTGCCGGGACGCAAAATGCACCTGCCCGGGATCGGTTGCCCCCAGGAGTTCAATGGCTCAAAGGATGAGAGCTTACTGGTTTAGAGGTCTGAAGAACCAATGGCTAAGAGCGAGTGTAGCGGAAGTCCAGAGACAGGCCAGAGGTTGACACAGGGAAGTCAGAGATCGCAGCGGTACAGAGGGAAGAGGCAGCTCGAGGTCAAGGTACAAAGCAGAGGTCGGCAACGGAGATCAGATCGAGAGTAGTCAGTTCAGGCAGGGGTCGGCAACGGAGATCAGATCGAGAATAGTCGGTTCAGGCAGGGGTCGGCAACGAAGGTCAATCAAAGTATATCACAAGACAATGCAAGGTACAAGGCGCTATCACAGGCACTGGGCAACTGACAAGGTGAAGCTTATATAGGAACCAGACCTAGTAGAGATGGGGGGAAGTGAGTGTGTGATTGGTGCATACTTAAACTCTCACAGACATTGGTTAGTAAACAACAAGGGCGAATCACCCAAAAACTTCCCCTGGGCTCATTGGCCCCCAACCCTGTACTGGGGGCATTTCCACCCCCACACCTTGGCCACATTGGCCCTTTCACAGCCTCCGGCGGGCGTGCTGAGTACAGTGCCGCCGGAGGACATAGCAATCACGTGCTCGCGCCCGCGAGCAGCAGTGACGCGAGGGTGGAGAGCGGCCGTGCGTGGCGCCGCCTGAGCCGCTCGGCGCGGCCACCGCACAGTGACAGCTGCGGATGGCCGCCTGGAGACGACGCTGGAACGGGGTCCAGGTAAGCGGTTACTGACACTAGCCATGTCCTTTCCCGCATGACTCAAGGAGTTTGGGCATTTGGTAATTTATCGAACTTCCACATCAACTACAAGAAGTCGGAGGCGCTGAACCTGACTCTGCCCCGGCACCTGGTTCAATCTTAAGATCAGCTTTCCCTTTAAGTGGCAACCCGCTGCTTAAAATATCTGGGAACTCGCATACTCTCTAACCTGAATGACCTGTACAAACTCAACTTTCAAGAACTCAAATCTCCTCCTGAGGCACTTCCTCAAATCCATTCAATCAGCTTACTTGAAGTACATATGGAAACCTCGTATCTGGTTTGATGTGCTGAGGCTCTACCATGCCTCCGCGGTCCTAATGAGACTGGCAGATTGGACATACAGGGGGGGAAAGCTCTGGGTCCAGCTGGAGAGGGATCTGGTGAGCTTCAACCCGAGTGCACTCTTGTGGGTGTCTGCCCGGGCAGGAGGGGTCTTCCGTTTCTGGCCCAGCATTTCATCTCCAGCTGGGCCAGGATTAAGAAGAAGGAGGTATTGGTGAACAAACCGGGCCCCCTTACCCACTTGTTAAATTATCCAGAGTTTCCACCAGGCCAGTGGACCTCCCGATTCTTGATTTGGAGAGAGGCAGAGGATGTCAGACTTACGGACGTTCTCATAGGGGAACCCCCCTAGCTGGCTGACCTTAAAGCACAAAACGCAGGATGCCACATGACGTGGCTTCTACATTGCCAGTAGAGATGAGCGAACCGGTTCGGACGAACCGGAATTCGCTCCGAATTTCAGGAAATATTCGATTCGGCACGAACCCGAATATTTTGTGGTTCGTGCCGATCGAATTTTTCCTGAAATTAAAAAAAAAAAAAAAATGCCGGCATGGTGGGAGCGGGCCGGCTGACAGCGGAGCCGGCCGGCGGGCCGGTAAAGCCGGCCGGCCCGCTCCCACCATGCCGGCATTTAAAAAACAAACAAACAAAAAAAAAAGCATTTTTGCCGGCATGGTGGGAGCGGGCCGGCCGGTTCCGCGCTGACAGCGGAACCGGCCGGCCCGCTCCCACCATGCCGGCATTTTTAAAAAAAGCAAACACTTACCTGCAGGTCCGGAGCGTGGAGGCCGGCGCCGCTCTCAGCTGTCATCTGAGGGCGCGTCATCAGAGGCGCCCTCTGATGACGCGCCCTCAGATGACAGCTGAGAGCGGCGCCGGCCTCCACGCTCCGGACCTGCAGGTAAGTGTTTGCTTTTTTTTTAAATGCCGGCATGGTGGGAGCGGGCCGGCCGGTTCCGCTGTCAGCGCGGAACCGGCCGGCCCGCTCCCACCATGCCGGCAAAAATGCTTTTTTTTTTTTGTTTTTTTTTTTAAATGCCGGCATGGTGGGAGCGGGCCGGCCGGCTTTACCGGCCCGCGGTCGGTTCCGCTGTCAGCGCGGAACCGGCCGGCCCGCTCCCACCATGCCGGCATTTTTGATGGGGAACTTCGTAAAAGTTCGATTCGGCCGAACCCGAATTTCTTTGTGAAATTCGGCGAATCGGCCGAATCGAACTTTTCAAAAGTTCGCTCATCTCTAATTGCCAGCTTTTGGCATTTCCTCACCTCAGAGTAACATCTGGAGGGTGCCTCTCTCCCTTTGACTCCCCTAGAGAAATGCCTCACGCAGCCCCAGCCACTGAAACATGTTATATCAAGGTTCTACGCCCTACTGGTGGCCTCCAGGTACAACCCGGCGCTGGGATTCCTCCTTAAATGGGAAAGAGACCTGGGGATCTCTATCACCAGTGAGATGGCCTGTGAGATATTTGCACTGATGCAAAGACTTTCAGCTCCGCCCCCTCTGTCGGCACCTCCTGGTGGGTGTGAACGAGAGGGGAGTAATAATGTTGCACCCTTTGGAGGGGGTTGAGCTGATTTCTGCAAGGGGTTACTGTTTTCTCTATTCTTCCTTACATATGTGTATACCCGTATTGCTGTATTTTTCATGTATCCCTCTTACCCAAATGACCTGCAGTTTTAGCATCGTGAAATTCGCGAATTACATCTGAACGCAAGTGCGGTGGCACAAACTGGCAACCTAAGGGTACATCACTAGGAGATTCATCTTGAAACGGCGCCAAAGTATTAGAGAGATCAGGAAGTAACGCCCCGACCACACAAACCATGGGTAGGATCGGTTCACCAGTATCACCCCGATCCTTACATTCACCGAACATGCGAGATAGAGCATCAGCTTTAGTATTTTTTACACCCGGCTTGAAAGTAATAATAAAATTAAAGCGCGAGAAGAATTATACCCAACGTGCCTGACGAGAGTTCAGCCTCTTGGCAGAACCATTGTATTCAAGATTTTTGTGATCGGTATACACAGTTATAGGATGAAATGAACCCTCCAACCAGTGTCGCCATTCATCAAATGCCAGTTTAATAGCTAATAGTTCCCTATTACCGACATCATAATTTTGTTCCGCGTTACTGAATTTACGTGAAAAATAAGCACATGGATGAAGACGCTCAGGGTTACCAGAATATTGTGACAAAACTGCACCCACTCCCAGCTCAGAAGCATCCACTTCAATAATGAAGGCTTTATGAATATCTGGATGAATTAACACAGGTGCCGAAGTAAAGGCCCGTTTCAAGGTCAGGAAGGCCTCACAGACAGAGGGAGACCAGTTAGCAGTAAAGGCCCCCTTGCGGGTAAGGTTGGTAAGAGGTGCTACAACATGAGAAAAGCCTTTGATGAAACGCTGATAAAAATTTGCAAAACCTAGAAAACGTTGCAATTCTTTTAGGGTCTTGGGTTGAACCCAATCCTGAACCGCCAAAACTTTCCCCGCTTCCATCTCCAAACCCTGGTTGGTAATAATATACCCTAGGAAGGGAACTGTGGTGACTTCAAACACGCATTTAGAAAGTTTAGCAAATAAGTTGTTCTCTCTTAATTTTTGTAGTACCAACTTAACATGGCGTCTGTGCTCCAATAAAGAATTAGAAAAAATGGCCGTCGTAATGGCCGTCTTTCACATTAAATGCAGTTTTCCACTCATCCCCCTGCCGGATGCGAATCAGATTGTATGCCCCTCTTAAATCCAACTTGGAAAAAATTCGGGACCCTGTGACTTGATTGAACAGATCCCCAATCAAGGGCAAGGGGTATCGGTTCTTTACAGTGATCTTATTCAAGGCTCGATAATCAATGCATGGTCTCAGGCCGCCATCTTTTTTCTCTACAAAAATAATCCGGCCCCAGCAGGTGAAGTAGAGGGGCGGATAAATCCCTTCCTTAAATTTTCGGTAATGTACTCCCTCATTGCTTGCTCTTCGGGCAGAGTAAGATTATAGATTTTTCCCCTCGGGGGAATCGTGCCAGGTAGCAAGTCAATAGGGCAGTCATAAGACCGATGTGGAGGAAGAGTATCAGCAGAACGTTCAGAGAAGACATCAACCCAGTCAGCATATGGCTGAGGTAATCCCTGAGGTAAAACTTGCACACTTCTGAGGCCTGTAGTAAAGCAGTGATTTTTGCAATGATCACTCCACTTGATCAACTCCCCAACCCGCCAATCTAACACCGGGTTGTGGAGTTGTAACCAGGGGTATCCCTCAACCCCCAATCTCCGCAGCCAGCTTCACCTGTAGGAGCCCCCGCTTGCCGGGACGCAAAATGCGCCTGCCCGGGATCGGTTGCCCCCAGGAGTTCAATGGCTCAAAGGATGAGAGCTTACTGGTTTAGAGGTCTGAAGAACCAATGGCTAAGAGCGAGTGTAGCGGAAGTCCAGAGACAGGCCAGAGGTTGACACAGGGAAGTCAGAGATCGCAGCGGTACAGAGGGAAGAGGCAGCTCGAGGTCAAGGTACAAAGCAGAGGTCGGCAACGGAGATCAGATCGAGAGTAGTCAGTTCAGGCAGGGGTCGGCAACGGAGATCAGATCGAGAATAGTCGGTTCAGGTAGGGGTCGGCAACGAAGGTCAATCAAAGTATATCACAAGACAATGCAAGGTACAAGGCGCTATCACAGGCACTGGGCAACTGACAAGGTGAAGCTTATATAGGAACCAGACCTAGTAGAGATGGGGGGAAGTGAGTGTGTGATTGGTGCATACTTAAACTCTCACAGACATTGGTTAGTAAACAACAAGGGCGAATCGCCCAAAAACTTCCCCTGGGCTCATTGGCCCCCAACCCTGTACTGGGGGCATTTCCACCCCCACACCTTGGCCACATTGGCCCTTTCACAGCCTCCGGCGGGCGTGCTGAGTACAGTGCCGCCGGAGGACATAGCAATCACGTGCTCGCGCGCGGGCGCGAGCTCGAGCAGCAGTGACGCGAGGGTGGAGAGCGGCCGTGCGTGGCGCCGCCTGAGCCGCTCGGCGCGGCCACCGCACAGTGACAGCTGCGGACGGCCGCCTGGAGACGACGCTGGAACGGGGTCCAGGTAAGCGGTTACTGACACTAGCCATGTCCTTTCCCGCATGACTCAAGGAGTTTGGGCATTTGGTAATTTATCGAACTTCCACATCAACTACAAGAAGTCGGAGGAGCTGAACCTGACTCTGCCCCGGCACCTGGTTCAATCTTAAGATCAGCTTTCCCTTTAAGTGGCAACCCGCTGCTTAAAATATCTGGGAACTCGCATACTCTCTAACCTGAATGACCTGTACAAACTCAACTTTCAAGAACTCAAATCTCCTCCTGAGGCACTTCCTCAAATCCATTCAATCAGCTTACTTGAAGTACATATGGAAACCTCGTATCTGGTTTGATGTGCTGAGGCTCTACCATGCCTCCGCGGTCCTAATGAGACTGGCAGATTGGACATACAGGGGGGGAAAGCTCTGGGTCCAGCTGGAGAGGGATCTGGTGAGCTTCAACCCGAGTGCACTCTTGTGGGTGTCTGCCCGGGCAGGAGGGGTCTTCCGTTTCTGGCCCAGCATTTCATCTCCAGCTGGGCCAGGATTAAGAAGAAGGAGGTATTGGTGAACAAACCGGGCCCCCTTACCCACTTGTTAAATTATCCAGAGTTTCCACCAGGCCAGTGGACCTCCCGATTCTTGATTTGGAGAGAGGCAGAGGATGTCAGACTTACGGACGTTCTCATAGGGGAACCCCCCTAGCTGGCTGACCTTAAAGCACAAAACGCAGGATGCCACATGACGTGGCTTCTACATTGCCAGTAGAGATGAGCGAACCGGTTCGGACGAACCGGAATTCGCTCCGAATTTCAGGAAATATTCGATTCGGCACGAACCCGAATATTTTGTGGTTCGTGCCGATCGAATTTTTCCTGAAATTAAAAAAAAAAAAAAATGCCGGCATGGTGGGAGCGGGCCGGCTGACAGCGGAGCCGGCCGGCGGGCCGGTAAAGCCGGCCGGCCCGCTCCCACCATGCCGGCATTTAAAAAACAAACAAACAAAAAAAAAAGCATTTTTGCCGGCATGGTGGGAGCGGGCCGGCCGGTTCCGCGCTGACAGCGGAACCGGCCGGCCCGCTCCGCTATCAGCGGAACCGGCCGGCCCGCTCCCACCATGCCTGCATTTTTAAAAAAAGCAAACACTTACCTGCAGGTCCGGAGCGTGGAGGCCGGCGCCGCTCTCAGCTGTCATCTGAGAGCGCCGGTTCCGCGCTGTCAGCGCGGAACCGGCCGGCCCGCTCCCACCATGCCGGCAAAAATGCTTTTTTTTTTTTGTTTTGTTTTTTAAATGCCGGCATGGCGGGAGCGGGCCGGCCGGCTTTACCGGCCCGCGGTCGGTTCCGCTGTCAGCGCGGAACCGGCCGGCCCGCTCCCACCATGCCGGCAAAAATGTTTTTTTTTTTTTTTTAAATGCCGGCATGGTGGGAGCGGGCCGGCCGGCTTTACCGGCCCGCCGGCCGGCCCGCTGACAGCGGAACCGGCCGGCCCGCTCCCACCATGCCGGCATTTTTGATGGGGAACTTCGTAAAAGTTCGATTCGGCCGAACCCGAATTTCTTTGTGAAATTCGGCGAATCGGCCGAATCGAACTTTTCAAAAGTTCGCTCATCTCTAATTGCCAGCTTTTGGCATTTCCTCACCTCAGAGTAACATCTGGAGGGTGCCTCTCTCCCTTTGACTCCCCTAGAGAAATGCCTCACGCAGCCCCAGCCACTGAAACATGTTATATCAAGGTTCTACGCCCTACTGGTGGCCTCCAGGTACAACCCGGCGCTGGGATTCCTCCTTAAATGGGAAAGAGACCTGGGGATCTCTATCACCAGTGAGATGGCCTGTGAGATATTTGCACTGATGCAAAGACTTTCAGCTCCGCCCCCTCTGTCGGCACCTCCTGGTGGGTGTGAACGAGAGGGGAGTAATAATGTTGCACCCTTTGGAGGGGGTTGAGCTGATTTCTGCAAGGGGTTACTGTTTTCTCTATTCTTCCTTACATATGTGTATACCCGTATTGCTGTATTTTTCATGTATCCCTCTTCTTGGTGCACAAGCAATTCAATAAAGAAAGATTAAACTAAATGTGCCCAGCAGCTACCCATCCTCAGAGAACAATGACAACAGGCAGATGTGCTATTCTTAGTATACATCACATCCCGTTCCGAAAGATACCCTTACACATGGATTATTTGTGCCCAGATGTCACGTGACTGCAGAGCAGAAAAAGTGGCCCCTCCCGGCCCCTTTATACCGAGGCACCTCCCACAGAACCCCAGATTTTCTCTGCAGTCTCGGACTGCCAGGACGAGAAAGTGTTTCTCTCTATTTCAGGCAGGTGAGCAGGGTCTTATGGCCCTACGGCCCTGTGGAGCTATTCCCACCCCTTCTGTCTTTATTATACTGCCTCCCAGCCTCGGCTGTAGTGTTCGGGTGAAGGTAGACAGCGCCATATTTAGGTGCTAAGTAGCTGTGCTCCGCTGCACATCCCCCACCAAAGGGTAGACGGTTCAGACCATGATGAGCCTTATGGGATGCCCTGCCCGCATCACATGTGCCTATCACCCCATATCCCTCAGTGGGTTCCCTTATGGATTCCCCTCGTTCCTCTGAGTCCCTTAGGGGAAGGGGGGTGTGTTTTCTATATATATATTGTGTTATCATGTATTTGTGTGGCACCATTTGTTATCATGCTCCCGCGTATGCGGAGCACATTATGCAGTGATCCCCGTTTAAATTGGTTGCACTATTTTCTTTTAATCTGATACCGCGCTCTTGTACACCGCTCTGCATATGGCAGCGACATTTACCTCAGGCGCTACGGCGCAGTCATTGGCTGTTTAGTTCACGTGGGATCGTCTTTTTGCGCTCTTCGGAGGGAGGCGGGCGGGGTGAGTGACGCTTTTTGCGTCACTCCTTCGCGGCCCGCCCCTCGAGGTATATGTGGGCGCCATCCTGTCTCGGCGTTGTTGCGTAGCTGGCGTCTCCTACGTTATATATATGTCTTACGGGATCCTCTTTTTATGTCTTTCAGGCCTATAGAACTAGTGGTTTCTCAAAAGATGTGGAAGACCTGCGCATTGATTAGCTGGCCTCTCATGGTTTTTCCTGTACGGGGACCACGCTGCGCCCTTTGTCTGCATCTGCTATTACAACTGTTGCGATCAGAAGTGCCTTAGAGGGAGGTCCTGCGGCTTTGGGCAGAGATGTATTTAACTGGCTTATGTATTGTGAGGAATTTACTTCATATGTTCTTGCTGGAGGATGCCATTAGAATGTGCGGCAGAACCTCTGCCCTGCTGGTTGCTATACGCCGTTCTGTTTGGCTGCGCCAATGGATGGCTGATATTGCTGCTAAGAAGGCTCTTACTGGGGCTCCCTTTAAAGGACTGCAGCTTTTTGGGGAACGTCTGGATCTGTTTGCCAAGGAAGGCAAGCTGCCTCAGCGCAAGAAGCCACTCAGGCCCTTTCGGGGTTTCAGAGTTGCTCTGCCCGCCTTTTATTCCCCCAGGAGAGGAAGGGGGCTCCCCCCGCTGGGGGCCGTGGTGAGTTATGGGACAGGGGCAGAGAACATGGCAGGCCTGGTCCTTCCTGGGGTTCCAAGCCTAAATCCTCCCCCAAGCCACCTCAGGCATGAAGGGGCGCCCTCAACCATCCGGGTGGGGAGACGGCTTCAGTTTTTTGCTCACGTCTGGAGACACTTTGTCTCAGACCAGTGGATTCAGGAGGTAATCTCCTCCGGTTACAAGATAGAGTTTGCAGCCTGGCCACCCCCAAGATTCATAAAATCCCGTATGGCTCAAGACCCCCTGTCAGCTCAGTGTCTGTGTCTTGCTGACCAAAACCTACTGTTCCTCTGCGGGAAAAGGGCAAAGGCTATTATTCCAATCTTTTCACTGTCCCCAAAAAGGACTGATCTGTCAGGCTTATCCTGGATTTAAAGCTCCTCAACAAATTTATCAGATTCAGGCACTTTCGCATGGAGACTCTGCGTTCTGCCATAAATTCTCTTCGCCCAGGGGACTTCTTGTCCTCTATAGACATCAAGGATGCTTACCTTCGTGTGCCAATTTTTGCAGGCCATAAAAAATTTCTCAGGTTCACAGTGGAAGATCAGCATTACCAGTTTGTGGATCTGCCATTTGGTCTTACCTCGGCTCCCAGGGTGTTCACGAAGGTGCTGGCAAGAGTGATAGCTCTGTTGAGATCTCAGGGCATTCGCATTCTTCCTTACCTGGACGACATTCTTGTAGCTTCTCAGACTTTGCAACAAGCAGAGATGGACGTTCAGACAGTGGTATCCACTCTGGAAACGTTTGGCTGGGTGATCAATCTTCCCTAATCTTCCCTGCCTCCTTCCAGGGTAAAGTCATTTCTGGGCATGACTCTGGATACATCTCAGGTCAAGGTCTTTCTCCCTCAGCTGAAGGTAGAGAGTCTTCAGTCACAAACACAGCTACTTCTGTCTTGCCCTCATCCGTCCATCAGACAGGCAATGCAGCTGGTGGGTCTGATGGTGTCCAGCTTTGAGGCTGTCCCATACGCTCAGTTTCACATGAGACCTCTCCAGGTTCATCTCTTGTCAGTTTGGGATCGGGACCCAGGGCCCCTGGATCAGGTATTTGTGCTGTCCCCTCTGGCCAGGCAGTCTCTGTCATGGTGGCTGGATCCAAGGAATCTGCTACTGGGCAGATCTTTTCTGACTCCTTGCAGGGGGGTGGTCACCACGGATGCCAGTCTGACTGGTTGGGAGGGCTTTTGGAGGTCCCTGAAATTCCAGGGGCAGTGGGGTCCTCAGGAGGCCCATGCCCCAATCAACATTCTGGAACTGAGAGCAATAAGGTTAGTGCTTTCCCATCTGACCACGGCGGTACAGATCTGCTCAGACAACCAGATGGAGGTTGCCTACATCAATCATCAGGGAGGAACCAGGAGCAAGAGGGTTCTCAAGGAAGTATCCCTGATTCTGTCATGGGCAGAGGACAATGTTCCCTGCATCTCAGCTGTGTACATTCCAGGGGTAGAGAATCTGGAAGCAGACTCTCTGAGCAGGTTGGCTTCTCGCATGGGAGAATGGTCCCTCAGCAACAGGGTGTTTCACTCTCTGTGCCTCCATTGGGGCCAGCTGGATGTGGACCTGTTTGCGTCCCGTCACAATCACAAGCTTCCAGCCTTTGTCTCCCTGTCACAGGATCCCCTGACCCTGTCAGTGGATGCTCTGGCAATGTCTTGGAAGAGCTTTCAGCTCCTTTATGTTTTTCCTCCATTTCCTCTGCTGGGCAAGGTGCTGCGCAAAATAGCCCAGGAAGGGGTGCCAGCCATTCTGGTGGCCCCATGTTGGCCAAGAAGAATTTGGTTCGCAAAAATCGTACAGTTGGCAGTAGATCGTTTCGGCCTGCCCCTGGTGCCAGACCTGCTCACCCAGGGGCGGCTGCGCCACCCCAATTTACAAATGCTGGCTTTGACGGCCTGGCTGCTGAAACCTCCATCTTGATGGACAAAGGGCTGCCAGCCTCTGTAGTTAATACCATGATCAGAGCTAGGAAGAAGTCTTCTTCTACCATTTACTACAGGGTTTGGCGTGCTTACATTGACTGGTGTGAGTCTAGGTCACTTCCATGTCGGGTGTTCTCAATTCCCAGGATATTGAAAATTTTTACAACATGGCTTGGATCTTGGTTTTAAGCTTAGTACTCTGAAGGGCCATGCTCTGGCTGTTTTTTTCCAAAGATCTTTTGCTCAGCATCATCTGGTCAAGACCTTCTTTTAAGGCGTTACTCATTTGCGTCCTCCACGCAAGCCCATGTTACCTATTTGGGATTTGAACCTTTGCAGGATGCGGCTTTGTCCACTTTCACTGTCAAGGTAGCCTTTTTGGTGGCTATTACCTCAGTCAGGCAAGTTTCTGAATTGGCGGCGCTTTCCATCAAGCCTCCTTATTTTGAAAGACACCAGGACAAGGTGGTGTTTTGCTTTAAAACTGATTTTATGCCTAAGGTTGTGTCTGTTTTTCATCTCAATCAGGACATGAGCCTCGATTCAGAGAGACAAAAAAAACTTCCGTTTTAGTTCCGATCTGTTTTTTTTTGTGAAATGTTTCCGTTCTCGTATGAGAGTACGAGCGATTCAATGCATGCATTGAAAACCTTTTGTAAAGTTTCCGTCCGTTCGTACGGCAGATTACGAATTACGAGTATGTCATTTTCCATCCAGACTTTTCCGTTTCATTTTCACATGTTACAACGTAGGCTTTCGTTTTTGCCCTTTTCCCATCGTATCCTCCAACGAATCCTTTACGTTTCCCGTTCGATTCTGTTTCCCTTTTTCAATAAATATTCGTCCAGACGGAAATCCTTACGATCTTGCGCCTGCGCACTTCAAACTTAACTCATTAAAGTGCTCGCCTACATATTTGCCACCCTCACTTCTACTACAATGTTTAGCTAAATCACTTAGCACTGTCCTCCATCTTCCCTTTTTGATCCTTAAAGCTCACCCAAACCACTTAGCACTATCCTCCATCTTCCCTTTTGGACCATTAAAGCTCACCCAAACCACTTCTTGGTTAGGTTCTTCTTCCATTTTAGCCCCCTAAAACTTACCCAAATCACTTCTCGGTCATGTGAATATTCATCTTTAAATATTTCTGGGCCCATTAGTTTTGTGTTAATGTATTTTGTAAATGAAATGACAATGTAAATTTTTTTTATTCCATCATAAAATATAAAATTGTTAAAAATTTTCAAAATTTCAAATTTTAACAACTATAAAAAACAAAATACATAGCAATTGCAGGCCACTGAACATTATTCTTCATCTGTGGTCCCCAACGAGTTGCGCAGCTCCTGCATCTCGCCCACCAACTGAAGGACCCTGACACTCAGTTGTGCCACTCTGGCACGTGTGGTCCCTGTTAAAAAACGTAAATTAAAATATTGGTATAACCTTGCTGGGGTCATGCTGCAGTGCCCCCCCCGTATGGTCCAAACACCTAAATCTGGACTTCAAAAGCCAGAGGGCCCTCGCCACCATGGGCAGGGTTTTGCATAGTGCCCGATTAGAGAACCCCTGGCCCGCATTCTGCAGGCAAAGAACGGACATCAGGAGCAAGGGCGAGTGGCACATCTTGCAGTTCCTGCAACCAAATATAAAATAATTACACAAAGCAAAGGTAACCAACTAAAACAAGAACTCCTACCACAAATTAAGATTCAAGTTCAACAATCCAAATATAATTAACAAAGGACATAAGTCTAAAAAAAATAGCAATTATATGGATGTGTGGGAAAATAAATGTTTACATGCTAAGGACTAATTAAGGTCAGCATTAAAATGCTTCTATAAGGCATACATGAAATGTATTGATTCAGGTATGCATTGCTATACAATGTATGGCCTCGGCCATGCGGATACATGCAATGCCTTGGTGCTAAAGGCGCACAGACTCCTCCACATAGCCACAAAACATGTTCAACAATAGCAATCCGAGCCCTCAAAGGTCTCGTAAGTGGATCGGAAATGAAACGGATTTATAGGGTGGTGATCCGTCGGAAATCAGCTCTCTGAATCAGACGGAAGCTCTCTGAATCAACGGAAGTTTTCTGAACGAACGGAAAATTTCCGATTTTGTTTGGAAAATGATCCGAACTAACGGAAATGTTCCGATTTGCTTCTGATCATCGGAAGCGCATTCCCTAACGTTCGTGCGAGTAGAAAATGGACGAAAAAAAGCAAAAAAATGACAAACACCCACCAAAACTTTCACAGACAGCTACGGAAGTCCGGACGAATGTGTCTCTGAATCGAGGCTATTGTGTTGCCTTCCTTGTGTCCTAACCCTGGTAAGCCCAAGGAAAGGGTGTTACACTCTCTTGATGTAGTTAGGGCTGTGAAGTTCTATTTGGTGGCTACTGAATCCTTTAGGAAGACTGATGCTTTCTTTGTGGTTCCGTCTGGTCCTAAGGAGGGCCAGGCTCCTGCTAAATCCACTATCAGCAAGTGGATCCGTCAGGCCGTGATTCAGGCCTATTCTGCTAAGGGAAAGAAACCTCCTTTCCTCCTTACTGCTCATTTTACTCGTGGTATTGGTGCCTCTTGGGCTTTTCAGCACCAGGCTTCTGTTGAACAAGTTTGCAAGGCTGCAACTTGGTTTTCTGTTCATACCTTTTCTAAGTTTTACAAGGTTGATGTTAAGGCCTCAGCTGATGCTACTTTACTTTTGGCCGCAAAGTTCTGCAGGCGGCAGTGGTTTAGACTGCTTGCTTTTGCTTTTGGGGATCCCACCCTACCTTACGGACGCTGCTATTGGATGTCCCATGTGGAACGGGAACGGGACGTGATGTATACTAAGAATAATACAATTCTGTGATTACTCACCTGTAGAATTGTTGTTATGAGTATACATCACGTCCCGTTGCGCCCCACCCTTGTTGTTCTTGTTATCTCTTTATGGTGATTGTTGTTTATATTCTCCCGGCTTTTGTTAACTTCTTTTTAAATACTGGGGTTCTGTGGGAAGTGCCTCGGTATATATGGGCCGGGAGGGGCCACTTTTTCTGCTCTGCAGTCACGTGACATCTGGGGATGAATAACCCATGCGTAAGGGTATCTTTCGGAACGGGACGTGATGTATACTCATAATAACAATTCTACAGGTGAGTAATCACAGAATTGGATTTTTATGTGCCTCCCTGTCCGTCCCTCCAGCCACCACCGCCGACTATTCCTATCTAGCTATCCTAAAAAGAACAATTTTGTTGTTTCCTCACTGTACCTCACTTTAGCAGTCTCCTCTCCCTAACTATCTGTCATAAAAAGGACAATTGTTTTAGTCTTCTTTTAAATTTAGGCCTATCTTTCCCCCACTCAGCAGCAGCCTACCCTTATGTACTCATTGCTGATATGGCATCTAGAGTCTGGATGCAAGACCTTTTCAGGGACCGGAGCTTATAACATTTGGTACAAGCACAAATTGTAACATCCTCCCTCACACAGATTTCCTTTGCTACATTAGCGTTCAGTTCAGTGTTTGTGTGTATGAAAAATGGCAGGCAAACTATCTCCTTTAATTTGGTCTGAATTGCTGCTGGCACCAGGACTGTTTATAGGGGGGGTTGAGCAGGGGAAATGCCTATAGGGATGCATTTATCCCAGCTATCCTGTTTTCTGAAAATGTGTGATGGCTACTGTTAGTAGTGCAGACCATAAGACTGATTTATTTTCAATTCTTTTCAATTTTGGGCTCAGAATTGATAGGGAGTACTGCCAGCTGCTAAAAACGAGGCACAGCATGGCACATACCTGTATTGAACAGTAGTAGAGATGAGCGAACTTTTGAAAAATTCGATTCGACTGATTCACCGAATTTTCCGACAAAAATCGTTTCGACCCGAATTTATCCGCGACGAATCGCTATTAAAAACGGCTATTTCTGAGCCTCCTAGAGCCTCAATAGGGTTGTAAACCATTCTGCCTTGCTGTAACACTGGGTTAGTTAAATAATACTGTAAATAATTATCACATGCAGATCGGAGGCATCGCTAATTTAATCGCAAAGCGTCACAATTGCAGAGAGTTGAGGTGGCATCACTATGAGGGGCCCCTATAGTGCCTGAAAAACACACCCTGGAGCTGGCAGCAGCAGGAGCCCAAAAATTAGCTGAATCACACCCTGGAGTTGCAAGCAGCAGCAGCTGCAGGAGCCCAAACATTGCTTTAAAGAGACACTGGAGTTGACTGCAGGAGCCCAAAAATTGGATGAATCACACCCTGGAGTTGCAAGCAGCAGCAGCAGCCCAAACATAGCTTGAAAGAGACAATTAAGTTGGCTTCAGCAGCCCAAAAATTGGATGAATCACACCCTGGAGTTGCAAGCAGAAGCAGCAGGAGCCCAAACATAGCTTGAAAGAGACACTGGAGTTGGCTTCAGCAGCCCAAAAATTGGATGAATCACACCCTGGAGTGGCAAGCAGCAGCAGCCCAAACATAGCTTGAAAGAGACACTGGAGTTGGCAGCAGGAGCCCAGAAATTGGCTGAATGACACCCTGGAGTTGCAAGCAGCAGCAGCAGGAGCACAAACATTGCTTTAAAGAGACACTGGAGTTGGCTGCAGGAGCCCAAAAATTGGATGAATCACACCCTGGAGTTGCAAGCAGCAGCAGGAGCCCAAACATAGTGTGAAAGAGACACTAGATTTGGCTGCAGGAGCCCAAAAATTGGATGAATCACACCCTGGAGTTGCAAGCAGCCGCAGCAGCCCAAACATAGCTTGAAAGAGACACAGGAGTTGGCAGCAGGAGCCCAAAAATTGGATGAATCACACCCTGGAGTTGCAAGCAGCAGCAGCAACCCAAACATAGCTTGAAAGAGACACTGGAGTTGGCTTCAGGAGGCCAAAAATTGGATGAATCACACCCTGGAGTTGCAAGCAGCAGCAGGAGCCCAAACATAGCGTGAAAGAGACACTAGATTTGGCTGCAGGAGCCCAAAAATTGGATGAATCACACCCTGGAGTTGCAAGCAGCCGCAGCAGCCCAAACATAGCTTGAAACAGACACTGGAGTTGGCAGCAGGAGCCCAAAAATTGGATGAATCACACCCTGGAGTTGCAAGCAGCAGCAGCAGCAGGAGCCCAAACATAGCTTGAAAGAGACACTGGAGTTGGCTTCAGGAGCCCAAAATTGGATGAATCACACCCTGGAGTGGCAAGCAGCAGCAGCAGCCCAAACATAGCTTGAAAGAGACACTGGAGTTGGCAGCAGGAGCCCAGAAATTGGCTGAATGACACCCTGGAGTTGCAAGCAGCAGCAGCAGGAGCACAAACATAGCTTGAAGGAGACACTGGAGTTGGCAGCAGGAGCCCAAAAAATGGATGAATCACACCCTGGAGTTGCAAGCAGCAGCAGGAGCACAAACATTGCTTTAAAGAGACACTGGAGTTGGCTGCAGGAGCCCAAAAATTGGTTGAATCACACCCTGGAGTTGCAAGCAGCAGCAGGAGCCCAGACATGGCTTGAAAGAGACACTGGAGTTGTCAGCAGGAGCCCCAAAATTGAATGAAACACACCCTGGAGTTGCAAGCAGCAGCAGGAGCCCAAACATAGCTTGAAAGAGACACTGGAGTTGGCAGCAGGAGCCCAAAAATTGGATGAATCACACCCTGGAGTTGCAAGCAGCAGCAGCAGCAGGAGCCCAAACATAGCTTGAAAGAGACACTGGAGTTGGCAGCAGGAGCCCAAAAATTGGCTGAATCACACCCTGGAGTTGCAAGCAGCAGCAGCAGGAACCCAAACATAGCTTGAAAGACACACTGGAGCTGGCAGCAGGAGCCCAAAAATTGGATGAATCACACCCTGGAGTTGCAAGCAGCAGCAGCAGGAGCCCAAACATAACTTGAAAGAGACACTGGATGTGGCTGCAGGAGCCCAAAAATTGGATGAATCACACCCTGGAGTTGCAAGCAGCAGCAGGAGCCCAACCATAGATTGAAAGAGACACTGGAGCTGGCAGCAGGAGCCCAAAAATTGGATGAATCACACCCTGGAGTTGCAAGCAGCAGCAGCAGGAGCCCAAACATAACTTGAAAGAGACACTGGATGTGGCTGCAGGAGCCAAATAATTGGATGAATCACACCCTGGAGTTGCAAGCAGCAGCAGGAGCCCAAACGTAGCTTGAAAGAGACACTGGAGTTGGCAGCAGGAGCCCAAAAATTGGATGAATGACACCCTGGAGTTCCAAGCAGCAGCAGCAGGAGCCCAAACATAGCTTGAAAGACACACTGGAGTTGGCAGCAGGAGCCCAAAAATTGGCTGAATCACACCATGGAGTTGCAAGCAGCAGCAGCAGGAACCCAAACATAGCTTGAAAGACACACTGGAGCTGGCAGCAGGAGCCCAAAAATTGGATGAATCCCACCCTGGAGTTGCAAGCAGCAGCAGGAGCCCAAACATAGCTTGAAAGAGACACTGGAGTTGGCAGCAGGAGCCCCAAAATTGGATGAATGACACCCTGGAGTTGCAAGCAGCAGCAGCAGGAGCCCAAACATAGCTTGAAAGAGACACTGGAGTTGGCTTCAGGAGCCCAAAATTGGATGAATGACACCCTGGAGTTGCAAGCAGCAGCAGGGGCCCAAACATAGCTTGAAGGAGACACTGGAGTTGGCAGCAGGAGCCCAAAAATTGGATGAATCACACCCTGGAGTTGCAAGCAGCAGCAGAAGCACAAACATTGCTTTAAAGAGACACTGGAGTTGGCTGCAGGAGCCCAAAAATTGGTTGAATCACACCCTGGAGTTGCAAGCAGCAGCAGGAGCCCAGACATGGCTTGAAAGAGACACTGGAGTTGTCAGCAGGAGCCCAAAAAATAGATGAAACACACCCTGGAGTTGCAAGCAGCAGCAGCAGCCCAAACATAGCTTGAAAGAGACACTGGAGTTGGCAGCAGGAGCCCAAAAATTGGATGAATCACACCCTGGAGTTGCAAGCAGCAGCAGCAGCAGGAGCATAAACATAGCTTGAAAGAGACACTGGAGTTGGCAGCAGGAGCCCAAAAACTGGCTGAATCACACCCTGGAGTTGCAAGCAGCAGCAGCTGGAACCCAAACATAGCTTGAAAGACACACTGGAGCTGGCAGCAGGAGCCCAAAAATTGGTTGAATCACACCCTGGAGTTGCAAGCAGCAGCAGCAGCAGGAGCCCAGACATAACTTGACAGAGACACTGGATGTGGCTGCAGGAGCCCAAAAATTGGATAAATCACACCCCGGAGTTGCAAGCGGCAGCAGGAGCCCAAACATAGATTGAAAGAGACACTGGAGTTGGCTTCAGGAGCCCAAAAATTGGATGAATCACACCCTGGAGTTGCAAGCAGCAGCAGGGGCCCAAACGTAGCTTGAAAGAGACACTGGAGTTGGCAGCGGGACCCCAAAAATTAGCTGAATCACACCATGGAGTTGCAAGCAGCAGCAGCAGGAGCCCAAACATGGCTTGAAAGAGACACTGGAGTTGGCAGCAGGAGCCCAAAAATTGGATGAATGACACCCTGGAGTTGCAAGCAGCAGCAGCAGGAGCCCAAACATAGCTTGAAAGACACACTGGAGTTGGCAGCAGGAGCCCCAAAATTGGCTGAATCACACCATGGAGTTGCAAGTAGCAGCAGCAGGAACCCATACATAGCTTGAAAGACACACTGGAGCTGGCAGCAGGAGCCCAAAAATTGGATGAATCACACCCTGGAGTTGCAGGCAGCAGCAGCAGGAGCCCAAACATAGCTTGAAAGAGACACTGGAGTTGGCAGCAGGAGCCCAAAAATTGGATGAATGACACCCTGGAGTTGCAAGCAGCAGCAGCTGGAGCCCAAACATAGCTTGAAAGAGACACTGGAGTTGGCTTCAGGAGCCCAAAATTGGATGAAACACACCCTGGAGTTGCAAGCAGCAGCAGCAGCCCAAACATGGCTTGAAAGAGACACTGGAGTTGTCAGCAGGAGCCCCAAAATTGGATGACACATACCCTGGAGTTGCAAGCAGCAGCAGCAGGAGCCCAAACATTGCTTTAAAGAGACACTGGAGTTGGCTGCAGGAGCCCAAAAATTAGTTGAATCACACCCTGGAGTTGCAAGCAGCAGCAGGAGCCCAGACATGGCTTGAAAGAGACACTGGAGTTGTCAGCAGGAGCCCCAAAATTGGATGACACATACCCTGGAGTTGCAAGCAGCAGCAGCAGGAGCCCAAACATAGCTTGAAAGAGACACTGGAGTTGGCAGCAGGAGCCCAAAAATTGGATGAATCACACCCTGGAGTTGCAAGCAGCAGCAGCAGCAGGAGCATAAACATAGCTTGAAAGAGACACTGGAGTTGGCAGCAGGAGCCCAAAAATTGGCTGAATCACACCCTGGAGTTGCAAGCAGCAGCAGCCGGAACTCAAACATAGCTTGAAAGACACACTGGAGCTGGCAGCAGGAGCCGAAAAATTGGTTGAATCACACCCTGGAGTTGCAAGCAGCAGCAGCAGGAGCCCAAACATAACTTGAAAGAGACACTGGATGTGGCTGCAGGAGCCCAAAAATTGGATGAATCACATCCTGGAGTTGCAAGCGGCAGCAGGAGCCCAAACATAGATTGAAAGAGACACTGGAGTTGGCTTCAGGAGCCCAAAAATTGGATGAATCACACCCTGGAGCTGCAAGCAGCAGCAGGAGCCCAAACGTAGCTTAAAAGAGACACTGGAGTTGCAAGCAGCAGCCCAAAAATTGGCTCAATCACACCATGGAGTTGCAAGCAGCAGCAGCAGCAGCAGCAGGAGCCCAAACATAGCTTGAAAGAGACACTGGAGTTGGCAGCAGGAGCCCAAAAATTGAATGAATGACACCCTGGAGTTGCAAGAAGCAGCAGCAGGAGCCCAAACATAGCTTGAAAGACACACTGGAGTTGGCAGCAGGAGCCCAAAAATTGGCTGAATCACACCATGGAGTTGCAAGCAGCAGCAGCAGCAGGAACCCAAACATAGCTTGAAAGACACACTGGAGCTGGCAGCAGGAGCCCAAAAATTGGATGAATGACACCCTGGAGTTGCAAACAGCAGCAGGAGCCCAGACATAGCTTGAAAGAGACACTGGAGTTGGCTTCAGGAGCCCAAAATTGGATGAAACACACCCTGGAGTTGCAAGCAGCAGCCCAAACATAGCTTGAAAGATACACTGGAGTTGGCAGCAGGAGCCCAAAAATTGGATGAATCACACCCTGGAGTTGCAAGCAGCAGCAGCAGGAGCACAAACATTGCTTTAAAGAGAGACTGGAGTTGGCTGCAAGAGCCCAAAAATTGGATGAAACACACCCTGGAGTTGCAAGCAGCAGCAGCAGCAGGAGCCCAAACATAGCTTGAAAGAGACACTGGAGTTGGCAGCAGGAGCCCAAAAATTGGCTGAATCAAACCCTGGAGTTGCAAGCAGCAGCAGCAGGAGCCCAAACATAGCTTGAAAGACACACTGGAGTTGGCAGCAGGAGCCCAAAAATTGGATGAATCACACCCTGGAGTTGCAAGCAGCAGCAGGAGTCCAAACATATCTTGAAAGAGACATTGGATTTGGCTGCAGGAGCCCAAAAATTGGATGACTCACACCCTGGAGTGGCATGCATCAGGAGCCCAAACATAGCTTGAAAGAGACACTAGAGTTGGCTTCAGGAGCCCAAAAATTGGATTAATCACACCCTGGAGTTGCAAGCAGCAGCAGCAGGAGCCCAGACATAGCTTGAAAGAGACACTGGAGTTGGCTTCAGGAGCCCAAATATTGGATGAATCTCACCCTGGAGTTGCAAGCAGCAGCAGGAGCCCAAACATAGCTTGAAAGAGACACTGGAGTTGGCAGCAGGAGCCTAAAAATTGGATGAATCACTCCCTGGAGTTGCAAGCAGCAGGAGCCCAAACATAGCTTGAAAGAGACACTGGAGTTGGCAGCAGGAGCCGCAAAAATTGGATGACTCACACCCTGGAGTTGCAAGCAGCAACAGGAGCCCAAACATAGCTTGAAAGAGACACTGAAGTTGGCAGCAGGAGCCCAAAAATTGGATGACCCACACCCTGGAGTTGCAAGCAGCAACAGGAGCCCAAACATAGCTTGAAAGACACACTGGAGTTGGCAGCAGGAGCCCAAATATTGGTTGAATCAAACCCTGGAGTTGCAAGCAGCAGCAGGAGCCCAAACATAGCTTAAAGGAGACACTGGAGTTGGCAGCAGGAGCTCAAAAATTGGATGAATCACACCCTGGAGTTGCAAGCAGCAGCAGCAGCTGCAGCAGCCCAAACAAAGCTTGAAAGATACACTGGAGTTGGCAGCAGGAGCCCAAAAATTGGATGAATCACACCCTGGAGTTGCAAGCAGCAACAGCAGCCCAAACATTGCTTGAAAGAGACACTGGAGTTGGTAGCAGGAGCCCAAAAATTGGATGAATCACACCCTGGAGTTGCAAGCAGCAGCAGCAGGAGCCCGAACATAGCTTGAAAGAGACACTGGATTTGGCTGCAGGGGCCCAAAAATTGGATGACTCACACCCTGAAGTTGCAAGCAGCAGCAGCAGGAGCCCAAGCATAGCTTGAAAGAGACACTGGAGTTGGCTGCAGGAGCCCAAAAATTGGATGAATCACACCCTGTAGTTGCAAGCAGCAGCAGCAGGAGCCCAAACATAGCTTGAAAGAGACACTGGAGTTGGCAGCAGGTGCCCAAAAATTGGATGAATCACACCCTGGAGTTGCAAGCAGCAGCAGCAGGAGTGCAAAATTGCCAGAAAGACACACCCTGAAGTTGGCAGCAGCATGAAGAGAACATATACAGATTTTTGGCACATATATCTTATCCGAAGAATATTAAAAATTAAGAGTAACATAAAGCATTTTCTCAATAATTACTTGTGGTCTGATGCGGAGGAATGTCTGTAACTGGAGAGCAGCGCCTTAAATCTGTTTTGCACGATCCATTTTTCTTTAGTGTTGGTCTGGCCCCATCATCAATCTACTCTAATGCATCAGGCATTGGTGGGTGGAAATCTTGCCTGATCCATGCCCGATTCATTTCCACGCAGGCCAGTCTCTCAAAAAAAAAACATGGAGAGTGACAGATTAGTAACATATTAGTAACATAGTAACATATTAGTAACATATAAGGCCTCATTTCATCAAGCAGAGGCCTCTGCAGAATATGGGTGAGTGGCAGCAGGAGTCTCAGTGAGAGGCCTGATATCCCGGGATCAGCTAGCGGTCGTGTCTTGAACAGCAACCCATCTGCCGTCATCCATTGGTTAACACTATCATCCACTGCATCACAAGTGACATCTGACACCCCCAGTCAACTGTCTGTTGTATGTTATGCTTTGGGTTCAGCTCCACTATTCAGTGAGGACGATCTGATAATCAGAAAAATCAGCAGCTACTGGCCAGCCAAGAATTGGAGGAGACACTTGCCGCTTCTCCCACTAGACGGGCAAGTAGTGATAAGGAGAGTGTCGTGGGAGGAGGTGTTGCAAGCGTTTTGGCTCCTTAAGCAGACACTGTTGAGGAACCTGAGGAGGACATCAGTGAGTTTTGAGCGCACTTTTAAAGGCTTGGAGTGATGGAGAGTGACAGATTTAGCGGCCAGCGTGGTGACAGAAGGGAAAAGTATGGAGGCAAATGTGCTCAGGGTAGACCAATTGCTCGGAAGGCTATCTTCCCAGGAGGTAATGGAAGAGGGTCCCTGGAGTTGGTGGCGGCGGCGGCAGCATCAGTGAATTAGTGCGGACTGTTGGTAGGACAAATCAGCTACAAGCCCATGTTGCAGTTTTTCATCAAGCATCCGCAGGAGGTTAACATGGCTATGTGAAAGATGTGTAGGCAGAAGGTGAAGTGTGGCCAGGGTCCCAATGTTGGACCCACAGCCCTGTGTCAACATTTGCAGTGTCACCATAAAGCAGCCTGGGAGAGTTGGCTCCAAAGTGGTGGTCCATCCTGCTGCATTACCCAGTGGCACACCGCTCTCTGTTCCAGCCAGCCAAGGCTCCACCACCTCCTGTGTGTCATACCCATCCTCTGTCGCTCCAGATGCTCCTCCTCCTCATCATTCCGCCAGCAATCCATTGCCAAGCCATGTCCAAAAAAACAACAGTATGTGCCCACTCATCCAACGTGCAGAAGCTAAATGTGCTCCTGTATAAGTTGCTGGTGCTGCAGTCCCTCCCTTTTGAGTTGGTGGACCTTTCAGAGAACTGATGGCTTGTGCCGAGCCAAGGTGGAGAGTCCCATTCTGTCATTTCTTTGCGAAGAAGGCAGTACCAGCCCTGTACAATTTTGTTAAACAGAAGGTGGGGCAGTCCTTTAGCCTGTCAGTGTGTACCAAAGTGCACAGCAGTGCCTACGTCTGGAGCTGTAACTATGGTCAGGGACAATAAATATCCTTTTAGGACCACTGGGTGATTGTGGTTCCTGCACAACCACAAAAGCAACTTGGACAGGTCCCTCTGCTGTGGCCTCCACACTCCTAGGCCTTTGTGCCTGTGACAGTGCACTTGCACTTAGCAATGGTGTCACAGAGAAAAGTGGCAAATTGTCAATTACATATTATTTATAGTTAACATTTATCTTATTTGAACATATTTATAATAATAACATATAATAACATATAACATAGCAACAATAACATATAACATAATAGCAGTAACATATACATTTTTTATTTTTTTTGGTAAATTTTGTATTGTTTTTTTTTAATATTTTGTATTTTTTTTATATTTTGTATTTTTTAGAAACATATATATATATATATATATATATATATATATATATATATATTAATATTTTTTTCCATTGCCTTTTAATATTTTGTTAATTTTTGTACAAATTTATTTGTACATTTTTTAATTTTTTTTTTAGTTTTTTTTTCAAAATTTTTATTTTTTCTCTTTTTTTTAAATTTTTGTTTTTTTCCCCAGTGCCCTTCCAGCCTACCATGTGTGCAGGACACGGCGGTTTCACGCTGTTCTTCACATGGTTTGCCTTGAGCAACAGAGTCACACATGGGAGGAACTGCTAAAAATGAAAACTCAATACATGAAATCATGGCTTACTCCACGAAAACTGCAAATGGGACCCATGGTGACTGACACTGGGAAGAACATCTTGTCTGCGCTGCGACAAGGAAGCCTGAGCCATGCGTCCTGCCATGGCACACGTGTTCAATCTAGTTGTCAAGCATTTTCTGAAGTCTTCCCCCCATCTGAAAGACATCCTAACAACGGGAAGGAAACTTTGCATGCACTTCAGGCACTCCTACACCGCCAAGCACACCCTTCTTGAGCTTCAGCGTCAGAACGGTATCCCCCAATATAGTCTGATTTGCGATGTTTCCACCCGTTGGAATTCCACCCTCCATATGCAGGATCGACTATAGGAACAGAGAAAAGCCATCACAGATTTCTTGATGATCCAAACGGATAGGGGGACTCCCCTGTGTAACTTCAATGTAAACCAGTGGCAGCTCATACATGACACCTGCCGTTTGCTCAGGCCCTTTGAGGAAGCTACTTTATTAGTCAGTCGCCAGGACTATGAGATGAACAATGAGATTCCACTGCTTCATGTACTACAACACATGTTGGAAACCATGGCTGGTCAGGGCACTAGAGACATGGCGCACACATTTCACAGCCACAGGAAGCCTGTGGGGGCTGAAGTGGAGGAGGAGGAGGGCGTGGGGCACAGCGAAGCACAGTTTAGGTTTGACAAAATGACCATTTTATCTAGTCATCTGACAGGAGAGGAGGAGTAGGAGCAGCCAGAGAAGCTAGAGGGTTGTGAGGAAGGCGAAACAGAGGACCCAGACGCACCGTGGCAGTTTGCAGTGGAGATGGAGACAGGTAGTCCCTCCGAGTCACTTGTACAAATGGCACGATGCATGCTCACGTGCTTGTGTAGTGACCACAGAATTGTCCCCATTTGTCAGCGGGATGACTTCTGGCTCTCCACCTTATTGGACCCTCGCTTCTGGCACAAAATGGGGGCATTTTTTACAGCCACTGAGAGGGAGGACAAACTGACCTACTACAGAGACATCCTACGTAGTCAGTTGGGCGATGTCTATCTGCGCCATGGTCCATACTCTCGCAGGTCTGACTCGGAGGGACCTCTGCGATCAACTTCTACTGCCATGGCTGCCGGGGGGGGTGGCAGCAGCAGCAGCTCCATCAGCAGCAGCCTCAGTCTTCAGTCGCTAATGAGTAGCTTTCTACACCCGCATAGTGAGTCTACTCATGAGCAGCAGGAAGACCTGGAGCAGGACCTGAACCAGCGGGTCATGTCATACCTTGACATGACCATGCCAACACACCTTGAGGATCCGCTGGACTTCTGGGAAGCCAAACTTGACTTGTGGCCCCAACTAGCAGAGTTTGCCCTGGAAAAGCTGTCCTGTCTGGCCAGTAGTTGATTTAGATGGCAACTGGGCTGCTCTATATTATGCTGCAAAATGGCAAATTTACCTCACAATATAAGCTATTGCCCCTCAGATTTACACAGGGGCTGCTCTATATTATGCTGCAAATGGCAAATTTACCTCACAATATAAGCTATTGCCCCTCAGATTTACACAGGGCCTGCTCTATATAATGCTGCAAAATGGCAAATTTACCTCACAGTATAAGCTATTGCCCCTTAGATTTACACATGGGCTGCTCTATATTATGCTGCAAAATGGCAAATTTACCTCACAATATAAGCTAATGCCCCTCAGATTTACACAGGGCCTGCTCGATATTATGCTGCAAAATGGCACATTTTCCTCACAATATAAGCTATTGCCCCTCAGATTTACACAGGGGCTGCTCTATATTATGCTGCAAAATGTCAAATTTACCTCACAATATAAGCTATTGCCCCTCACATTTACACAGGGCCTGCTCTATATTATGCTTCAAAATGACACATTTACCTCACTATATGAGCTATTGCCCCTCAGATTTACACAGGGGCTGCTCTATATAATGCTGCAAAATGGCAAATTTACCTCACTATATAAGCTAGTACCCCTCAGATTTACACATGGCCTGTTCTATATTATGCTGCAAAATGGCAAATTTACCTCACAATATAAGCTATTGCCCCTCAGATTAACACAGGGCCTGCTCTATATAATGCTGCAAAAGGCAAATTTATCTCACAATATAAGCTATTGCCCCTCAGATTTACACAGGGGCTGCTCTACATTATGCTGCAAAATGTCAAATTTACCTCACAGTATAAGCTATTGCCCCTCAGATTTACACAGGGCCTGCTCTATATTATGCTGCAAAATGGCAAATTTACCTCACAGTATTAGCTATTGCCCCTTAGATTTACACAGGGGCTGCTCTATATTATGCTGCAAAATGTAAAATTTACCTCACAATATAAGCTAATGCCCCTCAGATTTACACAGGGCCTGCTCTATATTATGCTGCAAAATGGCAAATTTTCCTCACAATATAAGCAATTGCCCCTCAGATTTACACAGGGCCTGCTCTATATTATGCGGCAAAATGGCAAATTTACCTCACAATATAAGCTATTGCCCCTTAGATTTACACAGGGGCTGCTCTATATTATGCTGCAAAATGGCAAAGTTACCTCACAGTATAAGCTATTGCCCCTCAGATTTACACAGGGGCTGCTCTATATTATGCTGCAAAATGACAAATTTACCTCACAGTATAAGCTATTGCCCCTCAGATTTACACAGGGGCTGCTCTACATTATGCTGCAAAATGTCAAATTTACCTCACAATATAAGCTATTGCCCCTCAGATTTACACAGGGCCTGCTCTATATTATGCTTCAAAATGACACATTTACCTCACTATATGAGCTATTGCCCCTCAGATTTACACAGGGGCTGCACTATATAATGCTGCAAAATGGCAAATTTACCTCACTATATAAGCTAATACCCCTCAGATTTACACATGGCCTGTTCTATATTATGCTGCAAAATGGCAAATTTACCTCACAATACAAGCTATTGCCCCTCAGATTTACACAGGGCCTGCTCTATACAATGCTGCAAAATGGCAAATTTATCTCACAATATAAGCTATTGCCCCTCAGATTTACACAGGGGCGGCTCTACATTATGCTGCAAAATGTCAAATTTACCTCACAATATAAGCTATTGCCCCTCAGATTTACACAGGGGCTGCTCTATATTATGCTGCAAAATGGCAAATTCTCCTCACAATATAAGCAATTGCCCCTCAGATTTACACAGGGCCTGCTCTATATTATGCTGCAAAATGGCAAATTTACCTCACAATATAAGCTATTGCCCCTTAGATTTACACAGGGGCTGCTCTATATTTTGCTGCAAAATGGCAAAGTTACCTCACAGTATAAGCGATTGCCCCTCAGATTTTCACAGGGCCTGCTCTATATTATGCTTCAAAATGACAAATTTACCTCACTATATGAGCTATTGCCCCTCAGATTTACACAGGGGCTGCTCTATATAATGCTGCAAAATGGCAAATTTACCTCACAATATAAGCTATTGCCCCTCAGATTTACACAGGGCCTGCTCTATATAATGCTGCAAAATGGCAAATTTACCTCACAGTATAAGCTATTGCCCCTCAGATTTACACAGGGGCTGCTCTACATTATGCGGCAAAATGTAAAATTTACCTCACAATATAAGCTATTGCCCCTCAGATTTACACAGGGGCTGCTCTATATTATGCTTCAAAATGAAAAATTTACCTCACTATATGAGCTATTGCCCCCCAGATTTACACAGGGCCTGCTCTATATAATGCTGCAAAATGGCAAATTTAGCTCACAGTATAAGCTATTGCCCCTCAGATTTACTCAGGGGCTGCTCTACATTATGCTGCAACATGTCAAATTTACCTCACAATATAAGCCAATGCCCCTCAGATTTACACAGGGCCTGCTCTATATTATGCTGCAAAATGGCAAATTTTCCTCACAATATAAGCAATTGCCCCTCAGATTTACACAGGTCCTGCTCTATATAATGCTGCAAAATGGCAAATTTACCTCACTATATAAGCTAATGCCCCTCAGGTTTACACATGGCCTGTTCTACATTATGCTGCAAAATGGCAAATTTACCTCACAATATAAGCTATTGCCCCTCAGATTTACACAGGGCCTGCTCTATATAATGCTGCAAAATGGCACATTTATCTCACAATATAAGCTATTGCCCCTCAGATTTACACAGGGGCTGCTCTATATTATGCTGCAAAATGGCAAATTTACCTCACAGTATAAGCTATTGCCCCTCAGATTTACGCCGGGCCTGCTCTATATAATGCTGCAAAATGGCAAATTTACCTCACAGTATGAGCTATTGCCCCTCAGATTTACACAGGGGCTGCTCTACATTATGCTGCAAAATGTCAAATTTACCTCACAATATAAGCTAATGCCCCTCAGATTTACACAGGGCCTGCTCTATATTATGCTGCAAAAAGGCACATTTTCCTCACTATATAAGCTAATGCCCTTTAGATTTACACACGGTCTGTTCTATATTATGCTGCAAAATGGCAAATTTACCTCACAATATAAGCTATTGCCCCTCAGATTCATACAGGGGCTGCTCTATATTATGCTGTAAAATGGCAAATTTACCTCACAGTATAAGCTATTGCCCCTCAGACTTACACAGGGCCTGGTCTATATAATGCTGCAAAATGGCAAATTTACCTCACAGTATAAGCTATTGTCCCTCAGATTTACACAGGGGCTGCTCTATATTATGCTGCAAAATGGCAAATTTAGCTCACAGTATAAGCTATTGCCCCTCAGATTTACTCAGGGGCTGCTCTACATTATGCTGCAACATGTCAAATTTACCTCACAATATAAGCTAATGCCCCTCAGATTTACACAGGGTCTGTTCTATATTATGCTGCAAAATGGCAAATTTACCTCACAATATAAGCTATTGCCCCTCAGATTCATACAGGGGCTGCTCTATATTATGCTGTAAAATGGCAAATTTACCTCACAGTATAAGCTATTGCCCCTCAGACTTACACAGGGCCTGGTCTATATAATGCTGCAAAATGGCAAATTTACCTCACAGTATAAGCTATTGTCCCTCAGATTTACACAGGGGCTGCTCTATATTATGCTGCAAAATGGCAAATTTAGCTCACAGTATAAGCTATTGCCCCTCAGATTTACACAGGGGCTGCTCTATATTATGATGAAAAATGGCAAATTTACCTCACAGTATAAGCTATTGCCCCTCAGATTTACACAGGGGCCTGCTCTATATAATGCTTCAAAATGGCAAATTTACCTCACTATATAAGCTATTGCCCCTCAGATTTACACAGGGGCTGCTCTATATAATGCTGCAAAATGGCAAATTTACCTCACAATATAAGCTATTGCCCCTCAGATTTACACAGGGCCTGCTCTATATAATGCTGCAAAATGGCAAATTTACCTCACAGTAAAAGCTATTGCCCCTCAGATTTACACAGGGGCTGCTCTATATTATACTGCAAAATGTCAAACTTACTTTACAGTATAAGCTATTGCCCCTCAGATTTACACAGGGGCTGCTCTATATTATGCTGCAAAATGGCAAATTTACCGCACAGTATAAGCTATTGCCCCTCAGATTTACACAGGGTCTGCTCTATATAATGCTGCAAAATGGCAAATTTACCTCACACTATAAGCTTTTTGTAAAATATCATTATTTGTGATATTTCTTTCCCTTGTTTGCCTTAACAAGGACTGTTTTGGGCCATCCAGAATCTGATCTCAGCTATAGTAATTTAAGCAAAGTATTGGCCGAAACCAAAAATCAATAAATGGTTTTAATATAAATAGCGCTGATTAAATTACAGAAATATAATATTAATGGTGTAAATATGATATGAAGTTGCAAAGCAGGAATGTAAGCAGTGTCCATAGGAAAATCAAACTAGGGTCTTTGTCTCTCTCGCCCAACCCCCAGGTATAAATCCACAGACTCCATTCATCCAAGTTACCTATTTTCCAGTAATATAAGTGAGTTAATAATAATTCATTAATAATTGAGATCATAAACATTTTATTCCTCTGGAACCTTCTTACAATTCCCCCTGTTAAGATCTCAAATTATTAATTCAGGGTTATTATTAGTTAAAATAAAAACATGCCATCTATCCACTTTTTCAGCATTCGTTTCACATTCATTCTAGAGATGAGCGAGTAGTATTCGACCGAGCCGGTATTCGATCGCATACTACGCTGTTCGTCATACTCGATTTCGATCGAGTACAGCGGCGATGGCGCACTCACAATTCGTTTCCCCTCCCACCTTCCCTGGCGCGTTTTTTACACCAATCACCATGCAGGGGGGGTGGGACAGGTCCTGGGAGGACGCTGGCATCGCGAGAACGGCGTCTACACGCATTGGCTGGAAAAACCATGTGACCTCGAATATACAAAACTCAGCACTTCCTCTTCGTCAGCATTAGCAGCTTGAACTTAGTGAGGGACAGACGCTCACAGCAGGGAAAGACAGGCTGTCGCTGGCAGGGCCCCAGAAGCTCGGAATCTCGCATTTACCACCATCTATACCAGCTACCAGAAGACAAGAGAGTCATTAAGAGCCCTTATTAGGGCTACTATGCTGAACGGTATATGGCTCATATGTAGGCAGGCAGGGCCCCAGAAGCTCAGAATCTCGCATTTACCACCATATATACCAGCTACCAGAAGACAAGAAAGTCATTAAGAGCCCTTATTAGGGCTACTACGCTGAACAGTATATAGCTCATATGTAGGCAGGCAGGGCCCCAGAAGCTCAAAATCTCGCATTTACCACCATATATACCAGCTACCAGAAGACAAGAGAGTCCTTAATCCCTTATTAGTGCTGCTATGCTGAACAGTATATAGCTCATATGTAGGCAGGCAGGGCCCCAGAAGCTCAGAATCTCGCATTTACCACCATATATACCAGCTACCAGAAGACAAGAGAGTCCTTAATCCCTTATTAGTGCTGCTATGTTGAACAGTATATAGCTCATATCCTATGTAGGCAGGTAGGGCCCCAGAAGCTCAGAATCTCGCATTTACCACCATATATACCAGCTACCAGAAGACAAGAGAGTCCTTAATCCCTTATTAGTGCTGCTATGCTGAACAGTATATAGCTCATATCATATGTAGGCAGGCAGGGCCCCAGAAGCTCAGAATCTCGCATTTACCACCATATATACCAGCTACCAGAAGACAAGAGAGTCCTTAATCCCTTATTAGTGCTGCTATGTTGAACAGTATATAGCTCATATCCTATGTAGGCAGGCAGGGCCCCAGAAGCTCAGAATCTCGCATTTACCACCATATATACCAGCTACCAGAAGACAAGAGAGTCATTAAGAGCCCTTATTAGGGCTACTACGCTGAACAGTATATAGCTCATATGTAGGCAGGCAGGGCCCCAGAAGCTCAGAATCTCGCATTTACCACCATATATACCAGCTACCAGAAGACAAGAGAGTCCTTAATCCCTTATTAGTGCTGCTATGTTGAACAGTATATAGCTCATATCCTATGTAGGCAGGCAGGGCCCCAGAAGCTCAGAATCTCGCATTTACCACCATATATACCAGCTACCAGAAGACAAGAGAGTCCTTAATCCCTTATTAGTGCTGCTATGCTGAACAGTATATAGCTCATATGTAGGCAGGCAGGGCCCCAGAAGCTCAGAATCTCGCATTTACCACCATATATACCAGCTACCAGAAGACAAGAGAGTCCTTAATCCCTTATTAGTGCTGCTATGCTGAACAGTATATAGCTCATATCATATGTAGGCAGGCAGGGCCCCAGAAGCTCAGAATCTCGCATTTACCACCATATATACCAGCTACCAGAAGACAAGAGAGTCCTTAATCCCTTATTAGTGCTGCTATGTTGAACAGTATATAGCTCATATCCTATGTAGGCAGGCAGGGCCCCAGAAGCTCAGAATCTCGCATTTACCACCATATATACCAGCTACCAGAAGACAAGAGAGTCATTAAGAGCCCTTATTAGGGCTACTACGCTGAACAGTATATAGCTCATATGTAGGCAGGCAGGGCCCCAGAAGCTCAGAATCTCGCATTTACCACCATATATACCAGCTACCAGAAGACAAGAGAGTCCTTAATCCCTTATTAGTGCTGCTATGCTGAACAGTATATAGCTCATATCCTATGTAGGCAGGCAGGGCCCCAGAAGCTCAGAATCTCGCATTTACCACCATATATACCAGCTACCAGAAGACAAGAGAGTCATTAAGAGCCCTTATTAGGGCTACTACGCTGAACAGTATATAGCTCATATGTAGGCAGGCAGGGCCCCAGAAGCTCAGAATCTCGCATTTACCACCATATATACCAGCTACCAGAAGACAAGAGAGTCCTTAATCCCTTATTAGTGCTGCTATGCTGAACAGTATATAGCTCATATCATATGTAGGCAGGCAGGGCCCCAGAAGCTCAGAATCTCGCATTTACCACCATATATACCAGCTACCAGAAGACAAGAGAGTCCTTAATCCCTTATTAGTGCTGCTATGTTGAACAGTATATAGCTCATATCCTATGTAGGCAGGCAGGGCCCCAGAAGCTCAGAATCTCGCATTTACCACCATATATACCAGCTACCAGAAGACAAGAGAGTCCTTAATCCCTTATTAGTGCTGCTATGTTGAACAGTATATAGCTCATATCCTATGTAGGCAGGCAGGGCCCCAGAAGCTCAGAATCTCGCATTTACCACCATATATACCAGCTACCAGAAGACAAGAGAGTCCTTAATCCCTTATTAGTGCTGCTATGCTGAACAGTATTTAGCTCATATCATATGTAGGCAGGCAGGGCCCCAGAAGCTCAGAATCTCGCATTTACCACCATATATACCAGCTACCAGAAGACAAGAGAGTCCTTAATCCCTTATTAGTGCTGCTATGTTGAACAGTATATAGCTCATATCCTATGTAGGCAGGCAGGGCCCCAGAAGCTCAGAATCTCGCATTTACCACCATATATACCAGCTACCAGAAGACAAGAGAGTCCTTAATCCCTTATTAGTGCTGCTATGCTGAACAGTATATAGCTCATATCATATGTAGGCAGGCAGGGCCCGAGAAGCTCAGAATCTCGCATTTACCACCATATATACCAGCTACCAGAAGACAAGAGAGTCCTTAATCCCTTATTAGTGCTGCTATGTTGAACAGTATATAGCTCATATCCTATGTAGGCAGGCAGGGCCCCAGAAGCTCAGAATCTCGCATTTACCACCATATATACCAGCTACCAGAAGACAAGAGAGTCCTTAATCCCTTATTAGTGCTGCTATGCTGAACAGTATATAGCTCATATCCTATGTAGGCAGGCAGGGCCCCAGAAGCTCAGAATCTCGCATTTACCACCATATATACCAGCTACCAGAAGACAAGAGAGTCATTAAGAGCCCTTATTAGGGCTACTACGCTGAACAGTATATAGCCCATATGTAGGCAGGCAGGGCCCCAGAAGCTCAGAATATCGCTTTTACCACCATATATACCAGCTACCAGAAGACAAGAGAGTCATTGAGAGTCCTTATTAGGGCTACTATGCTGAACAGTATATAGCTCATTCTAGCTATATACACACTGCACACAACGGCTGCTTTAGTGAGGGGTAGCTGCTGCTGCTGGAATAGGGACAGAAAGACTTCAGTGGTGTATTACCACCTATATACAAAACTATATACACTCTGCTCAAAACGGCTGCTTTAGTGAGGGGTAGCTGCTGATGCCGGAATAGGGACAGAAAGACTTCAGTGGTGTATTAGCACCTATATACAAAACTATATTTTGCACTACTGTTTTGTGTCCTCTGTGCCAACAAAACACTGTTTTATACACGGTGCGTATAGGCACCATTTCACCTTCTGGCAGTATACGGCTGTATAGCCAGGTGTTCTTCTTAAAAATATTTTTATATTTGGCACTACTGTTTTGTGTCCTCTTTACCAACAAAACCTTGTTATATACCCGGTGCGTATAGGCACCATTTCACCTTCTGGCAGTATACGGCTGTATAGCCAGGTGTTTTTCTTAAAAATATTTTTATATTTGGCACTACTGTTTTGTGTCCTCTTTACCAACAAAACCTTGTTATATACCCGGTGCGTATAGGCACCATTTCACCTTCTGGCAGTATACGGCTGTATAGCCAGGTGTTTTTCTTAAAAATATTTTTATATTTGGCACTACTGTTTTGTGTCCTCTTTACCAACAAAACCTTGTTATATACCCGGTGCGTATAGGCACCATTTCACCTTCTGGCAGTATACGGCTGTATAGCCAGGTGTTTTTCTTAAAAATATTTTTATATTTGGCACTACTGTTTTGTGTCCTCTTTACCAACAAAACCTTGTTATATACCCGGTGCGTATAGGCACCATTTCACCTTCTGGCAGTATACGGCTGTATAGGTGTTCTTCTTAAAAATATTTTTATATTTGGCATAACGCGTGGCCAAAAAAGTAAAACGTCTGAAATGCGGAGGGCTAGCGCAAAGGGACGTGGACGAGGACGGGGGCGCGGAAATGCTGGTGGGGGCACAAACCGCGTTGAAGCCAGTGGGGATACAATGCGTGCTGGTGAGGGGCAGCCAGCATTACGCTCATCCAGCTTCCCTGCCTTTATGGGACAGTTATGCGGGGGGCGGGGTACACCTCTGTTAAGGCCTGAGCAGCGTGAACAGGTGGTGCAATGGATGGCCGATAACGCTTCCAGTCACTTGTCCACCACCCAGTCATCCACACAGTCTCACTCTGACCCTCCTTCCTCCCAACCTGGCCAACAGAGTCAGCCCACCCTTGACCCCTCCCAGGACCTCTTTTCGGGTCCTTTTCCAGATGTGCTGCAAGAATCCCAGGAGCTAGCAGAGGAATTTGTTTGTAGTGATGCCCAAACACTTGAGTATCCGCCATCTGCTAGTGATGTGGACCCGGAACCAGCATCTGCTATCATGAGCGATGATGATGAGACGCAGTTGCCATCAAGGGAGGCTGTTGGAATGTCCAGTGGGCAGGAGGAGGAGCAGAGAGAGGAAGTGGAAGAGGAGGTGGTGGACGACGAAATGACCGACCCCACTTGGACAGGGGTGATGTCCAGCGGGGAAAGCAGTGGAGATGCGGTCTGCGCATCACCGAATAAGGCAGCAAGAGGCAGAGGACAGTCCAGAGGCAGAGGACAGTCCAGACAGAGAAGGCAGGCCACAGCCAGCAGGGCCGAAGCTCTTCCCGGCAGCAGGCAGTCGCGCGAAGCTCCCCCATCGAGGCCTCGTACTTCTGTGGTGTGGAGATTTTTTAATGTTTGCGCGGATGACAAACTGAGCGCGGTTTGCGCAATCTGCCGCTCAAAACTGAGTAGGGGCTCTGAGAAGAGCAATCTGACCACCTCAGGCATGCGCCGTCACTTGGAATTCAAGCACTGGGCTGAGTGGGAGAGAGCAAACGCAATACAACCTGCGCCCGGTCTTGCTGCCACTGCCTCTTCCCCTTTGTTGTGTGCTGCCACTGCGGTCCAGACCTCCAGCCAGGACACCTCCACATCTGCCTCTGCCTCGGCTACTTTGGGGCCTTCTCCTTCAGCCCCCCCTTCCCCCGCATCTTCGTCTGCACCTTCCATCTCCTCGTCCCATCAACTGTCCATCTCGCAGGCGTTCAACCGCAGGCGGAAGTACGCCTCCAGTCACCCCCAAGCCCAAGCCTTAACCTGCCTCATCTCCAAACTGCTGGCCCTGGAGATGTTGCCGTTTAGGCTTGTGGAGACGCAGGCCTTCCGCGACCTGATGGCGGCTGCCGCACCTTGCTATTCCGTCCCTAGCCGCCACTATTTTTCCCGGTGTGGCGTCCCCGCCCTGCACCAGCACGTGTCGCGTAACATCAGGCGGGCCCTGAGGTACGCAGTCAGCGCAAAGGTCCACTTGACCACCGACTCGTGGACAAGCGCTTGCGGCCAAGGACGCTACATCTCTTTGACGGCACACTGGGTGAATGTTGTGGAAGCGGGGACGGGGTCGCAAACAGGGACGGCCTACATACCACCCCCGCCCAAGATTGCCAGCACGGGTTCTGATAGACCCCCCTCCTCTTCCTCCTCCTCCTCCTCCTCCTCCTCTGCCTTAACATCGCCCTCAGCCCCTAGCTGGAAGCGTTGCAGCACTGGCGCGGGGAGACGTCAGCAGGCGGTGCTTAAGCTCATCAGCTTGGGCGACAGGAAGCACAGCGCCGCAGAGGTGAGGCACGCCATATTGCAGCAGACAGAGATGTGGCTGTCGCCGCTGCAGCTAGGACCAAGCATGGTCGTGTGCGATAACGGCCATAACCTGGTGGCAGCTCTGGAGCTTGCAGAACTCAATCACGTACCATGCCTGGCCCACGTTTTTAATTTGGTAGTTCAAAAGTTTCTAAAGACTTACCCCAACCTGGCAGAGCTACTGGTGAGAGTGCGGCGCTTGTGCGCTCACTTTTGGAAGTCAACTGTAGCTGCTGCTAGCTTAAAAAAAATCCAGCAACGCCTCCATTTGCCTCAACATCGGCTGTTGTGCGACCTGCCCACTCGCTGGAATTCCACCTATTGCATGTTGGCCAGGGTGTGTGAGCAGCAGAGAGCATTGATGGAGTACCAGATGATGCATCCACGCGTGCATCCAACTCAGCTCCCTCAGTTTGCCAACCACGAGTGGCCATGGATGGCAGACATATGCGATGTATTGCGTATCTTTGAGGAGTCCACTAAGAAGGTCAGCAGCGAGGACGCTATAGTGAGCGTAACCATCCCGCTCCTATGCGTCCTTAAAGAATCGCTCATCGCAATAAGGGAGAACGCATTGCACACAGAGGAGATGGGGGTAGGAGGAGACGCAACGCAGGTAGACAGTCAGACCACACTTTTGTCTGCTGCTCGGTGGCAGTTGCAGGAGGAGGAGGATGAGGAGGAGGAGGACAACGTGGAGGTGGCTGTGGAAGAGGATGCTGGCGGCGAGGGTAGCAGTCAGGCTGTGTGCGTCCCATTGGTTCAGCGCGGATGGGGCGGAGAGGAGGAGGAAGAGGAGGAAATGGAAAATGATCCTTCTGGTGGGGGCAGTGAGGTCATGTCTACTCAGAGTCTGGCACACATGGCTGACTTCATGCTGGGCTGCTTTTCCCGGGACATACGTGTTGTCCGGATATTGGAGAACAAACTATACTGGGTCTTCGCACTCCTGGACCCCCGGTATAAAGATAACTTCTCCTCTTTTATTCCGGTAGAGGAGAGGACGAATCGATTACTGGAATACCAGAGGGAACTCTTGCAGAACATGATGCAGATTTTCCCACCCAGCATCGCTGGCGGCAGAGAGGAGAGTGTCTCCCAGAGTCTGACAACATCGATCAGGCCCACAGCTACCAGGGGAACACTCTCCAAGGTGTGGGACACGTTCATGTCACCCCCTCGTGCAACTTCCATCACTGCGGGGCCCGCTATCAGCAGGAGGGACAAGTATCGGCGGATGTTGCGGGACTACCTGGCAGACCACACCCCTGTCCTCCCCGATCCCTCGGCGACCTACACTTACTGGGTCTCCAAGTTGGACACGTGGCTGGAACTGTCCCTGTACGCCTTGGAGGTGCTTGCCTGCCCTGCCACCAGCGTGCTATCAGAAAGGGTGTTCAGCGCAGCCGGGGGCATTATAACCGATAAGCGCAGCCGCCTGTCAACCGACAGTGCCGACAGGCTGACGCTAATCAAAATGAACAGCAAGTGGATTGACCCGGACTTTGCTTGTACAACAGTGGAAAGCAGCCAAGAGTGAAGTGCCATCTGTATGAAGTGCCATTTCCTCCTCCTCCTCCTCCTCCTCCTCCTTAACCGCCGTAGAATTGCTGTATTAATAAAAAAAAATTATGGCTCACCTCTTGGGCTTAATACAATCAATTTTTAAGAGGTCTCAGCTCTTGGGCTTAATACAATCAATTTTTAAAAGGTCTCAGCTCTTGGGCCTCCACACAATTTTTAAAAGGTCTCAGCTCTTGGGCCTCCACACAATTTTTAAAAGGTCTCAGCTCTTGGGCCTCCACACAATTTTTAAAAGGTCTCAGCTCTTGGGCCTCCACACAATTTTTAAAAGGTCTCAGCTCTTGGGCCTCCACACAATTTTTAAGAGGTCTCAGCTCTTGGGACTCCACACAATTTTTAAAAGGTCTCAGCTCTTGGGCCTCCACACAATTTTTAAAAGGTCTCAGCTCTTGGGCCTCCACACAATTTTTAAAAGGTCTCAGCTCTTGGGCCTCCACACAATTTTTAAAAGGTCTCAGCTCTTGGGCCTCCACACAATTTTTAAGAGGTCTCAGCTCTTGGGACTCCACGCAATTTTTAAAAGGTCTCAGCTCTTGGGCCTCCACACAATTTTTAAAAGGTCTCAGCTCTTGGGCCTCCACACAATTTTTAAAAGGTTTCAGCTCTTGGGCCTCCACACAATTTTTAAAAGGTCTCAGCTCTTGGGCCTCCACACAATTTTTAAAAGGTCTCAGCTCTTGGGCCTCCACACAATTTTTAAAAGGTCTCAGCTCTTGGGCCTCCACACAATTTTTAAAAGGTCTCAGCTCTTGGGCCTCCACACAATTTTTAAAAGGTCTCAGCTCTTGGGCCTCCACACAATTTTTAAAAGGTCTCAGCTCTTGGGCCTCCACACAATTGTTAAAAGGTCTCAGCTCTTGGGCCTCCACACAATTTTTAAAAGGTCTCAGCTCTTGGGCCTCCACACAATTTTTAAAAGGTCTCAGCTCTTGGGACTCCACACAATTTTTAAAAGGTCTCAGCTCTTGGGCCTCCACACAATTTTTAAAAGGTCTCAGCTCTTGGGCCTCCACACAATTTTTAAAAGGTCTCAGCTCTTGGGCCTCCACACAATTTTTAAAAGGTCTCAGCTCTTGGGCCTCCACACAATTTTTAAAAGGTCTCAGCTCTTGGGACTCCACACAATGTTTGAGAGGTCTCAGCTCTTGGGCCTCCACACAATTTTTAAGAGGTCTCAGCTCGTGGGACTCCACACAATGTTTGAGAGGTCTCAGCTCTTGGGCCTCCACACAATTTTTAAAAGGTCTCAGCTCTTGGGTCTCCACACAATTTTTAAAAGGTCTCAGCTCTTGGGCCTCCACACAATTTTTAAGAGGTCTCAGCTCTTGGGCCACCACACAATTTTTAAGAGGTCTCAGCTCTTGGGACTCCACACAATGTTTGAGAGGTCTCAGCTCTTGGGCCTCCACACAATTTTTAAAAGGTCTCAGCTCTTGGGCCTCCACACAATTTTTAAAAGGTCTCAGCTCTTGGGCCTCCACACAATTTTTAAAAGGTCTCAGCTCTTGGGCCTCCACACTATTTTTAAGAGGTCTCAGCTCTAAGCTTCCCTTACTGCTGGGGTGACACACTGTAACAAACCTCCTCCTTTAAGCTTCCCCGACTGCTGGGGTGACACACTGTAACAAACCTCCTCCTGTAAGCTTCCCTTACTTCTGGGGTGACACACTGTAACAAACCTCCTCCTTTAAGCTTCCCTGACTGCTGGGGTGACACACTGTAACAAACCTCCTCCTGTAAGCTTCCCTGACTGCTGGGGTGACACACTGTAACAAACCTCCTCCTGTAAGCTTCCCTTACTGCTGGGGTAACACACTGTAACAAACCTCCTCCTTTAAGCTTCCCTTACTGCTGGGGTGACACAATGACACAAGAGGACATGTCTGACCACATCTCACACACACACACACACACAATGACAATTAGGGGTGGGGTCTATTTATTTTCCCCCTTGCCTATGTCATCTGTGGTTGTCATTAGGCAACGTGATTTTAAGGGGTGCAGAATTTTGTTCTTCTTTTTTGTACAGTTTGGCTTGGGGTCCATGGCAATGTAGAGGAAAGAAGGTTTCCTTGTCTTGTCTCACTTTACGTAGAAGTTATATTGTGTTTGGAGTGTATTGTTGAGTGGCTGTGATAGTGGCGTAATAGTGCGACTTGGGCGCGTTATATGCACCCAGACATGCTTCCCCTGCTGTCCCAGTTGCATTCCAGCAGTGTTGGCATCATTTTCTGATGTTTCAGGGTGGACTTGGTGACCTCCAAGTGGTAGAATTGAGATTTCCAAGTGGCGAGCATTTTTTTCCCATAGACTATAATGGGATTCGATATTCGGTCGAGTAGTCGAGTCGAGTAACGCGGTCTATTCGAAACGAAATTCGAAATTTCGAATATTTCACTACTCGCTCATCTCTAATTCATTCAACTGTGGGTTAACTCACCAAGGAACATGATTCCAATCTCAGAACTTGCTGAACCAAAGGAAATATTTTTTACTTCTGTTCCCTTTATCATTTTGATGTCATTAATAAGTTACTGCTATAACTATTAATCTAAGTTAACAAATATTAAAATATACAAAAAAATCGATTATCCATATAATTTACAAACAAACAAAATGCCTCGAGTTATATTAACATTTCCTGCAGACCTTGCTATGAATGACTCTGTTCATTGATGGTTATAACCCTTCCCCTCCAAAATATCCCAAAGAGATGATATTGATCATGTCCAATCTATTCCAGGTTTTAACAATCATTTGCAATTTAATATCCGCTTGATTGTAACTAAACCTCCTAATTCATTACTTCCTGTGCCATTTTCTGAATGAATTTAAACAAAGATGGAAATATGAGACATATCTTCATCACCCCTTACCAGTATAACAGAGAATAGAACAATTCCTGTCAAATTTAGACACCTCTAGTCTTGATTCTGTATAATGAATTCTCATATGTCAAATGTACCCAGGAAATTCAAAATAATTTGATTATCCCCCTGTTTATCATTTGTTTAACTAATTAAACAAATAACCTGGATTGGAAGAGCAAACCTGATGATATACCCCTCAGTTCAGGCTTTGGCCTAACAATGTCAAGAGCAAAAGCACAATATTCTCAATGATAACAAGTTAAACCCTTGTTTCATATTATTCATTTGCTCATGACCTTGTTCTTCCAAAGAAGAATGAATCCCCTTTTTACATCTATACTCCCAGTGGCAAGTGTATGAGTTTTAACCCTTTAAATGCCAGCCACGTAAAATTTACGTGGTTGCCTCTCCGTCACTTAAGTGCCAGCCACGTAAATTTCACGTGCCTGGCATTTACCCCTAACAGTTAAAAAATAGAAAAAAAAAACCACTTACCTCCGGTATCCCCGTGAAGCTTGGGGTCCCCTCTTCCTGCGGGGGGGCATCCGATCGCCCCCCATCGTCCTCCGTCTTCAGGAGGGGGCCCGAAACCAGCCGCCCCCCCCCGTTTCCAGTGCTGACATCGCCGGGGGGGGTCCGATCCCCCCCCTGGGCTGCGCAGTCTTCTCCTCTTCCGGGTCCTCACCTCTAGTAATGGCGGCGATGGCCGCCGCCTCCTAGCCCCGCCCATTGTGGGAGGAGCGGGATGACATCATCCCGCTCCTCCTATACCCCCTCCGAGCTCCGGCATCTGTCAGATGCCGGTGGTGATCGGAGCAGGGCGGGTGTCAGGTGAGGAGGCTCCGATCGGAGCCCCCTCGCCTGTCACCTGCCCTGCACCGATCACCACCGGCATCTGTCAGTGACATGAGCGGCGCGGGACAGCGGTGAGGGACGCCAGAGGTGAGTACAGTGTAAAAAATGAAAAATAAAGATTTTTTTTCTTGTGTCTGTGTCTTATTATTTACTTTTAACCCCTTGTGAACTGGTAAGGGGTCCATGACCCCTATACCAGTTCACAAGGCTGGGGGGATGGCAAGCCACCTGCGCTAGCGGGTGGCTTGCCATTAACCCCCGGCACCCCCATTACCTGCCTCCCCAAAGGCCAGGGGGGGGCAGAAGAGCCCGGGCCCACATAGGCTATGTGGGCTCGTAGGCTGCAGGGTGGGGGGGGCAACAAAAACTGGCCCCCCCACTCTGTGCCTACAAGCCCCCATAGCTGGTCCCGGGCTGGTTACTTTGGGTAAGGGGGACCCCACGTCAATTTTTTTTTAATTTTTAAGGGTTTTTAACCCTTAAAAATAAAAAAATGGGGTTCCCCTCCCCTGGGAGGGGGGACCCTATGTCATTTTTTTTTTTATTAACCCTTTGTGTTCTTTCATCCAGCAGCTATAAAAGGCTTCCAGCAGGTGAGCAGAAGCCAGTGATCGCCGAGGGACAGAGTGCTCCAGGATGGATGGGAGGTAAGTATAAAAAAAAATAAAAATTAATAAAATATTTTTTTCTCTGTGTGTGTTTTTTTTTTAACATTTAACCCCTTGTGAACTGGTAAGGGGTCCATGACCGCTATACCAGTTCACAAGGCTGGGGGGATGGCAAGTCACCAGCGCTAGTGGGTGACTTGCCATTAACCCCCGGCACCCCCATTACCTGCCTCCCCAAAGGCCAGGGGGGGCAGAAGAGCCCGGGCCCACGGGCTATGCGGGCTTGTAGCCTGCAGGGCCAGGGGCCACAAAAGCTGGCCCCTGCGCCCTGTTCCTACAAGCCCTGCATAGCTGGTCCCGGGCTGGTTACTTTGGGTAAGGGGGACCCCACGTCAATTTTTTTTTTTGATTTTTAAGGGTTTTTAACCTGGGAGGGGGGACCCTATGTCATTTTCTTTCTCGATTTAACCCTTTGTAGTGTGGATGGTATTTGTATTTTATTTGTGAATGTTATAAAATACTTGTTTCAGTTAGAGGGGTCTCCTGGGCAGGAACGGGGGGCTACCGATAAATATGTGGTACCGCTCTAATCGGTAGAAATGGGGCTTTCACATGCAATATGCTTTTCCTTAATAAAATACATTTTTTATTTAAAATAAAGGAGTCAATTTTCTAAAAAAATGTTTTATTTATTAATTTTTTTTTCTTTACTTAATAATATTGAAAAAAAAAAATTACAAGACAAGACATTTTATGTTAAAGCCTAAACTCTGCTGCAAAAAAATATATATATATAATTTTCCTGAAAGTTCCAGCAAAAATGGCGCAAAACATGGCGCAAAACATGGCGCAAAACATGACGCAAAATGGGGAAAAATGGCCTGTCAACAGAGGGTGACAAAATCTCAAGTAGGCTGGCAATTAAAAGGGTTAATAGTACCTATGCATGTTGGGTATTGTTCTGTTCGGGGGACCTTGCGCTTTCAGACTTAGCTTGTTTTTTCTGGTTTGCATATTTATATTTTAGGAAAAGGTGTTTTTTATTCAGCTTTTTATCAATTTTTTAGGGAAACCCTGCGCAAACAAAGAATTCTTTGAGGTAATAATTCCAGAAAGATGAGCCCACTAGAACAAGCTGGGTACCCTTAGAAAGATTAACGTGTGTACTTTCAGGGAATATATGGTTTATGGGGGATATTCCAAATGTCAAGGGTTGTTTTGGTTGAAAAATCGCAAGGTGCGCACTTTGTCTGCAGAGCTGAAATTTTCAAGTAAAATTACCGTTACGCACATGCTTTACTTTGGGGTGTTTGGCAACTCTTCCCTTGACAGAACCTATGCATGTTGGGTATTGTTCTGTTCGGGGGATGTTGCGTTTTCAGATTAAACTTGTTTTTTCTTGTTTGTATATAGTTTTTTTTAGGAAAATGTGGCTTTGATTCTGTTTTGTTATCCTTTTTTTAGGGAAACTCTTTGCAACCAAAGAATCCATTGACGGTTTACTTCCAGAAAACTAAGGCCACATCAACAAGCCTGGTACGCCTAGAAAGCCTGAGGTGTGTACTTCCAGAGAATATATAGTTTGTTGGGGGTATTTCGAATGTAAAGGGTTGTTTTTCTGGAAAAACTGCAAGGTGCGCATATTGCGTAGCATAGTTGTATTTTATCTGAAAATCCCCTAAAGCGCTGTTTCAGTTTGGGGGAGTCTCCTGGGCAGGAAAGAGTGTCTACCAATACATATGTGGTACTGCTGTAACCGGGAGAAATTGGGATTTCACACGCAATAAGATTTCATTGACAAACTTACATTTTTTATTACAAAAAAAACTACAAATTGTAACTTTTTTTTTTTTTTTTGCACATATTTCACCCAAAAATATTGAGAATACACCTAAAAAATTACAAACAAGACATTTCATGTTAAAGCCCAGACTCTGCTGAAAAAAACAATATATCATTTTCCTGGGAAATCCCTGGAAATCCCTTCAAAAATAACATTTGAACATGGGGAGCGCATAATAGTGCAAAATGGTCTGGCAACAGAGTGTGACAAAAACTCCAGGTAGGCTGGCACTTAAAGGGTTAAAAGAAAAATCTGGTTGTGATAGATCAAAGAAGAGTCAAGACTCAAAACCTAAATTCTTAACCCCTTCTGACTCCTCCCACCAAACCACTATGAACATATTTACCCTTTTTATTAGTGACCCAGAACCAAAAAATCCTCTTAACCCATATGGTAACATTTCATAAGCACCGCTATACACCTCCACTTATTATGCTAATAGGTAGACCTTTAGGTGTAATGTTCTATTTTGGTTCCCTAACATAAATATGTAAATATGTGTCACTGCCTTGAAAAAAAACTAATTCACAAAATTTTTATATAACAGATTTCTTTTTCTTCATGTTGTCACTGATTAATCTTCCTTTCATTCTGTTCTTCTTTTCTGCCTTGGGACGATCACTTCTTTGGCAAGACTTCATCAGATCATTTGCTGCAATGGAAGTGTTAATTGCACTCTTAAGTTAGATTATATATCTTTATTTCTTCTATGATGAAATAGGAGTCTTCATGATATTCATAATATTCTTCTCCTTATGGTGAACTTTTCATCATGGCTTTTTATCTTGTCATGTCACTCCTTTCTTCTTCTCATTCCTTCCAACTTCAGGGCTTCGCGTCATCATTTCCATCATCATTCCTTATATAGTCAGCCTCAGTTTTCTTTACTTTAACATAAAATTTAGCAGCATCAATTTCTTTAAGCAAATAATTTCATAACATTCTTATCTAAATTCACATGAATTATACTCCAGATCCACTTTCCTTAAAACTTGTTTTGGCACTGTTCACCCTAACAATCAGTATATATTATTAAATTTACATCTGCATCATAAATACTTCATAAGTGCATTGTCAATAAATTAAGTCAATGAAGTTGGGATAAATAATCTGGGCAAAATTAAATTAAATTGTATGACGTCAGTACAATTTATTCAATTTCTTCCCAGTAACTTATGTCTTGATCCCATTCTTGTTACTAAATTTTTGAAGAAAATGCCTTGGAATAACAGAAGCATATCTCCCACTCATGTCACCAGAATATCTTTTCTCTTGAAAACAAGGTTCTGAGAAACCCTCTGATCAGCTTATCTGAGCATGCATCAGTGAAACATGAAATATATTCTTCTGTTTTCCTTCACATTTCTATACAATCCAATTCAAAACGTCTACATTTAAAATGCCACTTACAAGCAGATGCATATCTCTCATGTATAGGATCTGTTACTTAAAGCGGACCTTCACTCTGAATAAGAGTCTATCTTATATGTTTCCCACACCCTGTACATACAGATTGCTCACATTAAAAATCATCCTACCTGCATCTACTGCATGTTATGAGCCTTTAAACATCCAAGATGGCGACTTATGGAAGCCGCCATCTTATCAGGCAGCCTGCAAACAGGAAGTGCCTCCTGACTGTGCTGCTCTGCATTCTGGGACTGCTGACCATTACCTGACCCCAGCTCTGCTCTGTCTGAGCAAAGCACAGCTATAACCCGCCCCCCTGTACCTTATCCCACTCTCCTCTCCTCAGTAAGTGTGATGCTTTTGAGTCAAGATGGCGGCGCCCGTATCCTAAATTCCTGAACAGGAGTTGCAGCCCAGTGGGGGAAAGAATAATAAGTTAGTGACTAAAAACGTAAAATATATTAATTTTAGATGCTGGGGAACCGTTTTGTAAGAGTTTGGGCTTTTCATTAAATCACGCTGAAGGTCCGGTTTAACTCCATTCAGCTGTTTGTTTCTACCACTAACCCAATATTCCCTTGATCCTTTAAATGCGTGTGGAAGCCTAAACTTCTAGTAAATACTATTAAGATCCTTGCTTTAAAACCTTAATAATAAAAATTCCTACCTTTTACTTAGAAATATTTATAACTTTATATGAATTTTACCTGCTTATATTAGTTAAATATGTTAGGAAAGTGTTGTTAGTGTTGATTATTCCTTTAAAATTACATTAATCTCTCTCTAAGTCTAATGACCATTTGTTGGTAATTATCAAACAAAGGAAATTCCTTTCGTCAGGCTAGCTCTTGAAGCAAATATCTGTGTAACTATTGAGACTAGTCTAATCAGATACCATCTGATTGTTCTACTGGACAATCTATTGAATCTTGAGGTGAGCCAAAATAATCCTTACCCTCAATATTCTATTTGTTCCTACAGTAATCAATGTTCAACTCACATCTAAACTTAATTTATAATTTTACAGTTCTTTTCTCCACAGGAAATGAGTCAATCGAATCTGTCCATCTATGGTCTTCTAAAATCACATCTGTTACACAAATATATTTTCCACTCTAACCCTTTATAGAATAATTGTATCAGGTTGATGATATCTACAATCAATTATTTAATTTCATTAATCACAACCTTTTATACCTATATATGACTTTTAATTCTGACTAAAAAGTTCTTTGTACTCAATTCAATCATTATCCCTTCCCCCCTACACTCTAGCATTAAAAGTTATTTCAGAGGAATGGCACCTCCCATCCTCTACCATTAATCAATAACTTTCCTGCTAACTCTCTAAATGTTCACATTTCTTTGGGCAGAAGGGACTGAAATGACATCACTAGTCGCCACCCACTTGGGTTGGGCGAATTTCAAATTTCCTTGCTGCTTCATTTGTTTCCAAACCTTCCACAGATAATATGCCTACATCTTATCAATCTCTGCTATGGGCACACCATTCTGTATCAAATCTAGGAAGATTTGTGTTCTTGTGCCCCACCTTATTTCCTTTACATTCCTATGTGCCGCTCTTTCTCTTTTGTTTCCAAAGAAAGGAATTCTCTTTGTTTGAGAATTATGCCCCCAGCGTGGTGTATATACTTCTGTATCTCTTTTATACGTCTTGAAAGTTTTAGGTTTATTAATTCTAGTGTGCTTTTCATTATGAAAACTGTTACAACACCTAGAAATATGTCCAATTCCTCCACAAGAATAACAATGAACATCCCTAGTTCTTACTTTAAATTTACTGCCTTGTGCAACAGGAACTGTTTCCAGCTCAGAATTAATCTGCTGTTTCTGGGGCAACACATTTACACATTTATTTGCCTCATCCAGTATGGAAACATATGAAACATACTTTGCAGTACAATCTACATCCATCGTATTATCAGTCAGCATCTCATTCTCTTTGCTATACTCAATATTTCCTGCATCTTCATTAATTTCTTCCATACAGATAAAATTCTTTGGATTTATCTGCCTTTCCCTGTTATTCCTACAGGTGGCAGCAGTGAGAGTTTTAGATCTCACTTGCTGAAAAGGTGCGTCCCTCATTTTGAATAGCTGAGATGGTTGCCTTATTAGTGTTATATTTTAACTGTCTCCTTATTTTGTCTATAAATGCTGCAGCTTCCTGCATAGAATCTTTTCCACTTGCTAACATTTTTGAGACTGGATCAAGGAAGTCAAAATTCCTAACAAAAGTTTTTATCATGCTATTAGGTTCCTCATCCTCAGGAATTCCTATTATTAATCTATATGCCTGTTCAAATTTTTCCATGAAGGCATAAACATCTTCATCGGGTGAGGGTTTTAAGTTATTCAACACCTCAAAATCTGGAGATTCACCATTAACAAAATGTATTAACTGCCTTAATCTATCTGCCTTAGAACTATGAATTGGGTTATCCCTATTCTCAATCATAGGAGTTAGTTCTAATCGTCTGACCATGTTTAAAGGTATCCAAATCCTAAACAACTTATTCTTCTGTTCATCATTTAGACAATATCTGTCAGTAAATAATTCAAACACATCTGCATTTCCAAATGCATCAACATTCTGGTCATATGCTGGAATATACTTTAAGATCTTCATTAACTGCTTGTGAATCTTAATATTAACTTTAACTGAATTATCCAAAAGTGTTTTATTCCTCCATTTCATCCCTTTTAATATTCTCCAACTCTAAGGTGACCAAATCAGGAATATAAGATTCCTTTGGTATGCCTGCTTTTGTTCTTGATGGAGGCTTAACTTCTTCCTTATCAGCTTTTTTAGTATTTGCTGATATGATTTCATTACTTAATTTTTCTAATAGCTGTTCCCTGGTAGTTAACTGATTTTCTAAGTTTCTTATATAATCTGCCAATAAAGGACAATTTTCACAATCAAAATTTACTTCTGATGCTCCCTGCTCTTCTATTGTCTGCACAGAAACATGCTGGGGAATCTTCTCACTACAAACATTAGCACATTTGGAACCAGCAGGGGGTGCTGTTTGCACAGTTACAACTTGCAGCTTCTCCACACAACCATCTTTGCACATTTCATCTGGATTAATAATTTCATTATAAAGTTTAAACACCTTAAATACATTTCGGATCTTTGTCTTAGATTTCTTTAATAAAAATCTAGAATTATCAACTTCTAAGTTAGCCTTAATGAGCTGAGTATACATTACTCTCCAAAGCTCTCCATCACTCTTCTGATAAATCAGAGAACTACATTCTAGATTACTCTTATCAGCAATATTATTAATAAAATCCATTACTCGCCGTAAAAATGTCTTCCTCTTTCACAGCATGAATTCCTTATGTCTTCCACTTACGATCATACTGGATTCTTCAAGGTTCTTTTGGACGTACTGAAGTTTAAAAGTCATTTGGTATAATCATACCATTTCCCCCTCTTTAAACTGAAGTAGGCTCCAAAATAACTGTCCGCTCGCCATTGTAAAATATCATTATTTGTGATATTTCTTTCCCTTGTTTTCCTTAACAAGGACTGTTTTGGGCCATCCAGAATCTGATCTCAGCTATAGTAATTTAAGCAAAGTATTGGCCAAAACCAAAAATCAATAAATGGATTTAATATAAATAGAGCTTACATTACAGAAATATAATATTAATGGTGTAAATATGATATGAAGTTGCAAAGCAGGAATGTAAGCAGTGTCCATAGGAAAATCAAACTAGGGTCTTTGTCTCTCTCGCCCAACCCCCACCATACTGCCTGGCAAACTCCTACATGTCTCACATGTTCTCCGTTCAGAGACCCAAAAGCAAAGAGACCCCGAAAGACTTTTTCCCTTCCTCCAACTGTCCTCCTATTACAAAGAAGCAGTCATGTAGTACAAACATATGGTTTCAGTTAAAGTTTCAGTTAAATAGTTGAAGGTAAAGTAATTACTAGGAGAAGCTTACCCAAACATTACTTCACTCTGTGTATAATACATATACATATATCTCTACATACACACACACATACATATATTATATATATATATATATATATATATATATATATATATATATACATATATATATATATATATATATATATATATATATATATATAATGAACATTGAGGCAATTCACCAAAATAAACCTTATATTATAATATATGTGCATCAGCCAGCCCCGGATCAGAATCATAATAACCAGGTAAAAATCCACAGACTCCATTCATCCAAATTACCTATTTTATTTATATTATTTATTTATTAATAATAATTCATTAATAATTGAGATCATAAACATTTTATTCCTCTGGAACCTTCTTACACTATTGCCCCTCAGATTTACACAGGGGCTGCTCTATCCTTTACAATTATGCTGCAAAATGGCAAATTTACCTCACAGTATAAGCTATTGCCACTCAGATTTACACAGGGGCTGCTCTATATTATGCTGCAAAATGGCAAATTTACCTCACAATATAAGCTATTGCCCCTCAGATTTACACAGGGGCTGCTCAATATTATGCTGCAAAATGACAAATTTACCTCACAGTATAAGCTATTGCCACTCAGATTTACACAGGGGCTGCTCTATATTATGCTGCAAAATGGCAAATTTACCTCACAATATAAGCTATTGCCCCTCAGATTTACACAGGGGCTGCTCAATATTATGCTGCAAAATGACAAATTTACCTCACAGTACAAGTTATTGCCCCTCAGATTTACACAGGGGCTGCTCAATATTATGCTGCAAAATGACAAATTTACCTCACAGTATAAGTTATTGCCCCTCAGATTTACACGGGGGCTGCTCTATATTATGCTGCAAAATGGCAAATTTACTTCACAATATAAGCTATTGCCCCTCAGATTTACACAGGGCCTGCTCTATATTATGCTGCCAAATGGCAAATTTACCTCACAGTATAAGCAATTGCCCCTCAGATTTACACAGGGGCTGCTCTATAATATGCTGCAAAATGGCAAATTTACCTCACAATATAAGCTATTGCCCCTCAGATTTACACAGGGCCTGCTCTATATTATGCTGCAAAGTGGCAAATTTACCTCACAGTATAAGCTATTGCCACTCAGATTTACACAGGGGCTGCTCTATATTATGCTGCAAAATGGCAAATTTACCTCACAATATAAGCTATTGCCCCTCAGATTTACACAGGGGCTGCTCAATATTATGCTGCAAAATGACAAATTTACCTCACAGTATAAGTTATTGCCCCTCAGATTTACACAGGGGCTGCTCAATATTATGCTGCAAAATGACAAATTTACCTCACAGTATAAGTTATTGCCCCTCAGATTTACACGGGGGCTGCTCTATATTATGCTGCAAAATGGCAAATTTACTTCACAATATAAGCTATTGCCCCTCAGATTTACACAGGGCCTGCTCTATATTATGCTGCCAAATGGCAAATTTACCTCACAGTATAAGCTATTGCCCCTCAGATTTACACAGGGCCTGCTCTATATTATGCTGCAAAATGGCAAATTTACCTCACAGTATAAGCTATTGCCCCTCAGATTGAAACAGGAGCTGCTCTATATAATTCTACAAAACCAAGAGCGGATTTAACTCACACAATATTGGCCTGATGCAGAGCCTCCTCTGAACTGCCCTTAAAACCTTCCGATTGTCCGGGGCTCCCGTTTGAATCGTGGCTCAAATGTGATGCAGAGCCTCTGTCGGAATGGCTCCCTAACTGATCCGTCAATTTGACTTCACTCGGAAAGCTTTTTTTGCTCTCTCGGGTGCCTTCAATTTGATCGGGGCTCCCGTTCCCGTTCACACGGGAGGCCCGTTTTTCCCTGATTTTTCCTGCCTTTTTGAACGTACCTGCTTGCCTTCCGTCGTATTTGACCTTCCATTTTGGTGGTTTTCTCAAGTATACTTACATCTCCATGGCTATTCAGTTGGCAATCTGGCTACACGCAAGCGCACATCCCTCAACCTCCACTGGAATATACATATGGCAACAACTGCCAATTTCACACATATGTATATATTTTTTTGTTGTTCCTTCTTCCTTGTCCTTAATGCATACCTTAATCTCCTTGGTTGTTCCTTCTTCCTTGTCCTTAATGCATACCTTAATCTCCTTGGTTGTTCCTTCTTCCTTGTCCTTAATGCATACCTTAATTGTTTGTGTGTTTTTCTGATTTATTGTCCCGTATCTAAACCTTTTGTGTCATGTAAATGTGTGCTGATGTTGTGTGATTGTACTTTTGCAGGAAAGACAACTCTCAAAATATTCTAATTTTTTTATTATTCAAACGTTGTTGTTTTTTTTTGGGGGGGGGGGGGTAAAACAGAAAGAAATAAATATTTACATTTTTAAAATTTTTCAAAAAATGAGACCTCGGGGTCTTGTGGATGTTGTCTTCTTTGATCTGTGAATGAAAAACAACATTAGTTTAGCATTGTTTTTTTGGTTTGGTTGGGCGTGGTTTTTTTGGGGCCCTTTTCAAACCGGACCTTCTGCGTGATTTAATGAAAAGCCCAAACTATTTTAAAAAGATTCCGCAGCATCTTAAAATAATATATAGTAAGTTTTTAGTCAATCAATTATTATTATTTCCCCCACTGGGCTGCAACTCAGTTCAGGAATTTAGGATACGTGCGCCGCCATCTTGACTCAGAAGCATCACACTTACTGAGGAGAGTTGGATAAGGTACAGGGGGTGGGTTATAGCTGTGCTTTGCTCACACAGAGCAGAGCTGTGCTCTGGAAAAGGTTGGTAAGATGATTTGTAAGGTGGACAATCTGTATGTACAGGGTGTGGGAAATATTTAAGATAGACTCTTATTCAGAGTTAAGGTCCGCTTTAAGGTTTTTTTTTTTTAATTAATTTGGAAATGTCTATGAATTTTCGGTTTCAAATGTAATTGTTTGCTCATTTTCTTTAGTTTAAATAAACACCACTTACAAGGTTTTGGCCGCACATTGCATCGGGGGCGGAGTCTCCCTTCAGCCTCCCTCTGTTGCTGTTGTGAATCTGTATGGATGACAAACACGCTGATATTAGAGACTGTTGTTCTTTCATGAATATAATATTAAGTTAGGCTTCCAGGTATCAATCTACTCACCTTCCCCAGCAACCTCTTCCTCCTCGCCCCCTTCCTCACTCATCCCTTGGGATGTTCCTGCGACGTCTGAATCTACAACAATAGTGCACATGAGTATCTGTATTTAATGTATGTATTTCCACATATCTAACTATATTTCCCTTACCGGAGTCCGGTTGAGGCTCTGTTCTGCTCGACTCCCTGCCATCAGATTGCCCCCTCCCCTACATGCTGAGGTCCAGCGGCTCCTCCGAGTCACTTACAGAGGAGGGGGTGGCCGTTGACCCTGGCGGTGGGCCACCTACACCTTCACCTGTTTCGCCCAACACTGGGCTGCGTTTCCTGGTCCGGGTGGGGCGGAACCGTAGATTCCATTCATGGGCTGAAATTCAAACACAATCATTAAACCACGCCCAGGCGATGCCAGGGTTATAGGTGCATTTACATTTTCTACACTTACATGGGAAATGTTTGTTGAAGTACCGCCTCACCCGGGACTTATGCCTTCTTTTTAAATCAGACCAGTGTTGGGCGATCTGGGTGAAGGTATAGGTGGTTTGGGATCGGCGTTCTATCGCCTCCACCACCTCCAGGGCCAACGTCCGTTTGGCATAATCTGACGGCAGGAAGTCGTAGCGATTCCTCAGCATCATCTGTTATTAAAAAATACAAGAACACACCATTAATCCACCAAATACATTAACAAGTTTCCTGGCCTAACTCAAGTCACTTTATTAACCTCTTGCTGCCTCACACTGCCCTATTTCTGCTATCTGCATGTAGGCTAGTTTGTTGCTGCGTACATGTGTTAAACTAAGGTGGGCTGGTATGTAACGTGACAAACTAAGTTGTTTCAGACTATTCTTGTTTTTTTTTTTTTTTAATTACAAGGAATGTGTGCGCGCACATAAACGCACGCTCGCATACTCACATCCATGATGATGTCTTCCTGCTCCGGGGTAAAGATGGCGGGCGACATCTTGTCTTCTTTACCAAGCTATAGCTCTGACGTTCCCCCGCGTTGACGTGCGTGCGTGCGCGCAGGCGCGCACTCGCTGTTGTGCACGCCCACACGGGAAACATATTTAAAGAACAAGCCACTCCGCTCGGTGTAGGATACCATATCAATATGGGCAGACCTAAAGTGATCAAAAATAGCCAAGCAAGGCCAAAGGCACATAGCAGCCGCACACATGCCTCATTCTAAATAAAACAGAAGAGCAGGCACAACACACATGCAGAACATGCACCAACTAAAATGGTGGGTACTCCACAGACACAGGCACATTCCCCAAAATGCAGGAGCAAGGAGACATTAACCCATTCACCCCCGCCAGAAAAAAACAAACAAACACACCAGGGTGCTAAATCTAGTAAGACCCTGCAGCATACTCAACCTCAACACACCAAGCATACCCACAAAACCTAAGCACAAAGCATGGCTGTTGCCAATGCTGTTTGGGTACATTATGGGGTTCTGTCCGTCGAGATACTAAACAAATCAAGCGGACAGTTGCGGACCTGAAATCATATAGTTGTCCAAAAATGGACATGCGCCGGCAGTAGAGGTAAAGCCCAAATGCATTTAGAGTCGCTTTTGGACCAGCATGTAACACTTCTTAGGTGTGATTTTATCTTCCCCAGCCTGCAGACAGGGGGTGGTTTCAAGAAAATACATTGGCCACAAGGTCGGCACGGATTGTGTGTGCTGGCCCACTTTGTGTACCAGTGTAAGGAGGGGTCTGCTCGTCAGAAATAGGTAAAGGTTCTGCACCCAGGTCAGTATATCGAGCAATCCTGCTTCTAATGGCAAGGTTGTGCAGGACCCCACAAGTAATAATTATTTTGATAACCTTGCCAGGCTGATACTGAAGAGAACCCCCACTCTGATCCAGACATCGGAAACGCATCTTCCACAACCCAAAGGCACGTTCCACCACAGAGCGAGACCTCCTATGGGCTGTGTTGTAGCACTCCTGTGCCTGGGAAGATGGGTGCAGGATGGGTGTGAGCAGCCATGGTAACAAGAGATAGCCTGAATCACCTGCAAAAATCCAAAAGACAAACATAAGGTGGATGGCTAAAAAAAGGTTTAGGTGTGCATAGAAACATTAGTACACAGGGACAAATCGGTGAGCTAGGTATGGTGGGAGTAATTTACATTTTTAATGAGCCTACAAACACATGCAACCTGTACACTCATTAAAAATGTCTGTGTAATGCTACTTAGATAAGAGTGCCAAAACATAAACCAATAGTGGTGAATACTTTCACTCATTAATTTTTAAACAAACTAAATAAAAAACATTTTCAAGTTTCAAGGAAATGTCTCACAGATTAGTGGGGTAGTGGCAAATCCACATTCAAACCTGGGGGCCAACAAATACAACTTTAATACACATACCCAGTAACCATCCTCCAGAAATATCTCCAGATTGAAACCGTTGATAGAGGCTGGAGTTCCTCAAAATGTGCGCATCATGCGTGGACCCAGGAAAGCCAGCAAACAGACTGAAAAATTGAAGATCAGGGCCCGCCACTGCCTGAACATTGATGGAATGGCCCATCTTCCTGTTCCTGCACCAAGCAAAACAACAGTGGAATTAGTGTGAGCCTTAAAAAATGTTTGTTAACCAGAAAAAAAGCAGAACCAAACCACATACCTGAACAGATATTCCTGGTCCGCAGGGGGGATGAGCGAGACATGTGTGCAATCGATTGCACCAAGGACGTTGGGCATGTCGGCTATGTTATAAAAGCCCAACTTAACCGCATTCCAGGCTGTAATGTAAATGTAATTCTGTGCCAGGGTAGCCATGCCATCCAAAAACTTGGTTAGGCTGCGGCTCAGCGTAGACTGGGACATCCCCAGGGAGAAGGCACCCAGTCTCTGGAACGAGCCGTTCGCCAAAAATTGCAGGCAGCCAACCAATTTGGTCATACCTGCAATTGCATGCCCCTTTCTTGTGGTGGGGGCTAACCATGGCCGCAGGTCGCTATACAAGGCATGGAGAGAAACACGGTTAAGGCGGGTGAGCTCGAATAGGTCAACGTCACTCATGCCATCGATGTCCAAAGGCGTGCGCTGCAGCCTGGTTTCTGCCATACTTAGAACTATCGGACGGCGTAGCTGGCGCCTTTGATGTTGGCCCACAGAGGAATGCATTCCCAAAAAGCACGGAGCTCCAATACGGCTGGTCAGACTGGCCATAAGTGAAGGCTCGGCGGCCCCGTTTTATTAGGCTGATTTCAGTCGGAAATCAAGGCTCTGCATCACTGGAAAAAATGGGCCCGTTTTCACGGGAAACAGCCTCGTGCGAGCCGACAATCGGAAAGGCGGCTGAGCGCACACCTGAGCGCATAAGCGCACACTAAAATCAACGTAGCACCCTTTCCTGACCCGATCAAAGCCCAAAACCAATGGGAAAACGCACGGGGGAGCTGAACGGGGAGGCTCTGCATCAAGCCATATAACCTATTTCTCAGGTTTATATAGGGACTGCTCTATGTAATGGTGCAAAACCATGAATGTACCTACAATTTAAATTATTGCTGCTCCATATAATGGTGCCAAACAGGGCAAATGTATTGTCCTATATAAACTATTGCTGCTCTCATTTACACAGGAGGGCCACTCTAAAGAATGGTGCAACATGGCGAAATTAGCTCACAATATAACAGATTGCAAAATGAGATTTTCAGACAGGGCCTGCTCTATAAAATGGCAATTTTACCTCACAATATAAACTATTGCTCCTCAGATTTACACATGGATTTAGGTTGATATATATAATAGTGCAAAACAGCGAATTTACCTCACAATACTGTATAAACTATTGCTCCTCAGATTTACACAGGCTTTACACAGGCTTCTCTATATAATGGTGCAAAATGGCGAATTTACCTCACTATATAATCTATTAAAGCTCTATATAAAAAAATAAATAAATAAAAAAAAGGCCTGTAGAAGCTTATTTAGTATAACAGATAGGGTGACATGTGCTGGTTTGGGATGCCCATGTGGGCTAGTGTTTTGACAGCAGGACAAAAACCAATTCAAAATGCAATAGCTTAATAAAACTAAGGCTGAACAAGCTTATTTAGTATAAAAGATAGGGTGACGTGCTGGTTTGGGATGCCCATGTGGGCTGGGGTTTTGACGGCAGGACAAAAACCAATTCAAAATGCAATACTTATTAAGCTGAGGAAGGATCAACAAGCGTATTTAGTATAACAGATAGGCTGCCTAATGCAGGTTTGGGATGCCCTGCGGCCTGGTGTTTTTATTGTTAAAGGCAGACCAAAAACCAATTCAAAATGCAATACTTTGATTAAGCTGCGGAAGGATCAAAAAGTATATTTAGTATAACAGATAGGCTGCCAATCGCAGGTTTGGGATGCCCTGCGGCCTGTGTTTTCTTTGTTAAAGGCAGTCCAAAAATCAATTCAAAATGCAATACTTTGATTAAGCTGAGGAAGGATCAACAAGCATATTTAGTATAACAGATAGGCTGCCTAATGCAGGTTTGGGATGCCCTGCAGCCTGGTGTTTTTTTTGTTAAAGGCAGACCAAAAACCAATTCAAAATGCCATAATTAGATTCAGCTGAGGAAGGATCAACAAGCGTATTTAGTATAACAGCTAAGCTGCCTAATACAGGTTTGGGATGCCCTGCAGCCTGTTTTTTTTTGTTAAAGGCAGACCAAAAACCAATTCAAAATGCAATACTCTGATTCAGCTGAGGAAAGATCAACAAGCGTATTTAGTATAACAGATAGGCTGCCAAGTGCAGGTTTGGGATGCCCTGCGGCCTGTTGTTTTTTTTGTTAAAGGCAGACCAAAAACCTATTCAAAATGCAATACATTGATTAAGATGAGGAAGGATCAACAAGCGTATTTAGTATAACAGATAGGCTGCTTAAAACAGGTTTGGGATGCCCTGCGGCCTGGTGTTTTTTTTGTTAAAGGCAGACCAAAAACCAATTCAAAATGCAATGCTTAGATTCAGCTGAGGAAAGATCAACAAGCGTATTTAGTATAACAGATAGGCTGCCAAGTGCAGGTTTGGGATGCCCTGCGGCCTGTTGTTTTTTTTGTTAAAGGCAGACCAAAAACCTATTCAAAATGCAATACATTGATTAAGATGAGGAAGGATCAACAAGCGTATTTAGTATAACAGATAGGCTGCCTAAAACAGGTTTGGGATGCCCTGCGGCCTGGTGTTTTTTTTGTTAAAGGCAGACCAAAAACCAATTCAAAATGCAATGCTTAGATTCAGCTGAGGAAAGATCAACAAGCGTATTTAGTATAACAGATAGGCTGCCTAATGCAGGTTTGGGATGCCCTGCGGCCTGGTGTTTTTTTTGTTAAAGGCAGAGCAAAAACCAATTCAAAATGCAATGCTTAGATTTAGCTGAGGAAGGATCAACAAGCGTATTTAGTATAACAGATTGGCTGCCTAATGCAGGTTTGGGATGCCCTGCGGCCTGGTGTTTTTTTTGTTAAAGGCAGACCAAAAACCTATTCAAGATGCAATGCTTAGATTCAGCTGAGGAAGGATCAACAAGCGAATTTAGTATAACAGATAGGCTGCCTAATGCAGGTTTGGGATGACCTGCGGCCTGGTGTTTTTTTTGTTAAACTTGATAATCATGTAGGTCTTGTCTTTCATCACACCTTGTATATATATTTACTGATTGGTTGCACTTTGCACTTTAGAGTTACTTAGGATCCGGATCTAGGCAGGACACACTGTTATTTGCATTGTAAGATCACTTATATATATTTTTCTAATTTTAATTTTATCTTTACATGCTAATTGTTATTTATACGGGCCAGTACTCTCCCCATCACACACTTTTATGTTGGTTTGTCTTATATGTATTGTCTTATTATGTGTTTTTTAAGGATGGATTTTAATCATGTAGATCATGTGTAGTGACTAAATGGAATAAAATCTTTTATATATTTTGTGAGTGCCTCCCTATACAATTTTGTGGTCTTGAGGTGAGCTTGGAAAAGCTCTGGGAGTGGCACCTTTAGTGATTATAGGGTATTGGGCAGAACCCCTTGTTTACAAAATGTGCTGAACGTATCTGTGAATCTTTCTATTATTTGCTTGTTTGCAATGTTGTGTTATAAAAGAAAACAATATGTATATAGCAACAATATGTTTATGATAGCAATGTGCACCAAAGTGCTGTTTTCGAGTACATATCCGAGACCTGACTCTGGCTTGCTAATCTGGTTACAGTATTCTTGCCTGGGGAAGTAATTGCTGCTGTGTAATTTAGCCAATGCTGCGGAATTCATCTGTTACAGTGGACAGATTTTGGGATTTATAGTCAGTAGTTTTTACATGGGGCCAGGAAAGCTGCTCCTCCTTTATGATCACAGACACACAGAAGTCTAAGAAACTTGGGCCCTTATTTAACAAGAGATAGCGTCATGCAGCGCCTGGTTAGCGGGAGGTAGCGCTAACTAGCGACTGATCAACGCTGTTCAACGCCGGACATGGCACACAATAGCACATTTATCAACCGAAATCTGTGTAGCGACTGGAATAGCGCCATGTAGCGGCTGATTCATCAAATTTTCATCCACAGCGAACAGCGCCAGTGTTGTGCCTTGCACAGCGCAAGGTATTACCTCTCGCTACCTGGCGCTCTCCCATACACTTCTATGGCAGACATTGTTTTTGTGTTATTTGGCGCTTTTTTTTTTTTTTTAAGAAATTCTGACATGCATAAAACATAATTTTTGATTTTTCTGTAATGCTTTTGTTTGTTTGTTTTTTTTTTTAATTTAAATTAGGACTGTGTCACTTGGATGTCCAAATCACAGCACTCTCCCAATATCATTTCAGTTATTGTTAGCGTTTTCGAAGGTGTCTAACCCCCCAAACTATCTTTTTTGTTAAAGTGTTACAGGCGATCTGTGCCGCAGTCAGCGAACAACAGCGCCCACACTCTATGAGAGTAATGTCTTTGATGAATCCGTGGTATAGCGGCGCTGGCCAGTCGCTATGCCGAGCCGCTGTGTGTAGCAGGCCGCGGCGCTATGCAGATCATAAATGTGTTTTTGGTTTTGGTTCGCTATTTCACTTGTGACGCCCACAGTCGCTGTTGCTGAATACGCAGCAGACACGGCCGCAGCTGACTCGGCGCTATACGTTATTGTGATGTTGCGTACCCTAGCGAATTGCTAAGTGTATTCAATTGCTAAGCGTATTCAAGCGTATTTTAGCGATGCATGTTTTTTTTTTATATTTTACTTTCGTTTTGCAACTTCCGATTTCCACCTCTGAGGATTCCCCATGCGGCCTAGACGCCGAGCTGTCTCCCTCCCCAGCTACTCCTCCGATTCTTCCTCCCCAATCCCTTCCCCCCCTCCTCCCCCTGTCTCCCCTGGTCCCTCAACATCCCCTGCACCCCCAAAATTACGCAGGAAAAGGGTGGATCCTCATGTGAATGGCCAGGTGGTCAAAGTAAGTATATGTTGCATTTATGCTGTGCAACCATATAGCTTGTAATTTTTGCTTATTAGTCTATATATATATATATATGTATTGATTTTTTTTTTTATGTGTTTTTTTATAGCATTTTTTAATGCGGGAATATGACTATGCCCGTGGTGCGAAGAGGCGCATAGCGTTGGAGGTGAAGGCCACTGTGTCCCGGCGCTTCAACACCCAGCTCACCGTCCAGTCAATATTGCAGAAGTGGTCGGACTTCAAGCGCCGGGACCCAGAGGGCGTGTATAGGCTCTATGATGCCTATGCTTCAGGTGTCAGCTCACAACATGTAAATCAATCCAATTTTTTTTACATTTTTTTAATAAATTCTGGCTTTTAAAGTTGTCATTTTTTTCTCCCCCTTTTACACAGATAAGCGTCCTCCCCTGGGCAAACGTGGGAAGGGTTTCCTCCCCCGCAGAAGAGTGGTGGGGTCAGATGAGTCTGCGGGGGAGGGACCCTCTCACCAGTCCAATCTAGAGGACCCAGGGGAGGAAGGGGATGATGCCCCAGAGGAGTGTGCTGCTGGGGGGCGGGCAGTCTGGAGCATCAGCTCCTCACAATTGGACTCTGGTGAGTCTGCAAACCCCGTGGGCCACTCTCAAGTGGGGAGTCCAAGTGGGGAGGTGGAAGTGGACTCACCCACACTCCCTCGAGGATCTGGGAGTGAGAGGGAGGAGGGTGGCCCATGTGGTTTGGGATCTTCAGGGCCAATTGTGAGGAGTCGAGGCTCCACGCCTCCTCCTCAGAGTCCTCCCTGGGAAACCAGCTGCAGGTCATCCCCTGGTGAGTGCATTTCTAATTATTGTTTGTCTGTTACAGTTGATCCTGGTGACGTAGCACTAATCCTGTGCCCTTGTTATCTGGTTTTTAGGGCATCATAGAGCCACCACCTCCAGCAGCTATGCGCCAGACCTTGGCCGCGGGCATAGTCGTGGTAAGTGTTTGTTGTTATCCCTCACATCCCATATGTTATGACATTCCTTAAACATACACATGTTTACTGGTCCATAGTACAAGATGGTAGTGTAATTTAAATTAACATCACAAACCCCACTACAGTGCAATCCAACTGCCAACCACCCCTATGTTTCAGCCCACACCATGATGGGGGCTAGCAAATGTGTTAGTTTTGTAAGTTGTTCCGGCTAACACATGTTGCACACTCTACAAGTAAGATTCTACACTCAACTTCAAATTAGGCCTTAGCATTGCACTGTCAAGGTTATTGGCACATTATCTTGATGTGTCCATGTTGCACACATAAATAATTTACATGCACTCATGGACCAGTAAATATGCTAATGTCTGACAACATGTGTGTAACCAGGCAAGCATTTTTTTTTGCACACTCCATAAACAGATGGATGTCAAATCTTAATGTGTCATTGCCCAACTAATATATTTTTTCTCTTTTGCTTTCTCCTGACAGATGTTGCCATGCAGACGGAGCCAGTGACCATACTCCCCACCCCAGCTCCAGGGACATGTAGCAGCATGGGCCCCAGCCACAGCTGCGATGGTGAGTACATCCCACTTCATATGCCTAAAGACTTTGGACACCTTTGTCTTATTGGAAATTCTTAAGAAATTGACAATGTACCTATGTCTTTTCGAAGCACACATCTAGGTCTATTGTCCTACAATCCTAAATGCATGTCTGCATGCTTGATTGTTGGCTCACATTCTTTGTTTTTCCACGTAGTGTTAAAATGTGGGGTTAGAACCAACAAATTAGGCTGCTAAGGTTGTGAACTCTAATATGCTTGGCCCAAGCAGTTTATTCATTAGGACTTAGGCCCTGATGTTTGGCTGTAAATAAACAAATAAATGTCCACACTGGGACTTATCCCTTAATTTATTCCCAAGAGTTCAGAGTAAATGTATGCTTGGGATGTTGTAGCCACATGTAAGGCAGGCACTAGTACTCATATAATGGTAACACATAAGGGCACAGGTTAAAACAATGTTAATGTGTGGGTCAGCTAATTTGAGGCAATGTCATTACATTGCTACATCTGTGTATGTTGAGATCACATTATATGTTTTTAATTTTTGATTTTTATACTCTCTACAGCTTGTGAAACAGAGCATCGCAGACTGTGGCAGTATGTCCGTCGGACACGCCTTATGCTGCTGGGCAAGAAGAGGCCTCGTTAGGGTGGGGGGTATGGTTTTGGCCGCTGTGCGGCGTAATGTTGGCCATGTTGGCCGCCTTGAACCTAAATAAATGTTTTATATTTTTCTAATTACAGTGTGTTGTGCCTTGTAAAGCATAGTTTAGGTGTCTAGCAACCCATTCGTTTGTAAATTTTTGGGTACATTTTTAGCCATTTAATGTGTAAACCATAGTAATATATGGACAACAATGTGTGTCATACATTTCTGGCTACATGTACATATCTAGATCTAGAGACTCATCCCTGACTGTGTTAGTAGCTATGTCTTTTCAAAAGCACTATTTTGAGCTTGGGTACTAACATTTATTCACAAAAAATATTCAAACAAACAAAATAAATCAAAATTCTTCACTAGGTGGCCTTGGAGGTTTGGAGTCATTGCTAGGGGTGGTGTTGGGGGACAACAGTGCAGTAAAAAAAATAGACTGCTGTTGTATCAGCTGATGGATCAACAACAAAGTTTGGTCCTGGCGCTGTACAGATTGCTCCATGGCATGTGACATTCATTGGAGTGCAATTGTGTTTTCAGATTGCTGCCGATTTTGAAGTTCATGTAGCTGGCACTGCAGGTCCTCAATTTGTTGCCGATACACCAGCCTCTGATTTTCCAACACCGCAATGCGCTCATTAGTTCCATCACGCGGCTGTTGGTGACTGTAGTCCTCCAGCATCCGGACCCCTAGCTCATAAAAATAAGCACTTGTGGGTGCAAGACCTCCTCTTCTTGGGTGTTCAGCCTAAAAAAACAAAAAGCAAGATTGTAGTGAAACTGAAACAATGCAGGTATGCCCCTCCCAATCATTTACCCAAAGTGTTAAACTCAAACTTACCATTGTTTGAGCCTCTGTAGCTTGTCCACATGGCACTTGGGCAGACGGCACAGCTTGGGTTTCAGGTATGGCCTCCTGCCAAACCAAAACAAAAAAACATGTTACATGGTGGTTCCTGGACTACCCACAAACATGTCAATGTGGTTAGTGTTCCCCAAAATCAGCCATGTTACCTCAGTGTTGTCCGCCCTAAGTATTTCCGGGGTCTGGCTGCCAGAAAGGGGCAAATCCACATCTGAGAGATGGGGCAAGCTGGCATATGCTAAACAGGAAAGTCATGTTAGTAGGTCAGTTGAGATTTTTCTAATTTTATATGGATAGACTATCGAGGCCATACCTCAACAAAGTGCCAGATTGCACAATAGCCAAAATGGATCTTGGAAACTCAGATTGCAAACATGTATGTAAGAGGAAGAGTAGGCAATCATTGGCCCAAACACTAACAGACACATTGCTCAAATTACACATACCCGCCATCTCACAGATGTCCAGAGTTAGGCCCTCACTCAAGCTTTGCCCTTGAAAATACATGTTTAAACACAAGTTGGACTAATAAATTCCCAAAAAAGGTTCGCCAACATCCTTACTAGATAATAAAGCAAACCCAACTTACCCTCATCTCTAGCAGCCTCACGGTGAAGGGCCCTTTCCGGACAGCCACTTCCTATATTCCGGCAAACTAAAATACACAATGAATGTCTATAAATATTCACAACACTACTCTGGTGAATGTTTGTCTTTTAATATACCAAAAAAATGCATTGAAATCACTCAAAACAGTTTACTAATGAGCATGGGGATGGCAAATCCACTATAAATAGCCATCTTCAAGTTGACATTGAAAACATGTAGATTATTAGACTAAAAAAATAGACCCAGTGTAACATAACCAGCATAAAGGATACAGTGTTTTTGGCAATACACACCAACAGGGTCCGGTTGACCTGCAACATAGGAAGTGGTGTCCAAAGATGAAGCAGTGACTTGGCCTACAAAGAAAAAAGATGAATGAAAGACATGCACTTGTGTTAAAGCGGCTACAGCAAGGTTGACACATGCACTTACCGGCATCCAAAGAGTAGCTTGGCTCCTGAGGAGATGCTAGTGCCAATGGCGGTGCAGCTATCCGAAAGCAAAGTAAGGATTTAGGCATTGGTAATGTGCGGCACCAAATAAACCATGAATAAAGCAGCTCAATCACTAATATTTATACACCAAAAGTCAGATTACGCAGGGCCTGAGAACTAGATATTCCATTATTCAGCATTGCATGTCCCAACTTTGTGCAGTCAGATTTAAGAGTAGGGAAACCACAAAACACAGAGTGCCTTGGCGGGCCAGTGTGGCTTCCACATGTATCTGCAGATATATGCAAACACATCTCTGGCTTCCCACATAGCTACACATGTTTGGGCCTTGTTATTTAGTTGATGAGAGGGTTAAACTGGGCGTGAAATTAGTTCCCAGGCCCATATTACTAATCCTAAAATGTGGTAAAAACTATTGTTTGAGGTTCTCCCACACCCATTTATTCAAAACAAACCAGCCCATAAATTCGTGATAAATACCTTCAATGGCAGACTGGGTTAGGCTTGAGTTTGGTTGAAGGGCAGGAGTTGGGGTGTCCTCCTCCCCCGAATCATGGACATCACCATGTGCACCTATGCATAAAGCAACAGACAGGAAAGTAAAACATTTATGAGGTATAATGTACTACTTCACATGTGCTACTGTTAGTTGCCCAGAAAGAGACAAAGCAAATCACATACATTAACATCAGCAGAAAAAAATTTCCCAAAAATATGTACCTTCTGCCCAACCTGTGGTGTCATCCCCAGCATCAACACCCTGCAGCCGAATGAGCGGAATTTTGGACTTCAGCATCTCCTCATATGGCCTGTAAGGTACTCTTTGGACCCTGGATGGTCCCACTCTCGACCTGAAGATCATGCTTCATCTTTTGCATAAGGGCCCTTTTCAAAGTGTAGAAGCGTTTCTTGCAGGATGGGCCACTACGTGGGTATTGAGCACTGCTAGTAAGCTCCTCACCAATGGCATCCCACAATTTGCTCCTTTCTTGCTTGCCTATAGACTGGCTTTGGGAGCCAAAGATTAGCTCCCATTTTGCCAGGGTAAAATGCACAAGAGTATTGTTATCCGCCAAATTAAATTCTTGCTCCCTCTTGGCAAATGGGCGCCTGGCCTTGGGTGCAGGCTCACCTTCGGCCTGGGCCCTTTTCCTTAAGGGAGGTCTGCGCACAGCACCCAACACACTCCTACTTGGGCCAGCTGTGGCTGGCAGATGTCCAGAATTTGGCTCCATCCTGTAGCTGCACACACACACCACTAGACAACACACAAGCACGCATACAGACTACAGAATGGCAAGAAGATCTATTGGGGGCTGGCAGGTTTTATGTGCTCTAACAACCAATCACAAACAGGTCCACTTAATTGCTTCACACATACTGGCCAGATGCTTGTAGCAACAGCAATGACTGATGTTTCTTTGAACCATGTGTGGAAGCCAATTAACTAATTAGAGAGCTCATTAAGCAAACAACACAACCAAAGACAACAATGTACTCAGGTATATTAAACACTTGTTAAATGTGGCTCTACAAACGGCTATTTAATTTGAGAGCAGCTTACCATTCATTGGTCCAAAACGGAATGTTCAAACATGTCCGCTAAAGCACGCAAGTATCTACTCACGTACGCTAGTATGTTTTAGCGTACGCATGCGCAATCCGTTTCTAGCACACCTGGGTCAGCTAATTGCAGACAGGAAATAGCAGAGCAATGCAAAAGGCGGCAAAGCGGACCAGTCCTTTCCCCAAGTTAAGTATAAATGGTTTTATTTGACAACCTTCTTGTATTGTTACACTGTGGCAAAGGCTGTGGTGTGGTGCTTTGTTCCCTTGGTTCATTTTACTGTCTGGCTGGGTTTGGGCCTTACTCTCTGTTGCTTGTTGGGTGATTTCTGACATCAACAACACCTGGAGTCGGCATGCAAATTGCACACCTACCTCCCACAGGAAGCACCACTAAACAATTCTTAATCAAAATAAGTATTTATTGAGTACAAAAATGTAAAAACCATCAAACATATACACACCACAAAGACAGTTTAAAAACAAGCGGTATGGCCGAAAATTGATACTTAATATATACTGCCCAAGCAAGGGCTATCAAATGTATATCATGCCCATGGGTGAGAAAAAAGTTGTATATATGAAAAAACCCTATCTTTTTGTGCCGGCACAAAAAAAATAATATATTAAAAATATATCTAATCCCTAATAAACATGAATAGTGAGCATAGAAAAAAAATATATATATATAGAAATATATACAAATATATAAGTGTATATATGCTAATGTGTGTAGAATTGCACACATGCATATATAAAAATATACCAATTAAAATATAAAGTGAAATAATTAAACAAACTATACTATAGTGCTAACATACAAATGAATAAGATGTGAAAATCTAAACTGTGACATACCATTAATCAAAAAGAATACACCATATAAAAAATATATATGTATATATATACACAAGTGCATATCATTATCATAACCAGTTATCACAAAGAACCCCCCCCTCTCTCTCTCTCTATCCAGGAGGTAGGTGTGCAATTTGCATGCCGACTCCAGGTGTTGTTGAATTCATTGTAGTAGGTGAGCACACAGTTTATTTGTAGGAATATCTCAGGCAGTGCACCCTCTGCTAGCACATTTTGATTTCTGACATCAGTGCTGTTTCTTTAGGAGATTTATTTTGTTGGCATATGCTAATATTGTGTAGCATACAGCAAGTGAGGATTGATTTTGGGGCCTTTTGTGGGTTGTGCAGCAAATCCCCTCTTGGTTGTGCCTAACTTAGAAAGCCCACTTTCAGCAGTCTGGTGGTTCTGACCACTATACATCTGGTTTTGTGGTGAGCTGCATTGTTGTGATTGTGTGAGGAGTGTGCTTGTGTCTGTGGTGTGTTTGTGGATTTATTTTGGTTTGCCTTCATTTGGATATCTGGTCAGTGAGTGTGAGATGGATAAGAGGGTGATGTATGGTTTCTGGGTGTATGGATGTGGTAGAATGCTGGAAGAACAGGAGGCCAGGGAGGAGGGTGCTGTGAGGCTTAGGGCATCCTTCTTTCAGTGTGGGATTTAAGTGACGAGCAGATCAGAAGCCGCTTTCGTCTGAATCGTGCAGCACTACAGTCCCTATATGATCAGATTAAGACCAAAATCCACCAAACGCACCCAATCCATTCCAGGCATAGTTCGCCTATGTGCCACGCTTAATATTGTGGCACGAGGGAATTTCCAGGCAACCTCTGCCCTCCTCAGCGGGATCAGCCAGGCTACAATGAGCCGCATATTTTTCCAGGTAGTACTGGCTATTTGTGACCTTATCCCTGTTTACATCAAATTTCCTGAGGATGCGGATGAGGTTGCCCAAATCAAGCATGCATTCTATTGGGATTCCGAATGTGCTAGGGTGCATGGATGGTACACATATCCCTTTCCGCCCTCCCCGTGCACAGGAGCTGCATTATAGGAATAGGAAGCAATACCATTCCATGAATGTCATGGTGGTCTGTGACCATGATATGAAGCTGCGGGCCGTGAGATCTGGCTTCCCCGGCTCATGCCACGACTCTTACGTCCTGTGCCGGAAGTTTGAGAACAATGAAATGCCACCTGGCTGGCTACTGGGTAAATAAATAACCATGACAAAGTATTTTGTTAAAAATATGTGGCCTAGTAAGCTAAATTTTAAAAAATTGCGAAAAATAACATGTACTAGTACTAATTGCTGTCTCTCTCAATGTGTTTATTCCACAGCAGATAAGGGATATGGGCAGAGAACGTGGGTCAGAAACCCACAGACCTCGGCCCAACGACGCTACAATGCAGCACATCGCAAAACCAGAAGCATTGTGGAAAGAACCATTGGACTGCTGAAAGCGTGCCGCCCAGGAGGAGAAATGTTGTACAGTCCACAAAAGGTCTCCAAAATTATCCTCGCATGCTGTGTCCTACACAATATGCATATGCCACAGAATACAACCCCCTGAAGAAACAGCACTGGTGCCAGAAATCCCCAACATGCCCGCAGAAACGAGTGTGGACACCCAGACTGGATTTGATCTAAGGGAAAGCATGATCACTTTGTTTTTCTCGGTAAGCTACCTCACCTTCACTATAATACAAGTACTGTACTACAGGGGAACTATTTGTTGGATCCAATCATAAGGGGGGTGTGTAAGTTGACCCAAACCACTATAAGGGGGTTGTGAAAGTTGACCCAAACCACTATAAGGGGAGGTGTGTAAGTTGACCCAAAGCAGAATAAGGGGGGAGGTGTGAAAGTTGACCCAAAGCAGAATAAGGCGGGGTGTGAAAGTTGACCCAAAGCAGAATAAGGGGGGGGGTGTAAGTTGACCCAAACCACTATAAGGGGGGTGTGTAAGTTGACCCAAACCACTATAAGGGGGGGGGTGTAAGTTGACCCAAACCACTATAAAGGGGAGGTGAAAGTTGACCCAAACCACTATAATGGGGGGATGTAAGTTGACCCAAACCACTATAAGGGGGGGGGGGGGTGAAAGTTGACCCAAAGCAGAAAAAGGGTGTGTGTGAAAGTTGACCCAAACCACTATAAGGGGGGTGTGAAAGTTGACCCAAACCACTATAAGGGGGGTGTGAAAGTTGACCCAAAGCAGAATAAGGGGGGGGGGTGAAAGTTGACCCAAACCACTATAAGGGGGGGGGGGTGAAAGTTGACCCAAAGCAGAAAAAGGGTGTGTGTGAAAGTTGACCCAAACCACTATAAGGGGGGGGTGAAAGTTGACCCAAACCACTATAAGGGGGGGTGTAAGTTTACCCAAACCACTATAAGGGGGGGTGTGTGTAAGTTGACCCAAACCACTATAAGGGGGGGGTGTGAAAGTTGACCCAAAGCAGAATAAGGGGGGGTGTGAAAGTTGCCCCAAAGCAGAATAAGGGGGGGGGTGAAAGTTGACCCAAAGCAGAATAAGGGGGGGTGTAAGTTGACCCAAACCACTATAAGGGGGGGTGTAAGTTGACCCAAACCACTATAAGGGGGTGTGTAAGTTGACCCAAACCACTATAAGGGGGGTGTGAAAGTTGACCCAAATCACTATAAGGGGGGGGGGTGTGTGAAAGTTGACCCAAACCACTATAAGGGGGGGTGTAAGTTGACCCAAACCACTATAAGGGGGGGGTGTAAGTTGACCCAAACCACTATAAGGGGGGGTGTGTAAGTTGACCCAAAGCAGAATAAGGGGGGTGTGAAAGTTGACCCAAAGCAGAATAAGGGGGGTGTGAAAGTTGACCCAAACCTCTATAAGGGGGGTGTGAAAGTTGACCCAACCACTATAAGGGGGGGTGTAAGTTGACCCAAACCACTATAAGGGGGGTGTGAAAGTTGACCCAAACCACTATAAGAGGGTGTGTGTAAGTTGACCCACATAACAATTAGGGGTGTTGTGCAAGTTGACAAAAATTGACCCTAAAAAAAAAGCTAGCAATGTCATTAAATGCTACAAACCAAAATTAGTAATAAAAACTAACTACACTTTTTCTTCTTTTTTAAGCACCATGAAGAGAAAGCCACACTTGTTTAAATTTTTATTTGAACAAAAAAAACACAAAAAAAATTAAAAAAAATTAAACAAAAACAAATATGGTGCAATGTGTTTACTACTGAAGGTCCTAACATTGATTTCAATCCAACAGCAAACCAACGCTCAGGCGCTGTCTTGAATAGCATGTGAAAAAATTACAGCGCCTATAAAGCAGATCTGAAACATCATATTCACCAGTGTAGGCATTCTTCCCAACAACGCCATATAGCGACTGAGGAGGCCTGCTATAGCGAATCACAGCCGTTCATGTCGTACGCTAGCGGCGCTCATAGCGCCACACTTCAGGCGCTCATCTGTCGCTACCTGGCGCTATTACTGAATCGGCCTCTTGGACAATGCTGCAGGTATGGGAGCACAATCCTAACACAAGCGTTTTTTTACATTTCAGAAGAACAATAAGGCAGAGCACCAGAAACCTGACAAAAATGAAGGCAGCTGTAGGCTATTAATAGTCATGTTTTAGCCTGCTTAGGGTAAAGTTTTAGATCTTAATAAAAAGGTATGAGCATTTTGAAGCATATATGAAGTCTTGAAATTATTTCAGTTACTCCATGTAACTCATAGTTAGTAAACAAGCAAAAATGTGTCAAAAAAGGTCAAAAGCATAGATAACTACTGAAAATAGCCGATCATTTTAAATTATGTCAATTATGTATATGTAGTATATGTAATATACTAATCAATGTAATGGATTATTATTTTAGTGCCCCAATGATTATATTCCGGTTTGTGGATCCAATGGTGTCACATTCCAAAATGAGTGCTACTTAAGAGGTGCTGCTTGCAAGCAGCAAAGTGAAATACTTGTTATATCTGATGGTCTATGTTTAACAGGTATGTGGCTTCCATCTTGTTTAAAAGAATATTTAAACATTAATTTTACATTATAACCTTTTTTTCAACTAGATCCCATGTGCACCTGCAGAATACTTTTATTTTCATGTGTAATTCAATACATACATTAAACTGATCAAAGGTGAATATGCATAACATAATACAGTTTTTTAATATACTATAAATTACTTAAAGAGTAAGTCCACTTTCGATTGAACTTTTGAAAGTGTATATTTTTGTGTAGTAAAAATCATGTCTTAATGGTGCCGAGCTGATTTAGCATTTATTTGTTTCTTATGTTAGCAAATGTGAGTTTAATGGAAGCAGTTTTCATTATCTGGAATTTCTTGCTCAGTAGCAACGGATTGCACGGGGTTGCACAGAACACTGCTGCTGGGCTTGTCTAAGGTTGAGCTCCTTCCCTCACTATAGCAGCAGGGTTCTCTTAGTACAGGACTCACTTCTCAATTCTTGGTGTACACATTGCCAATAGCAACCGATTGCATGTAGTGAAAATTGCTTACATAAAACACACATTTTCTAACATAGAAAAATAAATATTAGAACATCTCAGCACCTTGAGCACATCCTTTTGGCACAAAGAAATATACAATTTAAAAAATGTTTAAATATATTTAAATAATAGGATTGATTCATTAATTGAATAAACACTTTTTCCCGCTGTGCAATTTAGCACCATATTTAGCTGTGCAAATGTTTTCTTTTAAAAATGTACTGCTAAATATGGTGCTGAAATGCACAGAGGAAAATCTTTAAAAAAAGTGTTTACACACAAAAATGTGAGAAAAAATATACTCATAGTGCTGAACCATCCCTTATCAGCCCCTGTGATTCTCCTTTTTCTACTCACTCCTCCGAGGCAAAAATTGGAATTCCAATGCCCCCCCAGGGTCGTTCCACAGCAGCTCTCACATACACAAACACACACACAAACACACACACACACACACACACACACACACACACACACACACACAATTACAGTACTTCTACCAAGAGTCATCATAGTGTATGACTCTTGGTGCTGTGTATGTCTGTTTATTCCATGAAGTTGGGATCTGTGAGAGGTTTACCCATCACTTCTCCCTGTTCTGACCAAAGTAAAAAATAACATAGATTCATTTTTTTTTATAAATTATATTAGCCAATGTTATGTTATGTATACTACTCACCTATGATAACAATTTAATTTCATGTGTTTACATGTGTTAACATTTATCCTGATTAATTATGTCAGTTGAATATATATAGGGCCTGATGTACAATTGTCACTTTCCGTGAGTTGACTCTTTTACTGGGTGCACCTATTGGTCTACGAGTGGGGAATACCAATGCGAACATAGCTATAATTATGGCGAACACAGGGAACAACTGACTATGTACAGCCATTTTGCTATGCTTGCGCTGCAATTTACCAGTCAAAAGTGGTATTTAGTAAAAAAATAGTTGGGCAAAAGCAGGCACACTGTTATAGCGGATTTAGTTTAGAAAAATAAAGAAATCTTGCTAAAAACACACATTTACCACATATGTCAGCATTAAATGGTTCTCAGAATATATGTATGGCATCTCAGGAATGTCTGTGTTTTTTGTAAAGCCTTATATAAAGTTGAATTCAAAATTGAAAAGTAATGTGTAAATCGTTTTATTAGCTTTTTCTCCAATACTAGTTATCTTTCTGACTAGAGATGAGCGAACTTTTGAAAAGTTCGATTCGACCGATTCGCCGAATTTTCCGACAAAATTCGTTTCGACCCGAATTTATTCGCGACGAATCGCTATTAAAAACAGCTATTTCTGAGCCTCCTAGAGCCTCAATAGAGTTGTAAACCATTCTGCCTTGCTGTAACACGCATAGGATGCGTGCTGGGTTAGTCAAATAATGCTTTAAATAATTAGGACATGCAGATCAGAGGCATCGCTAATAGAATCGCAGAGCGGCACAATTGCAGAGAGTTGAAGTGACATCACTACTATGAGGGGCCCCTATAGTGCCTGAAAAACACACCCTGGAGCTGGCAGCAGCAGGAGCCCAAAAATTAGCTGAATCACACCCTGGAGTTGCAAGCAGCAGGAGCCCAAATAATGCTGCACTTGGCAGCAGGCGCCCAACAATTGACCTAAAGACACACTGGAGTTGCAAGCAGCAGCAGGAGCCCAACCAATGCTTGAAAGAGACACTGCAGTTGGCAGCAGGAGCCCAAAAATTGGATGAATCACACCCTGGAGCTGCAAGCGGCAGCAGGAGCCCATTGCTTGAAAGAGACACTGCAGTTAGCAGCAGGTGCCCAACAATTGACCTAAAGACACACTGGAGTTGCAAGCAGCAGTAGAAGCCCAAACATTGCGTGAAAGAGACACTGGAGTTGGCTGCAGGAGCCCAAAAATTGGATGAATCACACCCTGGAGTTGCAAGCAGCAGCAGGAGCCCAAACATTGCTTTAAAGAGACATTGGAGTTGGCTGCAGGAGCCCAAAAATTGGATGAATCACACCCTGGAGTTGCAAGCAGCAGCAGCTGCAGGAGCCCAAACATTGCGTGAAAGAGACACAGGAGTTGGCTGCAGGAGCCCAAAAATTGGATGAATCACACCCTGGAGTTGCAAGCAGCAGCAAGAGCCCAAACAATGCTTGAAAGAGACACTGGAGTTGGCTGCAGGAGGACAAAAATTGGATGAATCACACCCTGGAGTTGCAAGCAGCAGCAGGAGCCCAAACATTGCTTGAAAGAGACACTGCAGTTGGCAGCAGGTGCTCAACAATTGACCTAAAGACACACTGGAGTTGCAAGCAGCAGCAGGAGCCCAAACATTGCTTGAAAGAGACACTGCAGTTGGCAGCAGGAGCCCAAATATTGGATGAATCACACCCTGGAGTTGCAAGCGGCAGCAGGAGCCCATTGCTTGAAAGAGACACTGCAGTTAGCAGCAGGTGCCCAACAATTGACCTAAAGACACACTGGAGTTGCAAGCAGCAGCAGGAGCCCAAACATTGCGTGAAAGAGACACTGGAGTTGGCTGCAGGAATCCAAAAATTGGATGAATCACACCCTGGAGTTGCAAGCAGCAGCAGGAGCCCAAACATTGTGTTAAAGAGACACTGGAGTTGGCTGCAGGAGCCCAAAAATTGGATGAATCACACCCTGGAGTTGCAAGCAGCAGCAGCAGCTGCAGGAGCCCAAATATTGCGTGAAAGAGACACTGGAGTTGGCTGCAGGAGCCCAAAAATTGGATGAATCACACCCTGGAGTTGCAAGCAGCAGCAGGAGCCCAAACATTGCGTGAAAGAGACACTGGAGTTGGCTGCAGGAGCCCAAAAATTGGATGAATCACACCCTGTAGTTGCAAGCAGCAGCAGGAGCCCAAACATTGCTTGAAAGAGACACTGCAGTTGGCCTTATATAAAGTTGAATTCAAAATTGAAAAGTAATGTGTAAATCGTTTTATTAGCTTTTTCTCCAATACTAGTTATCTTTCTGACTAGAGATGAGCGAACTTTTGAAAAGTTCGATTCGACCGATTCGCCGAATTTTCAGACAAAATTCGTTTCGACCCGAATTTATTCGCGACGAATCGCTATTAAAAACAGCTATTTCTGAGCCTCCTAGAGCCTCAATAGAGTTGTAAACCATTCTGCCTTGCTGTAACACGCATAGGATGCGTGCTGGGTTAGTCAAATAATGCTTTAAATAATTAGGACATGCAGATCAGAGGCATCGCTAATAGAATCGCAGAGCGGCACAATTGCAGAGAGTTGAAGTGACATCACTACTATGAGGGGCCCCTATAGTGCCTGAAAAACACACCCTGGAGCTGGCAGCAGCAGGAGCCCAAAAATTAGCTGAATCACACCCTGGAGTTGCAAGCAGCAGGAGCCCAAATATTGCTGCACTTGGCAGCAGGCGCCCAACAATTGACCTAAAGACACACTGGAGTTGCAAGCAGCAGCAGGAGCCCAACCAATGCTTGAAAGAGAGACTGCAGTTGGCAGCAGGAGCCCAAAAATTGGATGAATCACACCCTGGAGCTGCAAGCGGCAGCAGGAGCCCATTGCTTGAAAGAGACACTGCAGTTAGCAGCAGGTGCCCAACAATTGACCTAAAGACACACTGGAGTTGCAAGCAGCAGTAGAAGCCCAAACATTGCATGAAAGAGACACTGGAGTTGGCTGCAGGAGCCCAAAAATTGGATGAATCACACCCTGGAGTTGCAAGCAGCAGCAGGAGCCCAAACATTGCTTTAAAGAGACATTGGAGTTGGCTGCAGGAGCCCAAAAATTGGATGAATCACACCCTGGAGTTGCAAGCAGCAGCAGCTGCAGGAGCCCAAACATTGCGTGAAAGAGACACAGGAGTTGGCTGCAGGAGCCCAAAAATTGGATGAATCACACCCTGGAGTTGCAAGCAGCAGCAAGAGCCCAAACAATGCTTGAAAGAGACACTGGAGTTGGCTGCAGGAGGACAAAAATTGGATGAATCACACCCTGGAGTTGCAAGCAGCAGCAGGAGCCCAAACATTGCTTGAAAGAGACACTGCAGTTGGCAGCAGGTGCTCAACAATTGACCTAAAGACACACTGGAGTTGCAAGCAGCAGCAGGAGCCCAAACATTGCTTGGAAGAGACACTGCAGTTGGCAGCAGGAGCCCAAAAATTGGATGAATCACACCCTGGAGTTGCAAGCGGCAGCAGGAGCCCATTGCTTGAAAGAGACACTGCAGTTAGCAGCAGGTGCCCAACAATTGACCTAAAGACACACTGGAGTTGCAAGCAGCAGCAGGAGCCCAAACATTGCGTGAAAGAGACACTGGAGTTGGCTGCAGGAATCCAAAAATTGGATGAATCACACCCTGGAGTTGCAAGCAGCAGCAGGAGCCCAAACATTGTGTTAAAGAGACACTGGAGTTGGCTGCAGGAGCCCAAAAATTGGATGAATCACACCCTGGAGTTGCAAGCAGCAGCAGCAGCTGCAGGAGCCCAAACATTGCGTGAAAGAGACACTGGAGTTGGCTGCAGGAGCCCAAAAATTGGATGAATCACACCCTGGAGTTGCAAGCAGCAGCAGGAGCCCAAACATTGCTTGAAAGAGACACTGGAGTTGGCTGCAGGAGCCCAAAAATTGGATGAATCACACCCTGTAGTTGCAAGCAGCAGCAGGAGCCCAAACATTGTGTTAAAGAGACACTGGAGTTGGCTGCAGGAACCCAGAAATTGGATGAATCACACCCTGGAGTTGCAAGCAGCAGCAGGAGCCCAAACATTCCCCTCGATTCAAAGAGCAAAAGTTAATTGATTTCGGATCGAGAATCGTAAGTTTGGGTGGGTGTTAGTCATTTTTTCCAGTTTTTTTGGCCATTTCCGACTCGCACGAGCCTACGTGCGAATTCGTATATGCTCTTACGATCATCGGAAGTTCGTTCCTAAATTTTCGGATCCAAACGTAAAACTTAGGATCAAATCCTAAAACTTAGGATCAAAACGTAAAACTTAGGATAATCGGATGTGTTTAGGTGTGATTCAGAGAACAGTTTTCCAACCTCTAAATACGTTTTAAAAGAAAGCCACTGCCGACACCTTTTAGCAGTCGGATTGCTGTTCTTGAACAGGTTTTTTGGCTATGTGGAGGAGTCTGCGCGTCTTGAGCTCCAATGAACTGCATGTATCAGCATGGCCGAGGCCATAAATTGTATAGCAATGCATACCTGATTCATGTATGCCTTATAAAAGCATTTTAATGTGGACCTTAATTAGTCCTTTGCATGTAAAACTTTATTTTGCAATACATCCATATATTTGCGTTAATTAAAGAAACATGTCCTTTGTTATTTATTTTTAAATTGATGTACTAGAATAATATTTTTAGATTGAATTTATTGGTGTAGTTGTTTACCTTTGCTTTGTTTAATTATTTTAGCTCATCTTTGGTCAGATGCATCACACTTACTGAGGAGAGGAGAGCGGGATAAAGTGCAGGATGTGGGTTACTGCTGTATTTTGCACAGACACAGCAGAGCTGGGGGCACGGAAAGGTCAGAAATCAAAGAATGCAGAGCAACACAGTCACAAGGCCCTTTCTGTTTGCAGGCTGCCCGATAATACCTGACCCGCCATCTTGGCTGTTTCTAGACTCATAACATGCCGAAGTTGCTGGGTGTTTTTTAATTTTTGAGAGCAATCTGTATGGAGAGGGTGTGGGTAACCACACACAAAATTTTAAGTTGTACCATTTGAAGCCAAAATATTAAAATTAAATCCACAAGTAAAAAATGCAAGTTAACTAAAAATTAAACAAAGTAAGATTTACTTATGCAAATGCATCATTAATGGTTGGTTACTACAAAATGAATGAAATAAAGAAAAATAAAAGACCAAATATTTAGAATGCACTTTAATGAGGTAAGTTTGTAGTGCGCAGCCGCAAGATCAGAAGGATTTACGTCCAGACAAAATAGGAAAAAGGGCAAAACCAATGTTGCAACCTGAGAAATGAAAGGGAAAATTCAGGATGGAAACTGACATAGGTCTGATTCCCGAACTGCCATACGAACGGACGTACATTTTAGGATAGAAACGTATTTGCTTATAGAATCACTCGCAAGTGCATACGAACGCACGAGCGTACAGGAAAAATAGGATGATCGGCACCAAAATCCAAGCTGTTACATGTTTCTTTGAATCGACCCTATTGTGTTAAAGAGACACTGGAGTTGGCTGCAGGAGCCCAAAAATTGGATGAATCACACCCTGGAGTTGCAAGCAGCAGCAGCAGCTGCAGGAGCCCAAACATTGCGTGAAAGACACTGGAGTTGGCTGCAGGAGCCCAAAAATTGGATGAATCACACCCTGGAGTTGCAAGCAGCAGCAGGAGCCCAAACATTGCTTGAAAGAGACACTGGAGTTGGCTGCAGGAGCCCAAAAATTGGATGAATCACACCCTGGAGATGCAAACAGCAGCAGCAGGAGCCCAAACATTGCTTGAAAGAGACACTGGAGTTGGCTGCAGGAGCCCAAAAATTGGATGAATCACACTCTGGAGTTGCAAGCAGCAGCAGGAGCCCAAACATTGCTTTAAAGAGACACTGGAGTTGGCTGCAGGAGCCCAAAAATTGGATGAATCACACCCTGGAGTTGCAAGCAGTAGCAGCAGCTGCAGGAGCCCAAACATTGCGTGAAAGAGACACTGGAGTTGGCGGCAGTAGCCCAAAAATTGGCTGGAAGGTACACCCTGAAGTTGGCATCAGCAGGAGCCCAAAAATTGGCTGGAAGGCACACCTTGAAGTTGGCATCAGCAGTAGACCAAAAATTGTCTGGAAGGCACACCCTGGAGTTGGCAGCAGCAGTAGGCCAAAAATTTGCTGGAAGGCACACCCTGAAGTTGGCATCAGCAGGAGCCCAAAAATTGACTGGAAGGGACACCCTGGAGTTGGCAGCAGCAGTAGGCCAAAAATTGTCTGGAAGGCACACCCTGAAGTTGGCATCAGCAACAGCAGGAGCACAGAAATTGGCTGGAAGGCACACCCTGAAGTTGGCAGCAGCAGGAGCCCAAAAATTGACTGGAAGGCACACTCCGGAGTTGGCAGCAGCAGCAGGAGGAACCCAGAAATTGTCTGGAAGGCACACCCTGAAGTTGGCAGCAGCAGGAGCACAAACATTAGCTGGAAGGCACACCCTGAAGTTGGCATCAGCAGGAGCCCAAAAATTGACTGGAAGGCACACCCCGGAGTTGGCAGCAGCAGCAGGAGGAACCCAGAAATTGTCTGGAAGGCACACCCTGAAGTTGGCAGCAGCAGGAGCACAAACATTAGCTGGAAGGCACACCCAGAAGTTGGCATCAGCAGTAGTCCAAAAATTGGCTGGAAGGCACCCCCTGAAGTTGGCATCAGCAGGAGGCCAAAAATTGACTGGAAGGGACACCCTGGAGTTGGCAGCAGCAGTAGGTCAAAAATTGTCTGGAAGGCACACCCTGAAGTTGGCATCAGCAGCAGCAGGAACCCATAAATTGGCTGGAAGGCACACCCTGAAGTTGGCAGCAGCAGGAGCACAAACATTAGCTGGAAGGCAGATCCTGAAGTTGGCATCAGCAGTAGGCCAAAAATTGGCTGGAAGGCACACCCCGGAGTTGGCAGCAGCAGGAGGAACCCAGAAATTGGCTGGAAGGCACACTCTGAAGTTGGCAGCAGCAGGAGCCCAACAATTGGCTGGAAGGCACACCCTGAAGTTGGCATCAGCAGGAGGCCAAAAATTGACTGGAAGGGACACCCTGGAGTTGGCAGCAGCAGTAGGCCAAAAATTGTCTGGAAGGCACACCCTGAAGTTGGCAGCAGCAGGAGCACAAACATTAGCTGGAAGGCACACCCAGAGGTTGGCATCAGCAGTAGTCCAAAAATTGGCTGGAAGGCAGACCCTGAAGTTGGCATCAGCAGTAGGCCAAAAATTGACCGGAAGGGACACCCTGGAGTTAGCAGCAGCAGGAACCCAGAAATTGGTCTAAAGACATAAGTATGTTTTGCACCATTTAGAAAGTGTAAAACGTGGCACCATGCTGAATCTAGTCGCATGCATCAGCCATTGGTGGGTGGAAATCCTGGCTGATCCATCCCTGATTCATTTTGACAAAAGGTGAGTCTCTCCACATTTTTAGTTGACAGCCGAGTTCTCCTCGCCATAACTATGGCCCCCGCTGCACTAAACACCCGCTCAGATGGCACGCTACTTGCCGGGCAGGACAGCTTTTCCAGGGCAAACTCTGCTAGTTGCGGCCACAAGCCAAGTTTGGCTGCCCAGAAGTCCAGTGGATCCTCAAGGTGTGTTGGCATGGTCATGTCAAGGTATGACATGACCTGCTGGTTGAGTTCCTGCTCCAGGTCTTCCTGCTGCTCATGAGTAGCCTCACTATGCGGGTGTAGAAAGCTACTCATTAGCGACTGAAGACTGAGGCTGCTGCTGATGGAGCTGCTGCTCCTGCCAACCCCCCCAGCAGGCATGGCAGTGGAAGGTGAGCGCAGAGGTCCCCCTGAGTCAGGCCTGCGAGAGTATGGACCATGGAGCAGATAGGCATTGGCCAACTGACTACGCAGAATGTCTTTGTAGTAGTTCAGTTTCTCCTCCCTCTCGGCGGGTTTAAAAAATGCCCCCATTTTGTGCCGGAAGCGAGGGTCCAATAAGGTGGCCAGCCAGAAGTCATCCCGCTGACAAATGGAAACAATTCTGGCATCACTACGCAAGCACGTGAGCATGCTTCCTGACATTTGCGCAAGGGACTCGGAGGGACTACCTGTCTTCATCTCCACTGCATACTGCCATGGTGTGTCCGGGTCCTCTGTCTCGCCTTCCTCAAAACCCTCTAGCTCCTCTGGCTGCCCCTGCTCCTCCTCTCCTGTCCGCTGACTAGATAAACTAGCCATTTCGCCAAGCCTAAACTGTGCTTCACTGGGCCACTCCTCCTCCTCTTCCTCCTCCTCCTCCAGTTTAGCTCCAAAGGGGTTCATGTGGCCGTAAGATGTAGACGCCATGTCTCCAGTGCCCTGACCAGCCATGGTTTTCAACATGTGCTGTAGTACATGAAGCAGTGGAATCACGTCGTTCATCCCGTAATCCTGCCGACTGACAAATAAAGTGGCTTCCTCAAAGGGCCTGAGCAAACGGCAGGAGTAACGTATGAGCTGCCACTGGTTGACATTGAAGTTGCACAGGGGAGTCCCCCTGTCCGCTTGGAACATCAGGAAATCCGTGATGGCTTTTCTCTGTTCATATAATCGGTCCAACATGTGAAGGGTGGAATTCCAACGGGTGGAAACATCGCAAATCAGATTGTTGGGGGGTACCATTCTGACGCTGTAGCTCAAGAAAGGTGTGTTTGGCGGTGTATGAGTGGCTGAAGTGCATGCAAAGTTTCCTTGAAGTTGTTAGGATATCTTGCATATGGGGGGAACACTTCAGAAACCGCTTGACAACCAGATTGAACACGTGAGCCATGCAGGGGGCATGGGTCAACCTTCCTTGGCGCAGCGCAGACAAAATGTTCTTGCCAATGTCGGTAACCATGATTCCCAGTTTAAGTTTTCTTGGAGTAAGCCATGTTTGGATTTCCTGATGAATAAATTTAAGCAGTTCCTCCCCTGTGTGACTCCGTTCACCAAGACAAACCATGTGAAGCACTGCGTGACACCTCCGTGCCCTGCACACATGGTAGACTGGAGGGGAACCGAGACTAGAGCCTACAGTGGAGGGTGAGGAGATGGCGGAGGATGAGGAGGCCAAGTCGCACGTTGTCACGGGCCCAATGGGCAGGGAGCGCGGAGGCCGAAGCGGCGTGACCTGTCCAAGTTGATGCTGCTGCTAAGGGACCACATTCACCCAGTGGGCCGTAAACGACATGTACTGTCCCTGACTGTAGTTACAGCTCCAGACGTCGGTGCTGCCATGCACTTTGCTACACACCGACAGGCTCAAGGACTGGCCCACCTTCTGTTCAACAAAAGTGTGCAGCGCTGGTACTGCCTTCTTGGCAAAGAAATGACGGCTTGGGCTCGGCACAAGCCATCAGTTCTCTGAAAGGTGCAGAGTCCACCACCTGAAATGGGAGCGACTGCAGCACCAGCAACTTGGACAGCAGCACATTCAGCTTCTGTGCCGTGGGATGAGTGGGCGCATACTGCTGTCTCTTGGACATGGCTTCTCTGAGGGATTGCTGGGGGGATGCATGGCTTGGAGGAGGAGCAGGAGCGACAGAGGATGGGTATGACGCACAGCTGCCTTCGGCTGAGGTGCTGGAGCCTTGGCTGGCAGAAATTGCGAGCGGCGTGCCACTTGGTGAGGAAGCAGGCTGGACCACCCCTTGGGAGCCTCGGTTCTCCCAGGCCGCTTTATGGTGATGCATCATATATTGACACAGGGCCGTGGTGCCAACATTTGGACCCTGGCCACACTTCACCTTCTGCCTACATATCTTGCATGTGGCCATGTTACCCTCCTGCGGATGCTTCAGGAAAAACTGCCACACTGCCGAATAGCTACTTTTCCCACCAACAGGCCTCACTGATTCACTGCTACTGTCGCCAACTCCAGGAAGCCCTGCTCCACTACCTCCCGATAAGGTAGGCTGCCGCACAGCAGGTGCTCTACCCTGGCCCCGTTTGGTTCCAGCCTTTACAATTGTGCCCCCATGCTGACTGGCAACCACGCTGCTAACACCTTGCTGCCTCAGCTGCTGACTCCGGGGCAACCTGCGCCCCTCTTCTCCTGAAGCCCCTTCATCACCCGCCTCCCGAGTGCGATCGGCTTCATCATCATCATCATCACCGAGTTGTGGCTGTACCTCACTGATCTTCTCGGTTTCATCAACAGTGTCTGGTGCAGGAGCTGGAAAGCTCGCAACACCCACGACACTGTCCACATCACTATTTGTCTGCCGAGCTAAAGAAGCCACCTCCATTTCATGGCTGGGCAGTAACTGCTGCTATCTGATCGTCCTCCTCACTAAACAGTGGAGCTGAACCCAAAGCATAGGATACGTCGCTGGGGGAGGGAACGCCATAGAACAGAGGCAATGGGAGGACAGGGACTGCTCTCGGGGCATGCCAACTCAGGGGTGTCAGAGGAACCTACCGACCCTAGACTGGGGGTCTCAGACGTAACTTGTGATGATGTTGATGAGCACGTTAACCAATCTACCACGGCAGATGCATTACTGGTGGAGACACGACCGCTAGCAGATACTGGCAGATCAGGTCTCTCACCGTGACTCCTGCTGCTACTTGCCCCTAGTCTGCTGCGACCTCTGCCTGCAGAATCTTGGCCTCTGCCACTCCTCTTTGAACTTCCAGGCACTTGTCTGCCTGACATTTTTATGTATTTGCTTATTTAGTCTAACTGGCGGGGTGGTAGGTGAGATTTTGGGATACCCCAGGCAGCGGTGGGTGTAATTTCAGCAGACAGAATTCAATGCACACCTAAAGCAATTAGCAAAAAACAGGCTGAAACAGGCCTGCTTAGTATAACTGGCGGGGTGGGTAGTTGAGATTTTGGGATACCCCAGTCCCCAGTGTAATTTGAACAGACACAATGCAATGCACACCTAAAGCAATTAGCAAAAAACAGGCTGAAACAAGCCTGCCTGGTATAACTTGCGGGGTGGGTAGTTGAGATTTTGGGATACCCCAGTCCCCAGTGTAATTTGAACAGACAGAATTCAATGCACACCTAAAGCAATTAGTAAAACTCAGGCTCAAACAGGCCTGCTTAGTTTATCTGGCGGGGTGGGTAGTTGAGATTTTGGGATACCCCAGGCAGCGGTGGGTTTAATTTCAACAGACAGAATTCAATGCACACCTATTAGCAAAAAACAGGCTGAAACAGGCGGGGTGGGTAGCTGAGATTTTGGGATACCCCAGTCCCCAGTGTAATTTGAGCAGACAGAATTAAATGCACACCTAAAGCAATTAGCAAAAAACAGGCTGAAACAGGCCTGCTTAGTATAACTTGCGGGGTGGGTAGTTGAGATTTTGGGATACCCCAGTCCCCAGTGTAATTTGAACAGACAGAATTCAATGCACACCTAAAGCAAGTAGTAAAACTCAGGCTCAAACAGGCCTGCTTAGTTTAACTGGTGGGGTGGGTAGCTGAGATTTTGGGATACCCCAGTCCCCAGTGTAATTTGAACAGACAGAATTCAATGCACGCCTAAAGCAATTAGCAAAAAACAGGCTGAAACAGGCCTGCTTAGTATAACTTGAGGAGTGGGTAGTTGAGATTTTGGGATACCCCAGTCCCCAGTGTAATTTGAACAGACAGAATTCAATGCACACCTAAAGCAATTAGTAAAACTCAGGCTGACACAGGCCTGTTTAGTATTTCTGGCGGGGTGGGTAGCTGAGATTTTGGGATACCCCAGTCCCCAGTGTAATTTGAACAGACAGAATTCAATGCACACCTAAAGCAATTAGCAAAAAACAGGCTGAAACAGGCCTGCTTAGTATAACTTGCGGGGTGGGTAGTTGAGATCTTGGGATACCCCAGTCCCCAGTGTATTTGAACAGACAGAATTCAATGCACACCTAAAGCAATTAGTAAAACTCAGGCTGACACAGGCCTGTTTAGTATATCTGGCGGGGTGGGTAGCTGAGATTTTGGGATACCCCAGTCCCCAGTGTAATTTGAGCAGACAGAATTAAATGCACACCTAAAGCAATTAGCAAAAAACAGGCTGAAACAGGCCTGCTTAGTATAACTTGCGGGGTGGGTAGTTGAGATTTTGGGATACCCCAGTCCCCAGTGTAATTTGAACAGACAGAATTCAATGCACACCTAAAGCAATTAGTAAAACTCAGCCTGACACAGGCCTGCTTAGTATAACTGGCGGGGTGGGTAGCTGAGATTTTGGGATACCCCAGGCAGCGGTGGGTGTAATTTCAGCAGACAGAATTCAATGCGCACTCAAAGCAATTAGTGAAACTCAGGCTGGATGAAAAGAAAAAAAAAAAAACTTTCCCTGTCACTGCCTCCGATTTTTTCCTACCTTTCCCTGGCTCTCCCTGCCTCTCCCTGACTTGCTGAGTCTTTCTGCCTGTCTCCTGCCTGTCTCACTCTCTCTCCCTAGCTGCAGCAGCCACCTTTCTCTCACCAATGCAAGTCTCAAATGCGCACAAGCAAGATGGCCGCCGCTTTATATAGCGCTGTGACGTCACCGGGGCTCCTGGCTGCTGATAGGCTGCATGTGACCTTCCCATGATAACTTGCCCCAGGGGATATGTCCAGACATGTCCATCCACCATTTTACAATGCCTGTAATTGAAGTAAATGGAGTTTAAAGGAAAACTTCGATCGATCGAATCGCAGGGAAATTCGGATTCGTTCAGAATTGAATTTTTCATGAAATTCTGAATGAATCCGGGTTCGTCCGGATCGATTCGCTCATCTCTATTTCTGACCTTCACGCTCAAAATATCAGTGAGATGTACTAAGATGTAAAGATGATATAAAAATCACCTAAAGCAACAATCTTATCGAAAATAACATTGATTCTTATGGGTTCAAAGCTAAAAGCTGGTGAAGTGAAAATGTGCCCACCAGAATTTGCCAACTACAGTGAACTGCAGCAAGCCTGTCGAATATTTTGTTTTGTTTATGAAAGGCGGCAACCTAGCGAAACGCGGCAAACATCCGGTAAAGAAGGGCAAATTGGTTAGTAAATCACACTCATACCCCTCGATTCAAAGAGCAAAAGTTAATTGATTTCGTATCGAGAATCGTAAGTTTGGGTGGGTGTTTGTCATTTTTTCTTGTTTTTTTGCCCATTTCGTATTCGCACGATCGTTCGCGCATAGACGTATATGAACATACGCATTTCGTACGAGAATCGTATATTTTGCGTTAGTTCGTGTGTTTTTCCCGTCCAAATCGTATTATTTGCGTCCGATCCTATTTTTTACGTCCTTCACATGGGCTTGCGACCAATTCAGAGAGGTGATTGCTAATTGTTTTGAAGCCCATTAAAGAGCTGCTTTACGAAATGTTTGCCGGCAGCTATTTGGCCTCGGGAGTAGGATGGAGAGGAGCGAGTTTGTGGCACATCAAGGGCTTATGCTTTTTGGCATTGAGTTGATCGAGATGTCTGAGAGCAGATTGCCCCTGCGTCGTCGCATGAACATCGATAGCATGAATGATGTTGAGCTGTTCGAGCTGACCAGGCTTAATCGCGCTTCCCTCCATAAATTATATAGTGAGCTGCGGCCATGGTTAGCCCGCACCACAAGGAAGGGGCATGCAATTTCAGGTATGACCAAGATGCTTGGCTGCCTGCAATTTTTGGCGAACGGCTCGTTCCAGAGGCTGGGTGCCCTCTCCGTGGGGATGTCACAGCCTACGCTGAGCCGCGCACTATCTAAATTTTTGGAAGGCATGGCTGCCATAACTCCAAAATATATTTATTTTCCGGATGATATGGCAGCCAGAAACGCCATTAAGCTTGGGTTTTATAATGTGGCCGACATGCCCAACGTTATTGGTGCTATTGACTGCACACATGTGGCACTCGTACCTAGGGCTGCCGACGAGTATATATATAGGTATTGAGATTGGTTATTATGTTGGCCAACGTGTAATGTAACCTGTTTTCCTTTGCGGCAGCATATTTTTTTAGCCCTCATTTGTGTAGCTGCTTTATCTAGGCTTTTCATTAGTATTTCCCAATAGAGTGCAGACATGTTTGTTTTTTTTTTTTTCATTTTTACAAATATCAATTACCCTTTTTGTATGTTTTTGCCTTAAGGAATCGAAAAATGGGACACTCCCTTAATGTCCAGGCCGTGGTTGGTCCGGACATGCGTTTTATGAGTGTCCTTGCCAGCTACCCAGGATCGTCGCACGACTCGTATATCCTCAGGCGATCTGGGTTGTTTAGGAGATTTGAGGCAGGTGAATTTTCGGGTGCATGGCTGCTTGGTAAGTGTGTCCTATTTGTATGCTATTAAATGTGGGATTAATCTTGTATTTGTTGATATTTTTGTATTTGAATTCTTTACATAAGCCAGAAACTGCCTTTTTGTTGGGTCATATATTATGAACTCCCAACCAAAATGCTTGCCTCGCTTTGTCCTTCAGAATGTTTTCCCTTTAGTTAGGATGTCTGTAAGTTCCATGTCCCTAAATATATTGGTTGGGAGTTTATACCCAAGTATCTGTGAGCTTTTGCTCCTTTTGTAGTATTGGTCTTTAAATGGCAAAGTGGACTTAAACTGCATACATTGTATTTTTCCTATAAATGTGGATAGCCCCTCAGCAGCATCCTAATTGTAACATGTCAGAAAACTAAAAATATATTTAAATTCCAACTACCCTTGGCCGTGCAGATGTTTGTTAATTAATTGGTATATTGAAGTGCCATTTTTAATTATGTACTACATTAGTGGCAATAGTTATTTTGCTAATGTGCCCTGGGTGTTTTTTTTTGCCCTTTACCTTACATCATTATGATATATGTAAAATTCGTTGTGTTTGTTGTGTTGCCTTTTTAATTTTTATTACATTTAATTGTCTGTTTAAGGTGATTCCGGGTACCCACTTCTCCCCTGGCTCATGACGCCTGTGCTGCGGCCCCAGGATGCCTCTCAGGAAGCGTACAACCGTGCGCACCGCAAGACCAGGGCTGTTGTGGAGAGGGCCTTTGGGCTGTTGAAGACACGTTTTCGTTGCTTGGACAATACTGGGGGCGCCCTGCAATATGATCCAAAAAAAGTGATCGACATAATCATGGCATGTGCTGTTTTGCACAATTTTGCTATACTCGAACGTGTCCCACGTTATGTGGATAGCCTGCCCTCGACAGCCCTAGAGGATGATGGCGAGAATTTTGTTGGGCCACCCAGTGAGTCTGCCCAATCAGTTAGAGCAAACTTGATATTGCAGCATTTTAGTTAATTTTATTTGGTGTATCAACATTCTGTGTGTCTGTGTTAGCCTTTTTGTTAAATATGTTGTTTTGCCGTAATGTGGCATTACCTCAAATTAAAACATTTTTCCCTTAATTGTTGCCTAATGTATTTCATGTAGTTTCCTTAGCTTGATATTTGCATTGTTACACCTCTTAAACCAAACATTTCCTGGTTTAGCCCAAGCTGGTTAAAATGTGTTTCCACTAAAAACGCCACAAGTATTGTAAGTGAGAATATTTGTTTACTTAGGAAAGTTAAAATTATTGTGCTTAACAGAAAACATTCCACATACATCTGTGGTTACAAATGGATGAGATAACAAAAAAAACATCGAGCACATCTACACCTGGAAGTGAGTGGCACAACCAAACAAGGACACCCAGTCCAAAGGCCAGCCTAGTCCAGTCATTAATATTGCCTGTGCCCAGGGATATTTGGGCATGGCCATAATGTCACACAAACATGTCTGCAAACAGGAGGAGCACCAACCAAATACATATTTAAAGCCATAAGTGGCCAGATACACTCCACATAGACCTATGGCATTGGCTAGTGGCCTTAATCATTACTCTAAGGAGCTATATGGGAGCAAATACAAAACACAACCTGCATGAGCAACACAAAATGGATTGTTTGAAACCTCAAAGGACAAGTAAATACAGTGGGGGTTAAGAGCAAAGATGTCCCACACAACCATGGCTTAATAGGGTGGCTGCCCATAATACCCAGGTGGAGGTCCAGGTGGAGGTCCATGTGAATGGGACCTAGCCTGGGCCATGGCAGCATTGTGAATTTGAAACTGCTCCACAATGTTTCTCTGCATATTGGTCATCTCAGCCATGGCTGACTGGATGCCATTACTTGCAGTTACCACGTTGCTGTTGAGGGTACGCAACTCCGCGAGGATGCCCTGTAAGCTGGTATTGATGTTCACCATGTCGGCATGCCTTTCCTCACGCTCTGTAGCGAGCTGTGCCTCATAAGAGTCCCTTTCTTGGGTCCATAATTGAAGCAGGGCACTCTGCCTCCCCTGGGAAATTGTGGGGCGGCGTAATGGAGTCCGCCGCACAATTACCCTGGCTCTTGGGCGTGCCCTGCCGCGTGGTGTCGTCCCCTCAACAGCAACAGGCCTGCTTTGCAAATCCTCAGCAGCAGAGTGAACACTGGGGACTGTTGTGTCAGTCTCCCCATGTGCATGCACAATGGATGGAGATTCACTCTGCTGCTGAGGATTGGCCAGAGAAACATTATGGAGCAGTTCCAAATTGGGACCCAGGGGGAGGTCATCCGACGTGCCCTGCATGGAGACATCATCTTCCTCCATTTCCTGGATCTCTTCCATGAGTGTGCGGGTCTGTAGGGACATATAAAAAAAAAAGTGTAAGTTGGCGTCAAAATTTGGGATTCCCACAGTTTAACACATGCTTAAGCACTTGGTAGTATTTATGGTACTAAATTAACTTACCGGAAATCTCGGATCTGGGCTCCTATGCTGTACGGACCTGGTAGGCATCAGCAAACTGGGGGGTGAGTTTACCCTTGCTGAGGGATCATGCTGGGCTGAAGAAGAGAAAAACCAACAAGGTAAACACACACATAACCATTTTTTTTATAGGTAATCAAATAAACCACTATTTGTAATATTAAGCAACTCTACAGCAATGGGGACATTTGTTAAAAGACACGCAAGTTTAGATAGGTGCAATGCCTTGCGAAAACTGCTAACTGACCTCAGTTCTAAGTCAGGAAGTGTACCCAGTCAGCATACAACTTGCAACTCAAATTTTTGGATTAAGACTACCATTCGCTAGGTACGGGGTACTCAAACACTTCTTGTAAAGGTCCATTTAAAGGTATGTGGTGAGAGGTGAATGTCTGGCCATGGTGCTGACGCAGGGGGTGTCTAGTTAGAAATAAACACACTGGTGGAGGGGCTTGAGATTTCAAAGTGCAAACTAATAAAGGCTACTTGCCCTTGCTGGGCTGGATGGGGCAGAGCTGAGGGGACAGGGATTGGATGGCTAAAGGGGGGAGTTCACGAATTGATGGTGATGGGATGGATGGAGCAAATCTGGTAAAAATGTATGGGGCTTATGTGGGGGGGGGGACATGGGGGGACTGTGGCAGATGGGGCAGAGCTGGGGCAGCGGGACACGATTGTACCAAGAGAAAGATGTACCAAGTTACTGTGTACCTTGCAATGCCACTTCCTGTGCAGTACTTCATATTGCAATGCTAGGTTTCAGGGAGCCATGACATTGGGCAGGAGAACAACCACTACATCGCCGAGCAAGGGGGCAGCTCTGAGCACGTCAACACAGAAGTAACTGAGTGCAGGGCTGTCTGGCCAGGGGTCCTTGAATCTGGTGCCAAGGTCCGCATTGGGACCCCGGGCCGCCAGTTGAGTCTCGCTGCTCTAGGTCAGATATGTTTGGGGGTGGGTAATTAAATTGTTAACTCAAACACAACTCACACAACAAATAGCCAACCCATCCATAATGATGTGTGTTTTGTGATTGATTCCAAATATATCACTTTTCATGAGAAACTTCATTACTTGACCAATAAAATTGGAACTTGGATCTTTGCCATAATGGATGTGGTCCTAAATGTGTGATTCACAGGGACCAAAAGAGGACACAAACAGGCACAGTAGTGCGAGGCCAAGCAAGGCAAACCATAGGGCCATCCCGTCATCTTGTTACTAGTGAACTTTAGATTATTTAGCAAACAGGCAAACACGCAGATTTAAGAGTACTCACCGTGGGTACGGGTCGGTGAGTCTGTGTCCCTTAGACCAGCATGTCCACCGACCGCGACCGGATGGAGAAGTCCCAGCACAATCTCCTCAGCAGGGGTAAACTCCAATTTTGTAGGAAAGCCACCTCCAGTTTTCAGGCTGAAAAGAGAAAATCGTTTGGTACTCAGAAAAGGTGCATACAGTACATCCTAAACCTTATATTTGGAGACATCATTTATTTACCTGTAATTATGCCTTTTAATTTCTTTTTGCCGTACAGCATATTTCAGATCCGAGATTTTCTTCTGAATTTGGGACACATCTTTCCTCTCTTCCCCCGCTGCATTTACTTGTCGTAGGATGGTTTCAAACAATTCCATCTTGCGCTGCTTTGTGGTGTGTTTTGATTTGCTCCCATAGAGCTCGTCATAGTATAATGTAAGGCCACTAGCCAATGCCATATTTTGATCATGGGAGAATCTCCCACTCAACTGGCCGCGGCGCAATGTGCGGCCAGATGGTTGGCTTGGCTGCTCCTCCATGTGTGCAGACACATGTGGTGACATTATGGCCTGGGGCTGGGTAGGGGAATGGCCGGATTGTTGGCTTCCCAATGACTGGACTGGACTGGCCAAGGGACTGGGTGTTCTTGCGTGGCTGGCCACCGAACTTCCAGGTGTAGATGTGGTCATGGTGGACATTCTGGGCCCTCTTGGGGGGCTATGTTCCCGGCTGGTGCCAGGTTCGGGGGCTCTGTTCCCGGCTGGTGGCAGGTCGTGGGCTTCTGGCCCTGCTGCGGGGCCTGTAGGGGCTTCTGGCCCTGGATGGGGTTCGGGCCCTGGATGCTCTTCTGGCCCTGGATGGGGTTCGGGCCCTGGATGGGCTTCTGGCCCTGGATGGGGTTCGGGCCCTGGATGCTCTTCTGGCCCTGGATGGGGTTCGGGCCCTGGCTGGGCTTCTGGCCCTGGATGGGGTTCGGGCCCTGGATGCTCTTCTGGCCCTGGATGGGGTTCGGGCCCTGGATGGGCTTCTGGCCCTGGATGGGGTTCGGGCCCTGGATGGGGTTCGGGCCCTGGATGCTCTTCTGGCCCTGGATGGGGTTCGGGCCCTGGCTGGGCTTCTGGCCCTGGATGGGGTTCGGGCCCTGGATGCTCTTCTGGCCCTGGATGGGGTTCGGGCCCTGGATGCTCTTCTGGCCCTGGATGGGGTTCGGGCCCTGGATGCTCTTCTGGCCCTGGATGGGGTTCGGGCCCTGGATGCTCTTCTGGCCCTGGATGGGGTTCGGGCCCTGTATGGGCTTCTGGCCCTGGATGGGGTTCGGGCCCTGGCTGGGCTTCTGGCCCTGGATGGGGTTCGGGCCCTGGCTGGGCTTCTGGCCCTGGATGGGGTTCGGTCCCTGGCTGGGCTTCTGGCCCTGGATGGGGTTCGGGCCCTGCTGCGGGGCCTGGGTTGCCGAACTGCCCTACTTGAACCCATGGGCGGTGTGGGCTCCCTTGGGCGGCCTCTTCTGGGGGCAGAGGTGGTGGGTGCTGCTGTTGCCTGCTTTTTGGCGGCAGGGGCACGTGCCTTGGGGCCCCTTTTTTGGCTTCCAGAGGGTCCAGTGTCCCTTGGTGGGGCAGAGGTAGTAGTCTGGGATCGCAGCTTTTTCCTACCTTGCTGGGACCTGGTGGTTGGGCCCTCCGACGTCTGGCTTTGCTGGGGTCGTTTGGAGCTTGCCATCTTCCACAAATGCTCAAAGAGAATGAGGTTTGGGTGCAGGGACCTTTAAATAATGAGCCCAGCGTGTGACGCCTATGCGCACGACTACGCGCTCGTACGGACGTACGTTCGAGCGGAACCAGGAAACCGCTGGGGTTTCACTTATCTGCTGCCTTGAAGAAGCATAAAGATGGCGCCCACTATCTTCACCCGTCAACAGGAAGAGATCCTCATGCTGGTAAGTGCCTGCCTCTGCATTTTAATGTAATAGTCAATGATGGCCTAAATGTAAATTATGCGTTTGGAACTAGTTTGGGGTCTCTTAATGTTTAATAACTGGCTCCTCACACTTCATCCTCAAGGGCCGAGCCTGGCCACGTTTTCACCTGTCTATGCTGATGTCCTAATTAGGGAAATTGCTCAGGCTTAGCAACAGTTAATTAACCTGTGGAGTAGCGGGGCTACCTGTCAAACCTGGCGTGTCTCGGACCTTGATGCGGATGTTTGAGGAACACTGTTTTCCTAAGCCATAAAAACACAACGGGAAGCCACACACGTGGTGCCAAAGCCTAAGCATAAGCCTACATCTTGGATGTTTAAACCATCCTAACATGCCATAGATGCAGGTGGCCTGATTCTTGATGTTGGCTATTATCTGTATGTACATGGTGTGTGAAACATATAACATAAGACCAGACTCTCATTCACAGTCAACGTCCTCTTTAAGGCACTCACCTAAAATGGCTGCCACTCTAAATGTGTGTGTTAATGACATGAAATTCTCAACTTGTGATGCAACACATATGGGTCTGTGTGTAAAAGTAAAAGCTCTGTGTCCATTATGTTTTTCAGATCATGCTTCAGCGCCGGTATGACTTCGCGCCCAATGTGTGCGAGAAAAGGGACATCGCCCGGGAGATCATCGCGGAAATACACCGTGTGACTAGCACCACCTTCACTCACACCCAGATAATGCAGCATTGGTCGGACCTGAAACGTCTGCACATGCCCCGGGTGCGGAGGTTTTTTGGAATCCATTTCCCAAGTAAGTACAAAGCAATTGCATGGTATATGTTCCAAATGTATAAGTTCTGCCTTTATTTATAATGACTTTTCTTTGGTAGTGTTGGAAATGGATTTCAGAATTCGCCGCACCCGGAGGCGTACAGGCCGACCAGTGCTGCATGAGTCTGCATCTGTGAGTGAAGGTGGTGGATCTCCCGGGCGACGGACCTACCCCTCCTCTGTGGCCTCCTCAGACCAGCCCCTGGACCTTACCACAGAGGAGGGGCCCAACCACGTGGGCGTGGAGTCATACCTGGCCAGGCATGGGGAAGGCTCTGGTATGTCACTCTTCATGTATAGGCACAAAGATATACATGGCAGGCCAAAAACTAAGTTATCCTTTATTATGTATTTGTAGAAGCTTCTGGTGCGGGTGAGATAGTGGAGGAGGAGGCAGCAGAGATGCTGGAAGTTGATCCTGGTGAAGGTGAGTGATGTCAGCCAGACTGGGAGCCAGATATGTTGGGAATAGTGACTCTATACAAGTACTAACCAAATGTCACATGTTTCTCCAGGGACTTCTTCACAGCATAGCCAGGACCAAGGGCAGCCTGTTGGCCCCAACCAGCCATCTGTCGGCCACCAACTCCGTAAGTCTCCATGCCATTATTCATATTAATGTTTTGTTAGCTAATAACACACACATAACTAAAGGCGTAGCCAATGTGTAGTTAACACTTTCAGGTGGGCACTTCGTTAGCTTAAAGCGGACCCTAACTTGTATTAAGAACATAATAATTAGCCAACACACTGTACCTACAGATTTGAAACATTGAAAAACAGCCTTCAGCCATCTAATGCATGTTATTAGATTGAACAAAACCAATATTGCGGAATATGGAATGCGCAATATTTTCAGGCAGCATGGGATACAGATTGAAAAAAGTAAGGTGCTGCCATGCATTGTGGGACTGATGACCTTTCCCTCAACCCAGCTATGCTCTGGATTCCCAACGCACCACTGTAACCTACTCCCCTGTACTTTATCCAACTCTCCACTCCTCATTAAGTGTTATGCTTCAGAGTCCAGATGGCGGCGCTGTAATCAAAAAACCTCCCAAATGTACTTTGATCTGGTGCAGAATCATTTGGGAATAGTTATTGGTTTTCATTAAATAATGTTGAAGGTCCGGTTTAAGGAGTTTAAAGACTTACCTGTGGGAAATGCATTAACTTTATCCCTTGGAAGAATGACATATGTCATGCATTTACATGTATTTGATTAACCCCAAATCTATTTCCAGCATACAAACCGGTCTGGGACTCCTATTTATGTTTATTTCTCTATTGGTTACAGGGATGATCCCAAAAACATTGGCTGGGAAAAAAAAAAGAATCAAGGAGTTGGTGGCCGAGCTGCTGGCCATACAGGCGACGTTGGGGCCAACAGATGAAGAAGAGGAGGAGGATTAGTGCCCTTGGTCCTGGCTACTTTTGTTAAATGTTTTTAAAATTTTAGAATTGTTTCTAAATTTTTAGAGTTTTTGTTTAAAAAAAAACAAAAAAACTTTTATCTCTGTTTTTAATTAAAAAAAAAAAAAAATTTGAATATGTTTTGAAAACCAACAAACAAAAATTTACAATCTGTTGGTAAAACAAAAAAAAAAAAGTTTTAATGTGTTTGTAAAAAAAAAAAAAAACAAAAAAAGATGTTTTAAACAAAACACCCCCAAAAAAAAAATATGTTTAAACGAAAAATATAAAAAAAAATCAAAATAATTTAAATAAATTATATTTTAAGACTTCATAAATGTGTCTTTTCTAATATGCGCCACAAAAAACAATTACACAAACAAGAAAAAACACGCTTAGAAACATATAGACATATGTACATTATGTGGTTTGTGTAAGTTTTAGGGACCGAGAAATGAAGTTGGATGCAGGCGCTAAGGGGTTTAGGTAAGTTTTAGGGACCGAGAAATGAAGTTGGATGCAGGCGCTAAGGGGTTTAGGTAAGTTTGAGGGACCGAGAAATGAAGTTGGATGCAAGCGCTAAGGGGTTTAGGTAAGTTTGAGGGACCGAGAAATGAAGAAGGATGCAAGCGCTAAGGGGTTTAGGTAAGTTTTAGGGACCGAGAAATGAAGTTGGATGCAAGCGCTAAGGGGTTTAGGTAAGTTTGAGGGACCGAGAAATGAAGTTGGATGCAGGCGCTAAGGGGTTTAGGTAAGTTTTAGGGACCGAGAAATGAAGTTGGATGCAGGCGCTAAGGGGTTTAGGTAAGTTTTAGGGGCCGAGAAATGAAGTTGGATGCATGCGCTAAGGGGTTTAGGTAAGTTTGAGGGACCGAGAAATTAAGTTGGATGCAAGCGCTAAGGGGTTTAGGTAAGTTTGAGGGACCGAGAAATGAAGAAGGATGCAAGCGCTAAGGGGTTTAGGTAAGTTTTAGGGACCGAGAAATGAAGTTGGATGCAAGCGCTAAGGGGTTTAGGTAAGTTTGAGGGACCGAGAAATGAAGTTGGATGCAGGCGCTAAGGGGTTTAGGTAAGTTTTAGGGACCGAGAAATGAAGTTGGATGCAGGCGCTAAGGGGTTTAGGTAAGTTTGAGGGACCGAGAAATGAAGTTGGATGCAAGCGCTAAGGGGTTTAGGTAAGTTTGAGGGACCGAGAAATGAAGAAGGATGCAAGCGCTAAGGGGTTTAGGTAAGTTTTAGGGACCGAGAAATGAAGTTGGATGCAAGCGCTAAGGGGTTTAGGTAAGTTTGAGGGACCGAGAAATGAAGTTGGATGCAGGCGCTAAGGGGTTTAGGTAAGTTTTAGGGACCGAGAAATGAAGTTGGATGCAGGCGCTAAGGGGTTTAGGTAAGTTTTAGGGACCAAGAAATGAAGTTGGATGCAGGCGCTAAGGGGTTTAGGTAAGTTTTAGGGACCGAGAAATGAAGTTGGATGCAAGCGCTAAGGGGTTTAGGTAAGTTTGAGGGACCGAGAAATGAAGAAGGATGCAAGCGCTAAGGGGTTTAGGTAAGTTTTAGGGACCGAGAAATGAAGTTGGATGCAGGCGCTAAGGGGTTTAGGTAAGTTTTAGGGACCGAGAAATGAAGTTGGATGCAGGCGCTAAGGGGTTTAGGTAAGTTTTAGGGACCGAGAAATGAAGTTGGATGCAAGCGCTAAGGGGTTTAGGTAAGTTTGAGGGACCGAGAAATGAAGAAGGATGCAAGCGCTAAGGGGTTTAGGTAAGTTTTAGGGACCGAGAAATGAAGTTGGATGCAAGCGCTAAGGGGTTTAGGTAAGTTTTAGGGACCGAGAAATGAAGTTGGATGCAGGCGCTAAGGGGTTTAGGTAAGTTTGAGGGACCGAGAAATGAAGAAGGATGCAGGCGCTAAGGGGTTTAGGTAAGTTTTAGGGACCGAGAAATGAAGTTGGATGCAGGCGCTAAGGGGTTTAGGTAAGTTTTAGGGACCGAGAAATGAAGTTGGATGCAGGCGCTAAGGGGTTTAGGTAAGTTTCTGGTTGAGGGTGCGCATGCGCAAGATCTTATAAACATACGAACGCACGAATCTAAGAGGCCAAAAACCAATGAAAACCAGAGGCAAACGCAAGTAATTGGAAGAGGTGGAGGATGGAAGCAGCAGAAAAAACAGCCTGCCGCCGCAACAGGTGAGCACATGAACGTGATTTTTACGATTGACAACTGACTGAGGCAAGTTCGGGAGATATCATACGAACGGATGTATATTTTAGGATAGAAACGTATTTGCTTATTGAATCACTCGCAAGTTCATACGAACGCACGAGCGGACGTGAAAAATAGGATGATCGTGACCCAAATCCAAGCTGTTACATGTTTCTTTGAATCAACCCAATAGTGTTTTAACTATAACAAACACAGCTTGCAACACATCTAATCAAAATATATAAACAGAGGCACAGCATCAGCTGATAGGGTGCTGTTCTTCTAAACAAAGTGAAAGCCCCTCCCCCTCATATAGGTGGAGCTTACAAATCCTAAATCATCAACTGAGAGCAGCTACCAGCAAGCCAGCCAAAAAAGCATAGTCAGAGGCGACAAACCTCACTGGGCTATGCATTGGGATAGGAGTTTAAAATGTTGGGATGTTTTAAATTTTTTTTCAGAAATGTATACACCACATGTGAGCCCTCCAGGAACCCTATTAAATATTTTAACAGTTTCTGGCGAAATTCAGTCTGCCCCTTATTGAGTGCATAGATTGAGGCTAGTGTCATCATTTGAATATTTAGCACTCCTTTGATAACTTTATAACGTTTTTCCTCATCTTTTATTGTCCCTGCATCTGCCCTCTTTAGTTGGGTTTCCTGGATAAACACATTTTTAATATTTGTTCTAATTAACTCTTGTCATAGCAAATCTCTCCTGTGGTGAATTTAATCCTCTAATATTTCAACCAGGTCAGAGGAAGAAAAGAGGGAAAAAGGAAGAATGAAGAAGGAGAAAATAGATAGATAGATAGATAGTATTATAAGTGAGGGGACTTTTCATTAAGGGACTTTATATCGGGCACTTTTAGTGCTTAAAGGAGCAGTATCGCAAATTTTTCTTGGTGACTTATATTTACATGGTACTTTGAATGTAGGTAAGTGTTGGAGTAAGAATTACAAATGTAGAAAAAAATTATGTGTGTGTTGAGCAGCTGGAGACTAATAGCTCATGTTTATGTCTTGTGAGCATCGGGACCCGACACTCTCGCCTGTTCCATGCTGAGGAGAGGGGGAGAACAATGTATCAAAGAGGCCGATTCATTAATAGCGGCAGGTAGCGACAGTTGAGCGACTGTAGCAGTATTTTCACAGCGCCCACTAGTAGTCGCTGTGCTTGGCCATTGTTCGGTTTTTGACAGCGACTCAGTCGGTGTGCAGTAATGTTGAATACGGGGTGACAAGTCGTTATTTGACAGGTTCCGCGATGTATGGGTGCGCATGATAGCGACTGGTCAGAGCGACCCGCTCCCACCATATTCATCAAAAAATCACGCTCAAAAAATTCTCGCGCTGTGAAATGCATGTTTAAACCCCAGAGCGCTGGCGGCGATGGGTTAAAAGTAGTTTTTTAACCCCCAAACCACCATATTTTTGGAAACCAAAAAAAAAAAAAATTATAAAGAATTTAGTAATATGAATACAATAATATCAGACCTGTAATATCAATTCTGCACAATTTTTTTTTTTTTTTTTACCTTAAAAAATGATCTAACATTGCAGAAGTGGTCACAGAATTTTTCACATTTAAAAAAAAAAACAAAAAACATTAATAACAATTAATTATGAATATTTAAAGATTGTTCCATTGAAATGCATTGGAGAGAGCCAGGTAGCGAGAGGTCCTACCTGTCGCTGTTCAAGGTCGGATGCTGGCGCTGTGGGCTGAGGCTGGAATAATGATGAATGAGTGGCTATCTGGCACTATCTCAGGGCCTTATTTAACAAGGGATAGCGACAGGTAGCGCCTGGTGAGCGGGAGGTAGCGCTAACTAGCGACTGATGAACGCCGATCAACGCTGGATACGGCACACAATAGCACATTTATCATCCGAAATCTGTGTAGCGACTGGAATAGCGCCATGTAGCGGCAAATTCATCAAATTTTCAACCACAGCGAACAGCGCCAGTGCTGTGCCTTGCACAGCGCCAGGTATTACCTCTCGCTACCTGGCGCTCTCCCATACACTTCTATGGCAGACATTGTTTTTGTGTTTTGGGGTTTTTCTTTTTTTTTTTTTTTTTTAAATAAATTCTGACATGCCTCAAACATAATTTTTGATTTTTCTGTAATGTTTTTGTTTTTTTTATATTTTTATTTAATTTTTAATTAGGACTGTGTCACTTGGATGTCCAAATGATTGTTAGCGTTTTCGAAGGTGTCTAACCCCCCAAACTATCTTTTTGGTCAAAGCGTTACAGGCGCTCTGTGCCGCAGTCAGTGAACAACAGCACCCACACTCTCTGAGAGTAATGTTCTTGATGAATCCGTGGTATAGCGGCGCGGGCCAGTCGCTATGCCAAGTCGCTGTGTGTAGCAGGCCGCGGCGCTATGAAGATCATACATGTGTGTTTGGTTTTGGTTCGCTATTTCACTTGTGACGCCCACAGTCGCTGTTGCTGAATACACAGCAGACTCGGCGCTATACGTTATTGTGATGTTGCGTACCCTAGCGAATTGCTAAGCGTATTCAATTGCTAAGCGTATTCAAGCGTATTTTAGCGATGCATGTTTTTTTTTTTATATTTTACTTTCGTTTTGCAACTTCCGGTTTCCACCTCTGAGGATTCAACATGCGCCCAAGACGCAGAGCTGTCCCCCTCCCCAGCTACTCCTCCGATTCTTCCTCCCCAATCCCTTCCCCCCCTCCTCCCCCTGTCTCCCCTGGTCCCTCAACATCCCCTGCACCCCAAAAATTGCATAGAAAAAGGGTGGATCCTCGGGTGAACGGCCAGGTGGTCAAAGTAAGTATATGTTATATTTATGCTGTGCAACCATATAGGTTGTTATTTATGCTTATTACTATATATATATATATATATATATATATATATATATATATATATGTTATTAATATTTTTTTTTTTTTAGGATTTTTTGCTGAGGGAATATGATTATTCCCGTGGGGCGAAGAGGCGCATAGCGGTGGAGGTGAAGGCCACTGTGTCCCGGCGCTTCCACACCAACCTCACCGTCCGCTCCATCGTCCAAAAGTGGTCGGACTTTAAGCGCCGGGACCCAGAGGGCGTGTATAGGCTCTATGATGCCTATGCTTCAGGTATGTGTCAGCTTTTTAAAATTGTAAAATTTTTACATTTTTTGGTACGTTCTGGGTTTTAATGTAGTCTTTTTTTTGCTCCCTTTTTCACAGATAAGCGTCCTCCCCTGGGCAAACATGGGAAGGGTTTCCTCCCCCGCAGCAGAGTGGTGGGGCCCTCTCACCAGTCCAATCTAGAGGACCCAGGGGAGGAAGGGGATGACGCCCCAGAGGAGTGTGCTGCTGGGGGGCGGGCAGTCTGGAGCATCAGCTCCTCACAATTGGACTCTGGTGAGTCCGCAAACCCCGTGGGCCACTCTCAAGTGGGGAGTCCAAGTGGGGAGGTGGAAGTGGACTCACCCACACTCCCTCGAGGATCTGGGAGTGAGAGGGAGGAGGGTGGCCCATGTGGTTTGGGATCTTCAGGGCCAATTGTGAGGAGTCGAGGCTCCACGCCTCCTCCTCAGAGTCCTCCCTGGGAAACCAGCGGCAGGTCATCCCCTGGTGAGTGCATTTCTAATTCTTGTTTGTCTGTTACAGGTGATCTTGGTGACTTAGCACTAATCCTGTGCCCTTGTTATCTGTTTTTTAGGGCATCATAGAGCCACCACCTCCACCAGCTATGCGCCGGACCTTGGCATAGTCGTGGTAAGTGTTTGTTGTTATCCCTCACATTCCATATGTTATGACATTCCTTAAAGTGGACCAACACCCATCGGTGATCGGCCCGGGAATCTATAAGATTCCCTGGCCGATCACCTCCCTCACCGCGGGACCCCCCCAAAAGCCCACAAACTCCTTACCTCATTGGGGGCGGCGGAAGCCACCGCCACCGCCTCCCGCGCGCCCCTCTAGACGTGCGTGCGCCCACGCCGTCCGTTTGTGAATGGCCGGCGAGGGCACGCGCCCTGTAATAGTGACGCGCGGGAGGCGGCGGCGGACGTGCTCTCTCTCCGATCGGGGTGCCCCGCCAAAGTGGACCAAAACCCAGGATAGTATAAATCCTGGGTGTTGGTCCACTTTACACATACACATGTTTCCTGGTCCATAGTACAAGATGGTTTTCTAATTTACATTAACATCACAAAAACCACTACAGTGCAATCCAACTGCCAACCACCCCTATGTTTCAGCCCACACCATGATGGCGGCTAGAAAATGTGTTATTTTTGTAAGTTGTTCCGGCTAACACATGTTGCACACTCTACAAGTAAGATTCTACACTCAACTGCAAATTAGGCCTTAGCATTGCACTGTAAAGGTTATTGGCACATTATCTCGATATGTCCATGTTGCACACATAAATAATTTACATGAACTCATGGACCAGTAAATATGCCCACCCCAGCTCCCGGGACGGCCAGCAGCATGGGCCCCAGCCACAGCTGCGATGGTGAGTACATCCCACTTCATATGCCTAAAGACTTTGGACCCCTATGTCTTATTGTAAATTCTTTAGACATTTACAATGTACCTATGTCTTTTCTAAGCACACATCTAGGTTACATGTGTTTGTCCGACAATCCTAAATGCATGTCTGCATGCTTGATTGTTGGCTCACATTCTTGTTTTTTCCACATAGTGTTAAAATGTGGGGTTAGAACCAACAAATTGGCCTGCTAAGGTGGTGACCTCTAATATGCTTGGCCCAAGCAGTTTAATCGTTAGGACTTAGGCCCTGATGTTTGGCTGTAACTAACCAAAGAAATGTCCACACTGGGACTTATACCTTAATTTATTCCCAAGGGTTCAGAGTAAATGTATGCTTGGGATGTTGTAGCCACATGTAAGGCAGCCACTAGTACTCATATAATGGTAACACATAAGGGCACAGTTGACAACAATGTGAATGTGTGGGTCAGCTAATTTGAGGCAATTACATTACATTGCTACATCTGTGTATGTTGAGATCACATTCTATGTTTTGAATATTGTTTTTTTATACTCTCTACAGCTTGTGAAACCGAGCATTGCAGACTGTGGCAGTCTGTCCGCCGTCTTCGCCTTATGCTGCTGGCCAAGAAGAGGCGTCATTAGGGTGGGGGGTATGGTTTTTGCTGCTGTGCGGCGGAATGTTGGCCCTGTTGGCCGCCTTGAGCCACAATAAATTTTTTATATTTTTCTAATTACAGTGTGTTGTGCCTTGTCAAGCATAGTTTAAGTGTCTAGCAACCCATTACTTTGTAAATGTTGGTGTACCTTTGTAGCCATTTAATGTGTAAACCATAGTAATATATGGTCACCAATGTGTGTCATACATTTCTGGCTACATGTACATATCTAGATCTAGAGACTCATCCCTGACTGTGTTCTTAGCTATGTCTTTTACAAAACACGATTTTGAGGTGGGGTACTAAAATGTATTCTCCAAAAATTAACAAACAAACAAACTAAATCAAAATTCTTGACTTGGTGGCCTTGGAGGTTGTGATTCATTGCTAGGGGTGGTGTTGGGGGACAACAGTGCAGTAAAAAAAATAGACTGCTGTTGTATCAGCTGATGGATCAACAACAAAGTTTGGTCCTGGCGCTGTACCGATTGCTCCATGGCATGTGCCATTCCTTCTAGTGCCATGTTGGTTTCAGATTGTTGGCGATGTTGAACGTCATGGAGCTGGCGCTGCAGGTCCTCAATTTGTTGCCGATACACCAGCCCCTGATTTTCCAATGCCGCAATGCGCTCATTAGTTCCATCACACGGCTGTTGGTGACTGTAGTCCTCAAGCATCCGGACCCCTAGCTCGTAGAAATCAGCACTTGTGGGTGTCAGACCTCCTCTTCTTGTGTGTTCGGCCTAAAAAACAAAAAAAAAAGGTTGTAGTGAAGCTGAAACAATGCAGGTATGCCCCTTCCAATCATTTACCCAAAGTGTAACAATCAAACTTACCCTTGCTTGAGCCTCTGTAGCTTGGCCACATGGCACTTGGGCAGACGGCACAGCTTGGCTTTCAGGTATGGCCTCCTGCCAAAACACCAAATAAATAACATGTTACATGGTGGTTCCTGGACTACCCACGAACATATGTCAATGTGGTTATTGTTCCCCAAAATAAGCCATGTTACCTCAGTGTCGTCCGCCCTAAGTAGTTCCGGGGTCTGGCTGCCAGAAAGGGGGATATCAACGTCTGAGAGATGGGGCAAGCTGGCATATGCTAAACAGGAAAGTCATGTTAGTAGGTCAGTTGACAAAACTAAAATTTAATATGGATAGACTATTGAGGCCATACCTCGACAAAGTGGCAGATTACACAATAGCCAAAAGGGATCTTGTAAACTCAGATTGCAAACATGTATGTAAGAGGAAGAGTAGCCAATAATTGGGCCAAACACTAACAGACACATTGCTCAATTACACATACCCGCCATCTCACAGATGTCCTGAGTTAGGCCCTCACTCGAGCTTTGCCCTTGAAAATACATGTTTAAACACAAGTTGGACTAATAAATTCCCAAAAAAGGTTTGCAAACATCCTTACTAGATAATCAAGCAAACCCAACTTACCCTCATCTATAGCAGCCTCAAGGTGAAGGCTTTCCGGACAGCCACTTCCTATATTCCGGCCAACTAAAATACACAATGAATGTCTCTAAATATTCATAACACTACTCGGGTGAATGTTTGTCTTTTAATATACCAAAAAATGCATTGCAATCACTCTAAACAGTTTACTAATGAGCCTGTGGATGGCAAATCCACTAAAAATAGCCAGCTTCAAGTTGACATAGCAAACATTAGAGATTATTAGATTATTAGACTAACCAAATAGAACCAGTGTAACATAACCAGCATAAAGGATACAGTGTTTTTGGCAATACACACCAACAGGGTCCTGTTGACCTGCAACATAGGAAGTGGTGTCCAAAGATGAAGCAGTGACTTGGCCTACAAAGAAAAAAGAGGAATGAAAGACATGCACTTGTGTTAAAGCGGAAAAAGCAAGGTTGACACATGCACTTACCGGCATCCAAAGAGTAGCTTGGCTCTTGAGGAGATGCTGGTGCCAATGGCGGTGCAGCTAGGCAAAAGCAAAGTAAAAATTTAGCCATTGGTAATGTGCGGCACACAATAAACCATGAATAAAGGTGTGTGTGAGCAGCTCAATCACTAATATTCACTAATAAAGGCCAGTGTGGCTTCCACATGTATATGCAGATATATGCCCACACATCTCTGGCTTCCCACATAGCTACACATGTTAGGGCCTTGTTAGTTAGTTGCTGAGAGGGTTAAAGTGGGCGTGAAATTAGTCCCCAGGCACATATTACTAATCCTAAAAAGTGGTACAAGCTATTGTTTGAGGTGCTCCCACACCCGTTTTGTCAAAACAAACCAGCCCATAAATTCGTGATAAATACCTTCAATGGCAGACTGGGTTAGGCTTGAGGTTGGTTGAAGGGCAGGAGTTGGGGTGTCCTCCTCACCCAAATCCTGGACATCACCATGTGCACCTATGCATAAAGCAACAGACAGGAAAGTAAAACATTTATGAGGTATAATGTACTACTTCACATGTCCTACTGTTAGTTGCCCAGAAAGAGACAAAGCAAATCACATACATTAACATCACCAGAAAAAAATACGCACAAAATATGTACCTTCTGTCCAACCTGTGGTGTCATCCCCAGCATCAACACCCTGCAGCTGAATGAGCGGAATTTTGGACTTCGGCATCTCCTCATATGGCCTGTAGGTACTCTTTGGACCCTGGATGGTCCCACTGTCGACCTCAAGATCATGCTTCATCTTTTGCATAAGGGCCCTTCTCAAAGTGTAGAAGCGTTTCTTGCAGGATGGGCCACTACGTGGGTATTGAGCACTGCTAGTAAGCTCCTCCCCAATGGCATCCCACAATTTGCTCCTTTCTTGCTTGCCTATAGACTGGCTTTGGGAGCCAAAGATTAGCTCCCATTTGGCCAGGGTAAGACGCACAAGAGTATTGTTATCCGCCAAATTAAATTCTGGCTCCCTCTTGGCAAATAGGCGGCTGGCCTTGGGTGCAGGCTCACCTTCGGCCTGGGCCCTTTTCCTTAAGGGAGGCCTGCGCACAGCACCCAACACACTCCTACTTGGGCCAGCTGTGGCCGGCAGATGTCCAGAATTTGGCTCCATCCTGTAGCTGCACACACACACCACTATACAACACACAAGCATGCATACAGACTACAGAATGGCATCAACATCTTTTGGGGGGTGCATGTTTTTTGTGCTCTAACAACCAATCACAAACAGGTCCACTTAATTGATTCACACATACTGGCCAGGTGCTTGTAGCAACAGCTCCACTGCACTGACTGAACCATGTGTGGTAGCCAATTAACTAATTACAGAGCACATTATCCAAACAACACACAACCAAAGACAACAATGTACTCAGGTATATTAAACACTTGTGAAATGTGGCTCTACAAATGGCTATTTAAATTAAGAGCAGCTTACCTTTCATTGGTCCACCACAGAATGTTCAGACATGTCCGCTAAAGCACGCAAGTATCTGCTCACGTACGCTAGTATGTTTTAGCATACGCATGCACAATCCGTTTCTAGCACACCTGGGTCAGCTAATTGCAGACAGGAAATAGCAGAGCAACGCAAAAGGCGGCAAAGCGGACCTGTCCTTTTCCAAAGTTAAGTATAAATGGCTGGATTTGACAACCTTCTTGTATTGTTACACTGTGGCAAAGGCTGTGGTGTGGTGCTTTGGTCCCTTAGTTAATTTTAGTGTCTGGCTGGGTTTGGTCCTTACTCTCTGTGGCTTGTTGGGTGATTTCTGACATCAGTGCTGTTTCTTTAGGAGATTGATTTTGTTGGCATATGCAAATATTGTGTAGCATACAGCAAGTGAGGATTGATTTTGGGGCCTTTTGTGGGTTGTGCAGCAAATCCCCTCTTGGTTGTGCCTAACTTAGAAAGCACACTTTCAGCAGTCTGGTGGTTCAGACCACTATACTTCTGGTTTTGTGGTGAGCTGCATTGTTGTGATTGTGTGAGGAGTGTGCTTGTGTGTGGTGTGTTTGTGTTTTTTTTTTGGTTTTCCTTCTTTTGTATATCTGGTCAGTGAGTGTGAGATGGATAAGAGGGTGATGTATGGGTTATGGGTGCAGGGATGTGCCAGAATGCTGGAAGAACAGGAGGCCAGGGAGGAGGGTGCTGTGAGGCTTAGGGCACCCCGATCCTTTGGCATCCGTCTTTCAGTGTGCGATTTAAGTGACGAGCAGATCAGAAGCTGCTTTCATCTGAATCGTGCAGCACTACAGTCCCTATATGATCAGATTAAGACCAAATTCAAGCCATCCACCAAACGCACCCAATCCATTCCAGGCATAGTTCGCCTATGTGCCACGCTTAATATTGTGGCACGAGGGAATTTCCAGGCAACCTCTGCCCTCCTCAGTGGGATCAGCCAGGCTACAATGAGCCGCATATTTTTCCAGGTAGTACTGGCTATTTGTGACCTGATCCCTGTTTACATCAAATTTCCTGAGGATGAGGATGAGGTTGCCCAAATCAAGCATGCATTCTATCGCATGGGAGGGATTCCGAATGTGCTAGGGTGCGTGGATGGTACACATATCCCTTTCCGCCCTCCCCGTGCACAGGAGCTGCATTACCGGAATTGGAAACAGTTCCATTCCATGAATGTCATGGTGGTCTGTGACCATGACATGAAGCTGCGGGCCGTGAGATCTGGCTTCCCCGGCTCATGCCATGAATCTTACGTGCTCCAGCAGTCAGTCCTGTGCAGGAAGTTCGAGAACAACGAAATGCCAGCTGGCTGGCTACTGGGTAAATAAATAACCATGACAAAGTATTTTGCATAAAATATGTGGCCTAGTAAGCTAAATTTAAAATATTGCAAAAAATAACATGTACTAGTACTAATTGCTGTCTCTCTCATTGTGTTTATTCCACAGCGGACAAGGGATACGGGCAGAGAACATGGGTCATGACTCCGGTCAGAAACCCACAGACCTCTGCCCAACAACGCTACAATGCAGCACATCGCAAAACCAGAAGCATTGTGGAAAGAACCATTGGACTGCTGAAAGCGCGCTTTCTGTGTTTGGCACGCCCAGGAGGAGAGATGTTGTACAGTCCACAAAAGGTCTCCAAAATTATCCTCGCATGCTGTGTGCTACACAATATTTGCATATGCCACAGAATACAACCCCCTGAAGAAACAGCACTGGTGCCCGAAATCCCCAACTTGCCCGCAGAAACGAGTGAGGACACCCAGACTGGATTTGAGCTAAGGGAAAGCATGATCACTTCGTTTTTCTCGGTAAGCTACCTCCCCTTCACTATAATCCAAGTGCTGCACTACAGGGGAACTATTTGTTGGCTCCAATCATAAGTTTACCAAAACCACTAAAAGGGGGGTGTGTGTAAGTCGACCCAAACCACTATAAGGGGGGGTGTAAGTTGACCCAAACCACTATAAGGGGGGGTAAGTTGACCCAAACCACTATAAGGGGGGGGTGTAAGTCGACCCAAACCACTATAAGGGGGGGTGTAAGTTGACCCAAACCACTATAAGGAGGGGTAAGTTGACCCAAACCACTAAAAGGGGGTGTGTGTAAGTTGACCCAAACCACTATAAGGGGGGGTGTAAGTTGACCCAAACTACTATAAGGGGGGGGTAAGTTGACCCAAACCACTATAAGGGGGGGTGGAAGTTGACCCAAACCACTATAAGGGGGGGGGTAAGTTGACCCAAACCACTATAAGGGGGGGTAAGTTGACCCAAACCACTAAAAGGGGGGGTGTAAGTTGACCCAAACCACTATAAGGGGGGTGTGTAAGTTGACCCAAACCACTATAAGGGGGGTGTGTAAGTTGACCCAAACCACTATAAGGGGGTGTGTGTAGGTTGACCCAAACCACTATAAGGGGGGGTGTAAGTTGACCCAAACCACTATAAGGGGGGGTAAGTTGACCCAAACCACTATAAGGGGGGGGGGTAAGTTGACCCAAACCACTATAAGGGGAGTAAGTTGACCCAAACCACTATAAGGGGGGAGTAAGTTGACCCAAACCACTATAAGGGGGGTAAGTTGACCCAAACCACTATAAGGGGGGGTGTAAGTTGTAATTAAATGTTACAAACCAAAATTAGTTATAAAAACTAACTACACTTTTTCTTCTTTTTTAGGCACCATGAAGAAAAATACACTTTTTTGCACTTTTTGACTTGCACAAAAAAAAAAAAAAATGAAAAAAAATTAAACAAAGAAACATGTTGCAATGTGTTTACTACTGAAGGTCCTAACATTGATTTCAATCCAACAGAAAACCAACGCGCAGGCGCTGTGTTGAATAGCGTGTGAAAAAAGTTGACCCAAACCACTATAAGGGGGGGGGGGGGGTGTAAGTTGATCCAAACTACTATAAGGGGGGGGGGGGGTAAGTTGACCCAAACCACTATAAGGGGGGTGTAATTTGACCAAAACCACTATAAAGGGGGGGTAAGTTGACCCAAACCACTATAAGGGGGGGTAAGTTGACCCAAACCACTAAAAGGGGGGTGTAAGTTGACCCAAACCACTATAAGGGGGGTGTGTAAGTTGACCCAAACCACTATAAGGGGTGTGTGTAAGTTGACCCAAACCACTATAAGGGGGGGGTGTAAGTTGACCCAAACCACTATAAGGGGGGGTGTAAGTTGACCCAAACCACTATAAGGGGGGGTGTAAGTTGACCCAAACCACTATAAGGGGGGGTAAGTTGACCCAAACCACTATAAGGGGGGGTAAGTTGACCCAAACCACTAAAAGGGGGGGTGTAAGTTGACCCAAACCACTATAAGGGGGGTGTGTAAGTTGACCCAAACCACTATAAGGGGGGTGTGTAAGTTGACCCAAACCACTATAAGGGGGGGGGGTGTAAGTTGACGCAAACCACTATAAGGGGGGGGTGTAAGTTGACCCAAACCACTATAAGGGGGGGGTAAGTTGACCCAAACCACTATAGGGGGGGTAAGTTGACCCAAACCACTATAAGGGGGGGTAAGTTGACCCAAACCACTATAGGGGGGGGGTAAGTTGACCCAAACCACTATAAGGGGGGTAAGTTGACCCAAACCACTATAGGGGGGGGGGGTTAGTTGACCCAAACCACTATAAGGGGGGGTAAGTTGACCCAAACCACTATAAGGGGGGAGTAAGTTGACCCAAACCACTATAAGGGGGGGTAAGTTGACCCAAACCACTATAAGGGGGGGTGTAAGTTGTAATTAAATGCTACAAACCAAAATTAGTTATAAAAACTAACTACACTTTTTCTTCTTTTTTAGGCACCATGAAGAAAAATACACTTTTTTGCACTTTTTGACTTGCACAAAAAAAAAAAAAAATGAAAAAAAATTAAACAAAGAAACATGTTGCAATGTGTTTACTACTGAAGGTCCTAACATTGATTTCAATCCAACAGAAAACCAACGCACAGGCGCTGTGTTGAATAGCGTGTGAAAAAATGACAGCGCCTACAAAGCTGATCTGAAACATCATATTCACCAATGTAGGCATTGTTCCCAACAACGCCAGGTAGCGACTGAGGAGGCCTGCTATAGCGAATCACAGCCGACCGCGGCGTACGCTAGCGGCGCTCATAGCGCCACACTTCAGGTGCTCATCTGTCGCTACCTGGCGCTATTACTGAATCGGCCTCCCCGTCGCTAAGCAGGATTGCCTTGATAAATGTGTGATTGTGGTGGGGAGCTGGCGTTCTCGTGGCGGTGCCCGTCATTACCGGTTGCTCACCCGTCGCTACCTGTCGCTATTCCTTCATAAATAAGGGCCAAAGTCTCAGCTGTTCAGTGCTGGCAGCCGTCCAGCATCAGATAACAACATTGCAACATTGCCTGGCCAGAACTTATATATCTAAAACAGAGAGAAAAGCTCTAGAAGTCATTTAGCTGATTTTGACAGTTTTCCCTTCATGTTGGCTCTGCTGCAGAATCTTTCAGTTTACCATTTTTTCTTTCATATTCTTATTTTTAATTTTTCCATATGATCTTTCTTTCAGCTTTGTGTGTTTTGAGCAAAGCCCAACCCAGGATTTTCACTATCTGGAGTTTTGTTTTGTGCCCCTAGGGGCATCCTGACTTGGGATGCCCTGATATGTGAAATCCCCAAGTTCGCCTGTGAAAACTTACCTTTCCCTGTCCCACAGCGCATGCGCGGGCTCTCATCCAATCAGCTCTGTGTGCACACAGATGGGGAGCCTGAGCAGTAACCTTCCTGGCCGCCCAGCCTGTCTAAATGACTATCTGCGTGAGCGCGCCAGAAAAATGGGGGGATCTGTGGTTATCCAGGTGTTGTTTCACACAGTGGGCATCCTGTTTTAGAATGCCCAAGGGGCAAGGTCAATGGCCGGGTCTTATAGACTTCAGGGTCGGCAACTCAGGGTTTTGTTCCACTTTAATACCTATAGATTTTCCTGCACAGTTATTCAAAGAAGAATTTCAGTCGTTTTCAGTCAGTTTAGTTTATTTTGTATAGATTTTACACATTTGAGTCACCTGGTCTCATAACAAAAGCAGCACCTCACACACACACAGCCGTTACCACTGATTACAGTGTCAGCCTCTGAGGTAAAGTGTTGCTAGGAGACCAGTGGGCTAAATGAAGCAGCTCACTAAATACAACTCAGCAGATCCCCCTATTCAGCAAATGGACTTAGCCATTGTAATTTTACAATTTAAAAGAAAGGCAGACATTTTTTTCTTTTTCTATCCTAAGATTATTTATACACATGTTGTAAGCTATTGTGTGGCTATTTAATTATTTATCTTTTTTTATGCAAATTTTGCGATACTGCTCCTTTAAGTGTTTATTGCCGTGGAGGTTGATTAATTACTAACGCCAGCTATCTGCAGATGAGCATCTGTATAGTGACGCATACATCGACCGCTACCCTGTTTCCCCGAAAATAAGACACTGTCTTAGATGAATTTTTCCCCAGAAATATGGCACAGCGTGCGTCTCCTCCACCTCCCTGGAGCTCCCCCCTTACGTGCCCCGTCATTACGCCCCCTAGTGGTTACAATACAATTTTCGGGGGATGACTTATATAACGATATCCTCCGAAAGCAGGCACTAGGCCTTATTTTCAGAGGATGTCTTATTTTCGGGGAAACAGGGTAGTATATGCTGTAAGGCACTGTAACAGAGTACAAGGCTGCAGAGAGCAAAAGGTTGTGCCAGCTCAGTGCAATGGACTTCCAGGGCTCCACACCCTACTTACATACTCAAAAAAGGACACACACACAGTGTCGGTGCTCTAAATCTGGTCGCTATAGCATAGAGCGCCAGACGCTGTGTGATTAAAGTCTGTTTTTAAATGCATATACACCTGTAACAAAACAAATACACATGGAATGACATTGTTTTAACAGTGTGCCATTAACACTTTAATGCCAGACCTGTAATGACAATTCTGCATAAATATAGTTTCTAAAAGTTTGTTTGCAGCCAGGAGAGGTCACACAATGATTTGAGAAAATAAAAGTGCTGTTCTTGTAACAGGGATAATGAACAGCAACATGCAGGTCTACTTCAGCGCACAATTTATCATATGTATACATTTCAGAAGCAGCAGTTCCAGGTCGAATACTGCTGTGCTAAGGGTGAGCATATTGCAAACATGGAGGCTTGGGTTAGAGAACTGAAGGTGCAACATGCAACACTGAGGGAGATTGACAATATGGGAAAGGGACTGAGCAGGCATTAACTGGGGTAGAAACAATTGGGAGGACAGCCCAGCAAGCTGGGCAGGTGGTTTTGACTGCAGGTAGGACTAGTTAGTGGTAGTAGGGTATTCTATTATCATTTGACACCAAGACCGAATGACTTGCTGTCTCCCTGGTGCCAGGATTTGGCTTGTGGTGGAAAGGGTGAATACATTACTAGGAGGAGCTGGGGATGACCCAGCTGTCATGGTACACGTGGGGACCAATGACAGAATTAATGGGAGATCGAGGATCCTTAAAAATACGTTTCAGGAATTAAGCACAAAGTTGAAGAGAAGGACCTCCAAGTTTGTATTTTCTGCAATATTGACCACACATGAATGACTATGGGAGTATAGACAGTTAAATGCATGGTTCCAGTCCAGCATATGATGGTGGGTGGAGAATTTTAAGGGGAGACTGCTATTATGGTTAAGGATATCCATTTGTTGCAAACCAGCAAAATTAACCAGATGCATTAGCACAGAGTGAATATTAAAGCTGAAAGTGTCAAACTAGATAGGAAATGAAAGTGTATGTTCACAAATGCCAGAAGTATGGTAGGTAAAGTGGGGGGGGGGGGGGGGCTTGATGCTCTGGTACTGGAAGAAAAAATTGATGTTATTGGTGTGGCTGAGACATGGCTAGATTCCACACATGACTGCACTGTCAGTCTTCAAGGTTTTGCTCTCTTTTGGAAAGACAGAACAAATAGGAAAGGGACAGAGTATGTCTCTATGTAAACTAAGAATTCAAAGCATATATTAATGAGGGGATACTAGCAGAAGACTGTAAGGATGTAGAATCCTTGTGGGTAGAAGTGCGTTCAATGTAAACAATGTTTACATCGATCCCCCAAACATAACTGAAGAAATAGAAGGTCGACTGCATAAACAGATAGAGCAAGCATCCCAGGCTGGTACAGTGGTGGGGATGGGGGACTTCAATTACCCAGGAGACATGGTTCTGATTCTAATACAAGGGGGAGAGCATTCCTCAGCTTGCTACAAGATAACTATATATGAATCAGTTCATGGAGGCACCTACTAAGGGTGATGCTCTTTTGGATCTGGTAATATCAAATGATGACCTGATAAGGACAGTAACAGTCCATGAAAATCTTGGTAATAGTGACCACAATTTAATTGTATTTAACATACACTGTAAGAAAGATTTTCTGTCTGGAAGGGCAAAAACACTGCATTTTAGGAAGGTTGACTCTCCCAGGCTGCACTCCAGGACATATACATCTATTTAGGAATAAGGATACAGATGCAAAATGGAAGTGTTTTAAAACAATTGAGCAAAATGTATCCCTGGGGTAACAAATATAAGTGGCTAAAATTAAACTCCTCATGGCTGACACATGCAGTTAAAAGGGCAAAAAAGAACAAGAAAAGGGCATTTAAAGATTACAAGGCTGAGATCTCAGCTGTAACCCATGAAAAGTATAAGTTAGTAAATAAAGCATGTAAGAAAGTAATACGGTTGGCAAAAGCACAACATGAAAGAGATGTGGCCAAAGAAAGCAAAACAAACCTTAAATGTTTTTTAAATATATAATTTCCAAGAAAACTAAACAGGTAGGTGCCCTAATTAATTATAATGGGGAAATGGTCACTGGGAATTAAGAAAATGGATTCTTTAGCTCTGTCTACACAAGAGAGGAGCAAGGAGCCAACGCAGGGGATGCCACTGATAGCAATAGCCCAAAAATAATACTTAACAATCTATCATCCAAAAAAGAATAAATAATATAAATGTGAATAATACTGCAAGACAATATGGACTTCACCTAAGATTTTCTAAAGAACTAAGCTCATCTCATCACCCCTGACTCACTAACAACTGTTATAGTACTGGTATAGTACCAAGTGACTGGCACAAGGCTAATGTGGTGCCGATTTAAAAAAAAAAAAGGCCCTAGGTCTTCTCTGGGCACTTAGAGACCTGTAGATTTAGCATACATTGTGGAACAATTGCTTGAAGGACTATTAAGGGACCACCAAGATATTATCATATATTAAAAGAGGCATTGAATTACAAGATATAAGGGTCGATTTAGAGCCTCTTTCACATGCACTTTCGCATGTGTCTGTGTAAGTTTTGTGAGTTTTTCCATGCTCATACTTTACGTTATTGTTTTCATGCATATATGCGTTTACGCTAACACCTATACGCGCTTTCGATGATCATATTTTTGTCAGCAATTTTCCGTTATGTCGGGCAGCTTAAGTTATTGGTATGGGCTTGCGCATGATTCAGAGCCTCAATTGCCTATGACCACCCACCCAATAAAACGGATTTGCTTCCGCTCAACTTACGGGGTAATTTTGTAGGAGAAAGCTAGCTACTGAGATGTTTGCTGAATACGCGGAGGAGTACGAGCACTTGCAGCTAAATGGCATAATCTGCATCACCATGGCTAATCTGATTGGCTTCTATGAGGAGGTGAGTAGAAGCCTAGACAGAGGGACGGCTGTGGATATAGTTTTTCTGGATTTTGCAAAAGCATTTGACACTGTCCCCCATAGACGCTTATTGGGGTAATTGAGATCTTCAGGATTAGAAAACGCAGTTTGTAACTGGATTGAAAACTGGCTGAAGGATCATGTGCGGAGAGTTGTGGTTAATGATACCTACTCTGAATGGTTACCAGTTGTAAGCGGTGTACCCCAGGGTTCAGTGCTGGGCCCTCTATTATTCAACTTGTTTATAAACGACATAGAAGATGGAATTAAATTGTCTCTATTTTTGCAGATGACACAAAGATATGTAGTACAGTTCAGTCTATTGAAGATGTTCACAAGCTTCAGGCTGACTTGGACACATTGAGTGTCTGGGCATCCACTTGGCAAATGAAGTTCAATATGGAAAAATGTAAAGTCATGCACTTGGGGTCTAATAACCTGAAGGCCACATATGTCCTCGGGGGAGTAAAACTGGGAGAGTCACTTATTGAGAAGGATATGGGGGTACTAGTAGATCACAGACTAAATAACAGCATGCAATGCCAAGCAGCTGCTTCCAAGGCCACCAGGATACTATCATGCATTAAAAGAGGCATCTGGAATATGCCGTCCAGTTCTGGGCGCCTATTCATAGAAAGGACGCTCTGACTCTGGAAAGGGTGCAAAGGAGAGCCACCAAACTAATAAAGGGAATGAAAGATCTTAGAGGAAAGATTACGAGAATTAAATCTGTTTAGTCTTGAGAGGAGGCGGTTGAGGGGTGACATGATTAACTTGTATAAATATATAAATGGACCATACAAAAAATATGGGGGAACACTATTTCATGTAAAATCCTCTCTAAGGACAAGGGGGCACTGCCTTTGATTGGAAAAAAAAAGAAATGTAGTCTCCAGAGGCGACAATCGTTTTTTACCATAAGAACTATAAATCTATGGAACAGCCTCCCACAGAAGCTTGTTACAGCATCAACAGCTGACAGCTTCAAAAAAGGATTAGATTCTTATTTAGAAGAAAATAACATTAACAGTTACTATTAGCAGTTATCAATAAAAAATAAAAATAAAGACAAAAAATAAAATAAATAGCTTCCCCTGTAAAATAAAAATAACTTCCCCGTACCTCAACACCCTTGGTTGAACTTGATGGACATATATCTTTTTTCAACCATATTAACTATGTAACTATGTAACTATGGCCAAAGCCAGATCGCACGGCGCACGCATTGACATCGATCGCATGCATGACGTTGAGCTGTTCGAGCTGACCCGACTTAACTGCTTTCCCCCATAACTTGTATAGTGAGCTGCGGCCATGGTTAGCCCGCACCACAAAGAAGGGGCATGCAATTGCTGGTATGACCAAATTGATTGGCTGCCTGCAATTTTTAGCGAACGGCTCGTTCCAGAGGCTGGGTGCCCTCTCCGTGGTGATGTGCCAGCCTACGCTGAGCCGCACACTAAACAAGTTTTTGGATGGCATAGCTACCCTGTGTCAAAAATACATCTATTTCCCAGACAACATGGTAGCCTGGAATGCGCTGAAGTTGTTTTTTTTTTTATCTAACCGACATGCCCAATGTCATGGGTGCCATCAATTGTATGTTGCGTTGGTGCCTCCAGCAGCTGATGAATATCTATTTAGGTATGTGGTTTAGGTCACCATTATGACTTGTATTAACAATCAGAGTATGTTTTAATGTATATATAAATCAATAATTTTCATGTAGCCCTTAACTATTCATTTTAATGCAGACCTTAAATAATCATTTCATGTAGCCCTTAACTATTCATTTTAATGCAGACCTTAAATAATCATTTTCATGTAGCTCCTAACTATTCATTTTAATGCAGACCTTATTTAAAAATAAACTGACCAACTATTACTTATTGGTGTTAGTGTTAATTATTGAGTCATAAAATAAAAATGTTTAACAATAAGAATCCCTTATTTTGTTAGTTTTAACTTGGTTATTTGCTGGGTTGTTTTTGTGTGTAATAAATACCTGTTTATCTGCTTTTACAGGAACCAGAAGATGGGCCACTCCATAAATGTGCAAGCTGTGGTTGGCCCGGAACTTCAGTTCCTAAGTGTGATGGCTGGCTTTCCCCGATCCACTCACAACACCTATATCCTGGGAAATTCGAGCCTGTATGGTCGCTTTGAATCAGGAGATTTGTCTGGTGGATGGCTACTGGGTACGTTTGGAGAAATAATTTCATTAGCCTTTCACTGTATGACTATGAATCTTTTTGGCTAACCCTGTGTCAACATATGGATGTTCTTTCCCTCTGATGACATGATATACAATGTAGCTAAGAAGTAGACAATAACTTTCTGTTTTATTATTTTCAGGGGATTCTGGATACCCACTACTGCCATGGTTGATGACACTAGTCCTGCGCCCTCAGACTCAGGCCCAGGAGGACTATAACCGGGCAAATCGAAAGACACAGGCTGTGGTGGAGAGGGCCTTTGACCTGCTGAAAATCAGATTTAGATGCTTGGACCATACCGGGGGGGGGGGGCCCTGCAGTATGACCCCAACAAGGTTATAAAGATCATAACAGCCTGCTGTGTCCTACATAATTTAGCGATAATGCAGCAGGTCCCTCGGTATGTTGACATGCCCCCCTCTCCAGCCACCACGGACATTCAGAACGAGTTATATGAGGGCACCCAGAGTGATTTTTTTGCTTTTTTTTTGTTTTTTTTTCCAAATTTTTTTTTCCAAATCTTGTTTTTTTTTTTTCTAAATGTTTTTTTTTTCAATTTTTTTTTTTTTAATATTTGCCATTCATTTTGGTTGTCCTTAGATATATTAATTATTTGTGAGGTCACAAATATATTTGATTTATACTTTCATTTGCTTATCTGTACATACTAATTAATCCAAAAACACTTTGGGACAGATTTGAGAGTAAAGCATTTTTAATGTCAAATATTTGCTTACACAACACTCATATTTTTGTAAAAAAAAGAGATCAGAAATGGCTAAAAATAACACAGAACAGAAAAAACTAATGAAAACAATTTACTATTTCATATAGAAGATAAGTGGGGAAGGTCACTCGCAACCTACAAGGACATCCACTAGGCAAAGGAAGGATCCATTGGACCAACTCCAGCCCCCTCTAAATGTGGCACAGCCTGGATGGCCAAGGAGACTTCCTCAAGCCAGAATGCTCCCCGTCCCACAACATCCAGTACCATAGGGAGCACTAGTATTAAGGGCAAGGGGAACAGTAGGGCAGAAATCCCTAGGCCCACAACAACACTCTTTCCAGCTCGTGGCCTATTTCAGCATTACAATGTCATGAGCCCTGAGTCACCATGCAGCCCAACAGCTGCAAGTTATAGGGCCAGCCAGCCTATGACACCCAGCCCCCAAGCAAGTCCAACACAATCCTTTCAGAGCAAAAGTTGTAGCTATTAGTGGGGTGTTAGTCACCCAAGAATGTCACAAACTATTCCACACACCCAGGATGAGGCAGCTAGGATCTCATTAGGCTTAAACCTGTTGCGTGGGAGCTGGAGTGGGCGCTTTACTGAGCCCCAAACTATGGAATTTGCAAGTGGGGTTTCTGAGCACTATCATGGGCTGTATGGGAGAAATTCTAAAGCCACCAGCAAAGACACCAATACCCAAATATGGGTGGAGATCAGCACAGGTCAATAGTGTGGGGATGGAGAGGAAAGATGTGGAGCAAATACAAGGCTAAATTTTAATATGGTGGATTCCCAAAATAAGGCTGTTGTCCTTGTACGATGGCCTACACCTGTGCATGTGTGGCATTCCTCATCTGCCACTGCTCCAGCATCTGCCTGTTGCTAGTCCTCATTTCTTCCAGCAGGGTGGTGAAGTTGTTATTGAAGTTTTGTAATTGTGATGACAGCTGTTCTGTTAATCTTTGGTTGACTTCCCTAAAGTTGCGGCTGTCATTGCGCCATGCTGTCTCCAGGATCTGCACATGCCTCTCCTGGCTGACTTGGCGATGTGGATGAGGGCGTCCTCCAGTTCCCCGGGTTTGGGCGCATGCAGATGCTGGAGGTCTAGGCCTAGCAACAGGAGCAGATGTAGTAGGCAAATCCTTTGCAGCAGAGCTACCACATGGGACAGTTGTTTCTGTCTCTTGCTGCTGGCCATGCTGGTCTGCCAGCAGAGGGTGTGATTGACTCTGCTGCAGAGGATTTGTGGGCTGCTGGGGCAGTGGCAGATGATGTTGCTGGGTTGGCATTAGTGTGGCCCTGGTAATGTTCTCCTCCTCCGCCATATGGTGTATTGCATCCAATATGGGTGGTGTCTGTAGGGACATGAAAAAAATTTTTGTGAGATAGTTTATCAAATATATTTTGGGCTAAGTAGTCATCTTCCTTCACATACATCACCAGTTAGTGCACATTACACTTACCAGATCCAGCTGGTCCTGTGTAGAATATGTTGGTAATGGCTGGCAGGACCTGGTGGCAGTGGCCAAAAAGGTGGAGGGATGTGCAGTATTTTGAGGAGCTGGAATGTAACAGTAAAGGCAACTTAACACATAAACATACCTTGTGTACCCATAGGAGTAGCTAGGCTTTAGGGTACCGGGGCCCAACTTTCTAAATGGACTCCGCCACCTTAGGAACGTGGCCTCCCTGCTCCCCCCTAGCTGTGGGGGACCTAGGCTTTTTAACTACATTTTTTAAATGCAAAGCAAATTAAACAAACTTTAAAAGACAAACCTTCTGGCATGACATTGTTGTCAGTGTCTATGGCCCCGGATAAGCCCTATAGTGCAGAGGGGTGTATAAGTCCTAGAACAAGCTCCTCAGCTGCAGTATACTGTAGTTTACAAGGTCTTGCACAACAACAACCAGCCCAACTCCCACACCTATATGTACTCGTGATGCCTGTACTTATTCCTCTTCTGTTTCACAGCATATTTGAGGTCCGAGAATTTCCGCTGGATCTACTCCACATCTTTCCTCTCCGTCCCCGCACAATTGACCTGTCTGGTGATCTCCTCCAAGATTTGGTTCTTGCGCACTTTGCTGGTGGCTTTAGAATTTCTCCCATACAGCTTATGAAAGTGCTCAGAAACCCCACTTGCCAACGCCATGGTTTGGGGCTCAGTAAAGCGTCCGCTCAATGTCCCACGCCACAGGTTTGTTGCCCTGCATAGCTCTGGTCAAATGCAAGTGGCCACTGGTTTTGTGGGACCTAGTTGCAGGCCTCGATGAGGTTTGTTCATGCCGTTCTGCACGTCACTCATGGTGTTCATGGGACTTGGGGGTCTTGCGGCTAGCTTTCTTTGCAGGCATAGTGATATCTGTAAAGACACTCAGCTGTTTGTCCAAGTACCCTTTAAATAGTTATGACTGTGTATGACGCTTACGTGCATACGGAAGTGCGCATCCCGGAAACCACTGGGGCGCAACATATCTGCTGATACTGGCTAACAAAAAGGCACCCACGCTCTTCACCTGCGAGCAACAGGACACTATCATGCTAGTAAGTGTTTGTTCAGGCCGTTAATTTGCATGTGAAATGCATGCATATGCAAAACAGTGGGGGGCGAAATTTGAATTTAAACGCTGTGCCAAGCAAAAGTTTGTGCGCACACGTGCGCAACACCAAAATGGCATCTAGAAGGATAGCTGAAGGCTAGAAATGTTATGGGGAATGTAAGTTAGGAACCTGCTATAACTGAGATTGTCTTTTGTATGATGTTTGCCTTAATCAAATGTGCTTTTCTTTTATCTTTTAGATGATGGAGAACAGGTACGACTACCTGGCAACTATCAAAAGAGGACGTTGGCCCTGTAGATAGTGGGCAAAATTGCAGCTGACAGTTAAACCACCTTCACCTTCACCCAGATCATCCAACACTGGTCGGACCTAAAGCGTAGGAAGAGGCCCCGGGTGAGGCGATTCTTTGCTCAACATTTCCCAAGTAAGTACATTACTATTACATGTTAGTTATCCCAAAGCCCTTAGGTAGGCCTCTGTTTAGGAATGCTATTCTCTTCTAGTGAGCAAATGGGATTATCGAATCAGACCCACTCGGAGACGAGCAGTCTGGCCAGTGCGGGATGGATCTGGGGCAAGTGAAGGTGGTGCGTCTCCAAGGCCAAGGTCCTCCCCCTCCTCTGTAGCCACTGGACCTGTCTACAGAGGAGGGGCATCAGCGGCTCGCCAGGGAGTTGGCCCAGATGGCGGAGCAACAACACTCCGGTATGTTTCTCTGACTGAAGCACACACAGGTACATGCATTGTAAACACACACTCATTTCCTGCTTCTATTGTTTTAGCTGACAATGTAGCGGGTGGAGAGCGGGGAGTGGAGAGGCCAGAAGACCCAGCCCCTGAGGTGCATGGCGAAGGTGGGTGATATCACACACACATTATGAAACAAATGTTTGCTTTTCCAAATCTGACATTAAAAGTAAAGTAGTTTTCCTTTCTCAACAGACTCAGATCCAGATCAGTGGCAGGCCCCAAAGAGAAGGCTGGTCCCCCAAGCTCAGGTCGCCCTGAGCCTATGACATACCTATAACATAGCTTCATCACCGGGTATTAAAAAAAGTAGCCTAAAAAATTAGCATAATGACATATGGCCTCATCCCTAGCCTAATAAATTAGCATAATGACATATGACCTCATCCCTAGCCTAATAAATTAACATGAAAAAAAACACGCTAGTAGAAAGAGAATGGACTGGAGATAACAACCAACTCAATCACTAATGTAAAAGCCGCGCTGTAACTTTAAGGTAAATATTCAATCATTAGTTATATCTCCAAACTATTTACAATTAAAATATAAATGGAAATCCAATGCAAGGAGTCCTCAGACTGTGTCAGGGCAGTCCAATCAATAATATAACAAAGGAAGGATGGCCCTCACCACATCGTCACGACGTTTCTCTAAGGATAGCTGCGTGCGCCCGAGTTCAGCTGCGCAGCCCACGATAGGGGCAGCGCGGCGTTTAATGCGACTGATACTATTATCTGGAGGAGAATTGTAAGGCAACGCTCTCTCTTGTTTATGAAAGCACACAGCTTTGATGTTGATATCGGTGTCATAAAAGCCTTTTATCTGGTAAGCGCAATAAATAGCTTTTTAAATGTTCAATCCCTAAACGTTGTTACGCTATGTGCGTTTTATTTTCTCTGCTTCTACTTCATTAATCCCATGATATAAATCAACTACGGAGTCTATATTAAAGAAAAGGAGTTGCCCTGTGAGATCCTTCTAAATGTGATATGCTATTTTGAAAGAAGTATTCTGGTGCGTGCATTTAAGTGTCTGGTGGCTGGGACACACGTTTTTTGTATTTGAGAGCACACCTGGTGAAGTGAATACTGGAAGATTTGTGTGGAGGAGTGATTTATGCACAGACTGTCATTGCTGTATCCCGCGGAGTCATACTATATGTCCCATATAGTTTTTCCTTCCTTTGTAATAAATTAACATAATGACATATGGCCTTATCCCTAGCCTAATAAATTAACATAGTGACATATGGCCCCATACCTTTGCTTGAACATTAATAATATTTCATTTCACAGCTATAAAAAATGTATATACCAAATATTAATTATTGCTTCATTTTCACAGCAACCCCACAGGAGAGACTCCAACATTTGATGGCAACCATCTATAGGCTGGTGGGCGACATCCGGGAGCTGGCTGCTTCATTGGGGACCAGTGAAAATTAGTTTCCCGGGGTCTGCCACTTGTATTTTTGTTGTTTAAAAAAAAATTGTAAACATTTTATATATGTTTTTAAAAAAAAAAATTAAATATGTTTATAATTTACATTACCACAAAAAAGATACAAAACATATTAATATATATTTAAAAAAACATTAATAAATATATTTAAATTTAACCATGTTTCATGTTTATTTTAATTTGAGACGGGGAACATGCATGAGTGAAATAGCTGCGCGCATGCGTACATTCATGCAAAATAGCAGCTTTCCAACAGATTTCCTACAGAATTCCGTTTGGACGTATATTTCGTGAAAGAGGCATGCTGAATCTAACGGGGCACGGAAAATCTTCATTGGAAACTACGTTGGAAAACGCTGGAAAAACGGTAGTATACGAGGACGCAACAAGAAAATGCCATTCTTGTTGGCGTACGCAGCTACGAACAGTAAACATAAGGCTTCAGATGGAGGCTCTGAATCATGTGTACGCACCTACGCATACAGGAAAAAAGTGTAAAATACAAAGAACGAGACAAATACGACACGGATTTGCGGAGGCTCTGAATCAGGCCTATAGTTTTGGGATGTAATTTTGCCTCTTTACAAGGCACTGGTGCACCCTAACCTGGAATATGCACCAGTTCATAGAAAGGATGCTGTGACTATGGAAAGGGTGCAGAGAAGAGCCACCAAACTAAATAGAGATATGATGGATCTTAGTTATGAGGAAATATTATGAGAATTAAATATGTTTAGTCTTGAGCGGAGATGATTGATGGGGGACAGGATGATTTTATCTGGAGAAGGAATAACCTCCTACAAAAGCTTGCTACTGCATCAACTGTTGACAGCTTAAAAAAAAGATTAGATGCATCACATTAACAGTTACTATTGGCTGTTACCAGTAAATAAAAAAATAAATAAATACAAAAAAAAGTATCTTCTCCTACCGCAAAACCCTTGGATGAACTTTATGAACATGTATATTTTTTCAACCATATTAACTATGTAATATGTAAAACCATTAAACCATTGTATCCTTGGCTACTGGGCTGGGGAGAATATGATGGGAAGGGGTGTACCACAAAAGCATAGTGGGCAAAATAAAGAAAACACAATAAAAAATGATACTTTTCACACATCATAACTAGGGATGAGCGAATCGATCTGGACGAACCCGAATTAGTTCCGAATTCCAGGAAAAATTTGATTCGGAACGAATCCGAATTTCCCCGCGATTCTATCGATCTAAGTTTTTCTTTATACTCCATTTATTTCAATTACAGCCATTGGAAAATGGTGGATGGACATGTCCGGACATGTCCCCTGGGGCAAGTTATCATGGGAAGGTCACATGCAGCCTATCAGCAGCCAGGAAGCCCGGTGACGTCACAGTGCTATATAAGCGGCGGCCATCTTGCTTGTGTGCATTTCAGCCTTGCATTGCAGACAGAAAGGAGGTTGCTGCAGACAAGGAGAGACTAACAGACAGGCAGGGAGAGTCAGGGAGACCCACAGAGACCCACATAGTGCCAGGGAGAGCCAGGGAAAGATAGGGAAAAATCGGGAACGATCCAGGCAGGGACAGCAGAGAAAGTGACAGGGAAACTTTTTTTTTTATTTTCACTTCACTTTATTTGCCAGATCAGTTTTAAATTGCTTTTTTGTGCTGTAAATATTCCTGGCCACTGTGCATCCCATCTTGGCAGTGGCATATTTAACCCTATCTGTTACACACAAGCATTTCTTATAACTCGATTAGTTTTAATTTTTTTTTGTATGCTGTAAAAACCCCAGCCCACATGGGCATACTATTTCAGCACATTTGACCTTATCTGTTCTAAAGGCTCTGCTTTATTAATATATTGCATTTTGAATTTTTTTGTGCGTCCTGTAAAAACACCAGGCCACATGGGCATCCCAAACCAGCACATTTCACCCTATCTGTTATACTAAATCAGCTTCTAAAGGCTCTGTTTTATTAATATATTGCATTTTGAATTGGTTTTGTGCATCCTGTAAAAACGCCAGGCCGCAGGGTATCTCAAACCAGCACATTTCACCCTATCTGTTATACTAAAGCAGCTTCTAAAGGCTCTGTTTTATTAATATATTGCATTTTGAATTGGTTTTTTGCATCCTGTAAAAACACCAGGCCGCATGGGCATCCCAAACCAGCACATTTCACCCTGTTATATGGGGAGGCCGATTCATTAATAGCGCCAGGTAGCGACAGATGAGCGCCAGTAGCGTGATGTTCACAGCGCCAGCTAGTATTCACTGTGCTTGGCCAGGGTTTGCTTGTTGACAGCGACTCAGTCGGTGTGCGGTAATGTTTAATACGGGGTTAGGGGTCGCTGTTTCACAGGTTCCGCATTGTATGGGTGCGCCTGACAGCGAATGGCCAGAGCGAACGGCTTGCTGCAGATTCATTAACAAATCACGCTCAAAAATTTCTCGCACTGTGAATTCCTTGTTTAAACCCCAGAGCGCTGGCGGCGATGTGTGTAAAGTAGTTTTTAACCCCCAAACAACCATTTTTTTTTATGTAAAAATCATACAAGTTTTTCTAAACATTTTGTAATATGAATACATGAATATCAGACCTGTAATATCAATTCTGCACATTTTTTTTTTTTTACTTAAAAAAAAATCCTAACATTGCAGAAGTGGTCACAGAATTTTTGACCTTTAAAAAAAAAAAAAAAAAAAAAAAAAAAAAAACATTAATAGCAATTAATTATGATTATTTAAAGATTGCTCCATTGAAATGCATTGGACAACGCCAGGGTGCGCCAGGTCATACCTGTCGCTGTGATGGGATTAGCAGCGGCGCTGTTCGTTGCAGTCGGCTACATGATGAATCCCGCGCTAGCTGACGCTCTCGCCGGCGCTAGCCTCATTTAGCGTGATAAATGCGTCATTGTGACCGCCGCCGGGCGTACTTGATTCGGTAGCCGCCGTTAGCTGGCGGTACCTGGCGCTCGTCAGACACTACCTGGCGCTAGCCCTTGATAAATAAGGCCGTAAATCAGCTTCTAAAGGCTCTGTTTTATTAATATATTGCATTTTGAATTGGTTTTGTCCATCCTGTAAAAACACCAGACCATACGGGCATCCCAAACCAGCACATTTCACCCTATCTGTTATACTAAATCAGCTTCTAAAGGCTCTGTTTTATTAATATATTGCATTTTTAATTGGTTTTGTGTGTCCTGTAAAAACACTAGGCCGCATGAGCATCCCAAACCAGCACATTTCACCCTATCTGTTATACTAAATCAGCTTCTAAAGGCTCTGTTTTATTAATATATTGCATTTTGAATTGGTTTTGTGTGTCCTGTAAAAACACTAGGCCGCATGAGCATCCCAAACCAGCACATTTCACCCTGTTATACTAAAGCAGCTTCTACAGGCTCTGTTTTATTAATATATTGCATTTTGAATTGGTTTTGTGCGTCCTGTAAAAACACCAGGCCGCATGGGCATCCAAAACCAGCACATTTCACCCTGTTATACTAAATCAGCTTCTAAAGGCTCTGCTTTATTAATATTTTGCATTTTGAATTGGTTTTGTGCATCCTGTAAAAACACCGGGCCACATGGGCATCACAAACCAGCACATTTCACCCTATCTGTTATACTAAATCAGCTTCTAAAGGCTCTGTTTTATTAATATATTGCATTTTTAATTGGTTTTGTGCGTCCTGTAAAAACACCAGGCCACATGGGCATCCCAAATCAGCACATTTCAACCTATCTGTTATACTAAATCAGCTTCTAAAGGCTCTGTTTTATTAATATTTTGCATTTTGAATTAGTGTTGTGCGTCCTTTAAAAATACCTGGCCGCAGGGTATCCCAAACCAGCACATTTCACCCTATCTGTTATACTAAATCAGCTTCTAAAGGCTCTGTTTTATTAATATATTGCATTTTGAATTGGTTTTGTCCATCCTGTAAAAACACCAGGCCATATGGGCATCCCAAACCAGCACATTTCACCCTATCTGTTATACTAAATCAGCTTCTAAAGGCTCTGTTTTATTAAAATATTGCATTTTGAATTGGTTTTGTGTGTCCTGTAAAAACACTAGGCCGCATGAGCGTCCCAAACCAGCACATTTCACCCTATCTGTTATAATAAATCATCTTCTAAAGGCTCTGTTTTATTAATATATTGCATTTTGAATTAGTTTTGTGCGTCCTTTAAAAACACCGGGCCGCATGGGCATCCAAAACCAGCACATTTCACCCTATGTGTTATACTAAATCAGCTTCTAAAGGCTCTGTTTTATTAATATATTGCATTTTGAATTGGTTTTGTGCGTCCTGTAAAAACACCAGGCCGCATGGGCATCCCAAACCAGCACATTTCACCCTATCTGTTATAGTAAATCAGCTTCTAAAGGCTCTGTTTTATTAATATATTGCATTTTGAATTGGTTTTGTGTGTCCTGTAAAAACACCAGGCCTCATGGGTAGAGATGAGAGAACTTTTGAAAAATTTGATTCGACTGAAAAATTGATTAAACCCGAATTTATTCACGATGAGTTGCTATTAAAAACGGCTTTTTCTGAGCCTCCTAGAGCCTCAATAGGGTTGTAAACCATTCTGCCTTGCTGTAACACGCATAGGATGCGTGCTGGGTTAGTGAAATAATACTGTAAATATTTATCACATGCAGATCAGAGGCATCGCTAATAGATATAGGCACAATTGCAGAGAGTTGAAGTGGCGTCACTATGAGGGGTCCCTATAGTGTCTGAAGAACATACCCTGGAGCTTGCAGCAGCAGGAGCCAAAAAATTAGCTGAATCACACCCTGGAGTTGCAAGCAGCAGCAGCTGCAGGAGCCCAAACATTGCTTTAAAGAGACACTGGATTTGGCTGCAGGAGCTCAAAAATTGGATGTATCACACCCTGGAGTTGCAAGCAGCGGCAGGAGCCCAAACATAGCTTGAAAGAGACACTGGAGTTGGCAGCAGGAGCACAAAATAAGCTGAATTACACCCTGGAGTTGCAAGCAGCAGCTGCAGCAGCTGCAGGAGCCCAAACATTGCTTTATAGAGACACTGGAGTTGGCTGCAGGAGCCCCCAAAAATTGGATGAATCACACCCTGGAGTTGCAAGCAGCAGCAGGAGCCCAAACATTGCTTTAAAGAGACACTGGAGTTGGCTGCAGGAGCACAAAAATTGGATGGATCACACCCTGGAGATGCAAGCAGCAGCAGGAGCCCAAACATTGCTTTAAAGAGACACTGGAGTTGGCTGCAGGAGGCCAAAAAATGGATGAACCACACCCTGGAGTTGCAAGCAGCAGCAGCAGCAGGAGCTCAAACATTGCTTTAAAGAGACACTGGAGATGGCAGCAGGAGCCCAAAAATTGGATGAATCACAACCTGGAGTTGCAAGCAGCAGCAGGAGCCCAAACATAGCTTGAAAGACACACTGGAGTTGGCAGCAGGAGCCCAAAAATTGGATGAATCACACCCTGGAGTTGCAAGCAGCAGCAGGAGCCCAAACATTGATTTAAAGAGACACTGGAGTTGGCTGCAGGAGCACACAAATAGGATGAATCACACCCTGGAGTTGCAAGCAACAGCAGCAGGAGCACAAACATTGCTTTAAAGAGACACTGGAGTTGGCTGCAGGAGCCCAAAAATTGGATGGATCACACCCTGGAGATGCAAGCAGCAGCAGGAGCCCAAACATTGCTTTAAAGAGACACTGGAGTTGGCTGCAGGAGGCCAAAAAATGGATGAATCACACCCTGGAGTTGCAAGAAGCAGCAGCAGCAGGAGCTCAAACATTGCTTTAAAGAGACACTGGAGATGGCAGCAGGAGCCCAAAAATTGGATGAATCACAACCTGGAGTTGCAAGCAGCAGCAGGAGCCCAAACATAGCTTGAAAGACACACTGGAGTTGGCAGCAGGAGCCCAAAAATTGGATGAATCACACCCTGGAGTTGCAAGCAGCAGCAGGAGCCCAAACATTGCTTGAAAGAGACACTGGAGTTGGCTGCATGAGCACACAAATAGGATGAATCACACCCTGGAGTTGCAAGCAGCAGCGGCAGGAGCACAAACATTGCTTTAAAGAGACACTGGAGTTGGCTGCAGGAGCCCAAAAATTGGATGGATCACACCCTGGAGATGCAAGCAGCAGCAGGAGCCCAAACATTGCTTTAAAGAGACACTGGAGTTGGCTGCAGGAGGCCAAAAAATGGATGAATCACACCCTGGAGTTGCAAGCAGCAGCAGCAGCAGGAGCTCAAACATTGCTTTAAAGAGACACTGGAGATGGCAGCAGGAGCCCAAAAATTGGATGACTCACAACCTGGAGTTGCAAGCAGCAGCAGGAGCCCAAACATAGCTTGAAAGACATACTGGAGTTGGCAGCAGGAGCCCAAAAATTGGATGAATCACACCCTGGAGTTGCAAGCAGCAGCAGGAGCCCAAACATTGCTTTAAAGAGACACTGGAGTTGGCTGCAGGAGCACACAAATAGGATGAATCACACCCTGGAGTTGCAAGCAACAGCAGCAGGAGCACAAACATTGCTTTAAAGAGACACTGGAGTTGGCTGCAGGAGCCCAAAAATTGGATGGATCACACCCTGGAGATGCAAGCAGCAGCAGGAGCCCAAACATTGCTTTAAAGAGACACTGGAGTTGGCTGCAGGAGGCCAAAAAATGGATGAATCACACCCTGGAGTTGCAAGCAGCAGCAGCAGCAGCAGCAGGAGCTCAAACATTGCTTTAAAGAGACACTGGAGATGGCAGCAGGAGCCCAAAAATTGGATGAATCACAACCTGGAGTTGCAAGCAGCAGCAGGAGCCCAAACATAGCTTGAAAGAGACACTGGAGTTGGCAGCAGGAGCCCAAAAATTAGCTGAATTACACCCTGGAGTTGCAAGCAGCAGCAGCAGCCCAAGCATAGCTTAAAAGACACACTGGAGTTGGCAGCAGTAGCCCAAAAGTTGGCCGAATGATACCCTGGAGTTGCAAGCAGCAGCAGGAGCCCAAACATAGCTTGAAAGATACACTGGAGTTGGCAGCAGGAGCACAAAAATTGGATGGATCACACCCTGGAGTTGCAAGCAGCCGCAGGAGCCCAAACATAGCTTTAAAGAGACACTGGAGTTGGCTGCAGGAGCACAAAAATTGGATGAATCACACCCTGGAGCTGCAAGCAGCAGCAGCAGCCCAAACATAGCTTAAAAGACACACTGGAGTTGGCAGCAGGAGCCCAAAAATTGGCTGAATGACACCCTGAAGTTGCAAGCAGCAGCCCAAACATAGCTTGAAAGAGACACTGGAGTTGGCTGCAGGAGCACAAAAATTGGATGAATTACACCCTGGAGTTGCAAGCAGCTGCAGGAGCCCAAACATAGCTGTAAAGAGACACTGGAGTTGGCAGCAGCCGCAGCAGGAGCACAAAAATTGACTGACACACCCTGGGGTTGGCAGCAGCAGCGGCAGGAGCCCAAACATAGCTTGAAAGAGACACTGGAGTTGGCAGCAGGAGCCCAAAAATTAGCTGAGTTACACCCTGGAGTTGAAAGCAGCAGCAGCCCAAACATAGCTTAAAAGACACACTGAAGTTGGCAGAGGGAGAACAAAAAGTTAGCTGAATTGCACCCTGGAGTTGCAAGCAGCAGCAGCAGCAGCTGCAGGAGCCCGAACATTGCTTTAAAGAGAAACTGGAGTTGGCCGCAGGAGCACAAAAATTGGATGAATCACACCCTGGAGTTGCAAGCAGCAGCAACCCAAACATAGCTTAAAAGACACACTGGAGTTGGCAGCAGGAGCCCAAAAATTGGCTGAATGAAACCCTGGAGTTGCGAGCAGCAGCAGCCCAAACATAGCTTGAAAGAGACACTGGAGTTGGCAGCAGGAGCCCAAATATTAGCTGAAATACACCCTGGAGTTGCAAGCAGCAGCAGCAGCCCAAACATAGCTTTAAAGACACACTGGAGTTGGCAGCAGGAGCCCAAAAATTAGCCGAATGACACCCTGGAGTTGCAAGCAGCAGCAGGAGCCCAAGCATAGCTTGAAAGAGACACTGGAGTTGGCAGCAGGAGCCCAAAAATTAGCTGAATTTCACCCTGGAGTTGTAAGCAGCAGCCCAAACATAGCTTAAAAGACACACTGGAGTTGGCAGCAGGAGCCCCAAAATTACCTGAATTAAACCCTGTAATTGCAAGCAGCAGCAGCAGCTGCAGGAGCCCCAACATTGCTTTAAAGAGACACTGGAGTTGGCTGCCGGAGCACAAAAATTGGATGAATCACACCCTGGAGTTGCAAGCAGCAGCAGCAGCAGAAGCACCAACATTGCTTTAAAGAGACACTGGAGTTGGCTACAGAGACACTGGAGTTGGCTGCAGGAGCACAAAAATTGGATGGATCACACCCTGGAGATGCAAGCAGCAGCAGGAGCCCAAACATTGCTTTAAAGAGACACTGGAGTTGGCTGCAGGAGGCCAAAAAATGGATGAATCACACCCTGGAGTTGCAAGCAGCAGCAGCAGCAGGAGCTCAAACATTGCTTTAAAGAGACACTGGAGATGGCAGCAGGAGCCCAAAAATTGGATGAATCACAACCCGGAGTTGCAAGCAGCAGCAGGAGCCCAAACATAGCTTGAAAGACACACTGGAGTTGGCAGCAGGAGCCCAAAAATTGGATGAATAAATATTTATCACATGCAGATCAGAGGCATCGCTAATAGATATAGGCACAATTGCAGAGAGTTGAAGTGGCGTCACTGGAGTTGGCTACAGGAGCAAAAAAATTGGATGCATCTCACCCTGGAGTTGCAAGCAGCAGAAGGAGCCCAAACATTGCTTTAAAGAGACACTGGAGTTGGCAGCAGCCGCAGCAGGATCCCAAAAGTTTACTGACACACCCCGGGGATGGCAGCAGCAGCAGCAGCAGCAGGAGCCCAAACATAGCTTGAAAGAGACACTGGAGTTGGCAGCAGGAGCACAAAAATTGGATGAATTTTACCCTGGAGTTGCAAGTAGCAGCAGGAGCCCAAACATTGATTTAAAGAGACACTGGAGTTGGCAGCAGCCGCAGCAGGAGCCCAAAATTGACTGACCCACCCTGGGGTTGGCAGCAGCAGTGGCAGGAGCCCAAACATTGCTTTAAAGAGACACTGGAGTTGGCAGCAGGAGCACAAAAATTGGATGAATCACACCCTGGAGTTGCAAGCAGCAGCAGCAGCAGAAGCACCAACATTGCTTTAAAGAGACACTGGAGTTGGCTACAGAGACACTGGAGTTGGCTGCAGGAGCACAAAAATTGGATGGATCACACCCTGGAGATGCAAGCAGCAGCAGGAGCCCAAACATTGCTTTAAAGAGACACTGGAGTTGGCTGCAGGAGGCCAAAAAATGGATGAATCACACCCTGGAGTTGCAAGCAGCAGCAGCAGCAGGAGCTCAAACATTGCTTTAAAGAGACACTGGAGATGGCAGCAGGAGCCCAAAAATTGGATGAATCACAACCCGGAGTTGCAAGCAGCAGCAGGAGCCCAAACATAGCTTGAAAGACACACTGGAGTTGGCAGCAGGAGCCCAAAAATTGGATGAATAAATATTTATCACATGCAGATCAGAGGCATCGCTAATAGATATAGGCACAATTGCAGAGAGTTGAAGTGGCGTCACTGGAGTTGGCTACAGGAGCAAAAAAATTGGATGCATCTCACCCTGGAGTTGCAAGCAGCAGAAGGAGCCCAAACATTGCTTTAAAGAGACACTGGAGTTGGCAGCAGCCGCAGCAGGATCCCAAAAGTTTACTGACACACCCCGGGGATGGCAGCAGCAGCAGCAGCAGCAGGAGCCCAAACATAGCTTGAAAGAGACACTGGAGTTGGCAGCAGGAGCACAAAAATTGGATGAATTTTACCCTGGAGTTGCAAGTAGCAGCAGGAGCCCAAACATTGATTTAAAGAGACACTGGAGTTGGCAGCAGCCGCAGCAGGAGCCCAAAATTGACTGACCCACCCTGGGGTTGGCAGCAGCAGTGGCAGGAGCCCAAACATTGCTTTAAAGAGACACTGGAGTTGGCAGCAGGAGCCCAAAAATTGACTGACACACCCTGGAGTTGCAAGCAGCAGCAGCAGCCCAAACATAGCTTAAAAAACACACTGGAGTTCGTAGCAGGAGCCCAAGAATAGGCTTAATTACACCCTGGAGTTGCAAGCAGCAGCAGCAGCTGCAGGAGCCCGAACATAGCTTGAAAGAGACACTGGAGTTGGCTGTAGGAGCACAAAAATTGGATGAATCACACCCTGGAGTTGCAAGCGGCAGCAGCAGGAGCACAAATGTTGATTTAAAGAGACACTGGAGTTGGCTGCAGGAGCCCAAAAATTGGATGAATCACACCCTGGAGTTGCAAGCAGCAGCAGGAACCCAAACATTGCTTTAAAGAGACACTGGAGTTGGCTGCAGGAGCACAAAAATTGGATGAATCACACCCTGGAGTTGCAAGCAGCAGCAGGAGCTCAAACATTGCTTTAAAGAGACACTGGAGTTGGCTGCATGAGCCCAAAAATTGGATGAATCACACACTGGAGTTGCAAGCAGCAGCAGCCCAAACATAGCTTAAAAGACACACTGGAGTTGGCAGCAGGAGACCAAAAATTGGCTGAATGACACCCTGCAGTGTCAAGCAGCAGCAGCAGCAGCAGCAGGAGCCCAAACATAGCTTGAAAGAGACACTGGAGTTGGCTGCAGGAGGCCAAGAATTGGATGAATCACACCCTGGAGTTGCAAGCAGCAGCAGCAGGAGCCCAAACATTGCGTAAAAGAGACAGTACAGTTGGCAGCAGCCACAAGTGGAGCCCAAAAATTGACTGACACACCCTGGAGTTGGCAGCAGCAGGAGCCCAAACATAGGTTGAAAGAGATAATGGAGTTGGTAGCAGGAGCACAAAAATTAGCTGAATTACACCCTGGAGTTGCAAGCAGCAGCCGCAGCAGCTGCAGGAGCCCAGACATTGCTTTAAAGAGACACTGGAGTTGGCTGCAGGAGCCCAAAAATTGGATGGATCCCACCCTGGAGTTGCAAGCAGCAGCAGGAGCCCAAACATTGCTTTAAAGAGACACTGGAGTTGGCTGCAGGAGCCCAAACATTGGATGAATCACACCCTGGAGTTGCAAGCAGCAGCAGGAGCCCAAACATTGCTTTAAAGAGACACTGGAGTTGGCTGCAGGAGCACAACAATTGGATGAATCACACCCTGGAGTTGCAAGCAGCAGCCCGAACATAGCTTAAAAGACACGCTGGAGTTGGCATCAGGAGTCCAAAAATTGGCTGAATAACACCCTGATATTGCAAGCAGCAGCAGCAAGAGACCAAACATAGCTTGAAAGAGACACTGGAGTTGGCAGCAGGAGCCCAAAAATTAGCTGAATTACACCCTGTAGTTGCAAGCAGCAGCAGCCCAAACATAGCGTAAAAGAGACATTGGAGTTGACAGCAGGAGCCACAAAATTAGCTGAATTACACCCTGGAGTTGCAAGCAGCAGCAGCTAAAGGAGCCCAAACATTGCTTTAAAGAGACACTGGAGTTGGCAGCAGGAGCACAAAAATTGGAAGACTCACACCCTGGAGTTGCAAGCAGCAGCAGGAGCCCAAACATTGCTTTAAAGAAACACTGGAGTTGGCTGCAGGAGCACAAACATTGGATGACTCACACCCTGGAGTTGCAAGCAGCAGCATCAGCAGCCCAAACATTGCTTTAAAGAGACACTGGAGTTGGCAGCAGGAGCCCAAAAATTGGATGAATCACACCCTGGAGTTGCAAGCAGCAGCAGGAGCCAAAACATTGCTTTAAAGAGACACTGGAGTTGGCAGCAGCCGCAGCAGGAGCCCACATATTGACTGACACACCCTGGGGTTGGCAGCAGCAGGAGCCAAAACATAGCTTATAAGAGACACTGGAGTTGGCAGCAGGAGCCCAAGAATAAGCTTAATTACACCCTGGAGTTGCAAGCAGCAGCAGCAGGAGCCCAAGCATTGCTTTAAAGAGACACTGGAGTTGGCAGCAGGAAACCAAAAATTGGCTGAATGACACCCTGGAGTTGCAAGCAGCAGCTGCAGGAGCCCGAACATTACTTTAAAGAGACACTGGAGTTGGCTGCAGGAGCACAAAAATTGGATGAATCACACCCTGGAGTTGCAAGCAGCATTAGCAGCAGCAGGGGCCAAACATTCCTTTAAAGAGACACTGGAGTTGGCTGCAGGAGCACAAAAATTGGATGAATCACACCCTGGAGTTGCAAGCAGCAGCAGCAGGAGCCCAGACATAGCTTGAAAGACACAGTGGAGTTGGCAGCAGGAGCCCAAAAATTGGCTGAATGACACCCTGGAGTTGCAAGCAGCAGCAGCAGGAGCCCACACATAGCTTTAAAGAGACACTGGAGTTGGCAGCAGGAGCCCAAAAATTAGCTGAATTACACCCTGGAGTTGCAAGCAGCAGCAGCCCAAACATAGCTTTAAAGACACACTGGAGTTGGCAGCATGAGCCCAAAAATTAGCTGAATTACACCCTGGAGTTTCAAGCAGCAGTATCAGCAGCACAAACATTGCTTTAAAGAGACACTGGAGTTGGCTGCAGGAGCACAAAAATTTGATGAATCACACCCTGGAGTTGCAAGCAGCAGCAGGAGCCCAAACATTGCTTTAAAGAGACACTGGAGTTGGCAGCAGCCGCAGCAGGAGCCCAAATATTGACTGACACACCCTGGGGTTGGCAGCAGCAGGAGCCCAAACATAGCTTGAAAGAGACACTGGAGTTGGCAGCAGGAGCCCAAGAATAAGCTTAATTACACCCTGGAGTTGCAAGCAGCAGCAGCAGCAGCAGGAGCCCAAGCATTGCTTTAAAGAGACACTGGAGTTTGCTGCAGGAGCCCAAAAATTGGCTGAATGACACCCTGGAGTTGCAAGCAGCAGCTGCAGGAGCCCAAACATTGCTTTAAAGAGACACTGGAGTTGGCTGCAGGAGCACAAAAATTGTATGAATCACACCCTGGAGTTGCAAGCAGCAGGAGCAGCAGCAGAAGCCCAAACATTGCTTTAAAGAGACATTGGAGTTGGCAGCAGGAGCCCAAAAATTAGCTGAATTACACCCTGGAGCTGCAAGCAGCAGCAGCAGCCCAAACATAGCTTAAAAGACACACTGGAGTTGGCAGCAGGAGCCCAAAAATTGGCTGAATGACACCCTGGAGTTGCAAGCAGCAGCAGAAGCCCAAACATCGCTTGAAAGAGACACTGGAGTTTGCAGCAGGAGCCCAAAAATTAGCTGAATTACACCCTGGAGTTGAAAGCAGCAGCCCAAACATAGCTTAAAAGACACACTGGAGTTGGCAGCAGGAGCCCAAAAATTGGCTGAATCACAACCTGGAGTTGCAAGCAGCAGCAGGAGCCCAAACATAGCTTGAAAGAGACACTGGAGTTTGCAGCAGGAGCCCAAAAATTAGCTGAATTACACCCTGGAGTTGCAAGCAGCAGCAGCCCAAACATAGCCATTAAGACACACTGGAGTTGGCAGCAGGAGCCCAAAAATTAGCTGAATTTCACCATGGAGTTGCAAGCAGCAGTATCAGCAGCACAAACATTGCTTTAAAGGGACACTGGAGTTGGCTGCAGGAGCAGAAAAATTGGATGAATCACACCCTGGAGTTGCAAGCAGCAGCAGCAGGAGCACAAACATTGATTTAAAGAGACACTGGAGTTGGCTTCAGGAGCCCAAAAATTGGATGAATCACACCCTGGAGTTGCAAGCAGCAGCAGCAGGAGCACAAACATTGCTTTAAAGGGACACTGGAGTTGGCTTCAGGAGCCCAAAAATTGGATGAATCACACCCTGGAGTTGCAAGCAGCAGCAGGAGCCCAAACATTGCTTTAAAGAGACACTGGAGTTGGCTGCAGAAGCACAAAAATTGGATGAATCACACCCTGGAGTTGCAAGCAGCAGCAGGAGCCCAAACATTGCTTTAAAGAGACACTGGAGTGTGCAGCAGCCACAGCAGGAGCCCAAAAATTGACTGACACACCCTGGAGTTGGCAGCAGCAGCAGGAGCCCAATCATAGCTTGAAAGAGACACTGGAGTTGGCAGCAGGAGCCCAAAAATAAGCTGAATTACACCCTGGAATTGCAAGCAGCAGCAGCAGCAGCAGCAGCTACAGGAGCTCAAGCATTGCTTTCAACAGACACTGGAGTTGGCTGCAGGAGCCCAAAAATTGGATGAATGACACCCTGAAGTTGCAAGCAGCAGCTGCAGGAGCCCAAACATTGCTTTAAAGAGACACTGGAGTTCGATGCAGGAGCACAAAAATAGGATGAATCACACCCTGGAGTTGCAAGCAGCAGCAGGAGCAGCAGGAGCACAAACATTGCTTTAAAGAGACACTGGAGTTGGCTGCAGGAGCACAAAAATTGGATGAATCACACCCTGGAGTTGCAAGCAGCAGCAGCAGGAGCTCAAGCATTGCTTTAAAGAGACACTGGAGTGGTTACTGCAGGAGCCCAAACATTGGATGAATCACACCCTGGAGTTGCAAGCAGCAGCAGGAGCCCAAACATTGCTTTAAAGAGTCACTGGAGTTGGCTGCAGGAGCACAACAATTGGATGAATCACACCCTGGAGTTGCAAGCAGCAGCCCAAACATAGCTTAAAAGACATGCTGGAGTTGGCATCAGGAGTCCAAAAATTGGCTGAATGACACCCTGGAATTGCAAGCAGCAGCAAGAGCCCAAACATAGCTTGAAAGAGACACTGGAGTTGGCAGCAGGAGCCCCAAAATTTGCTGAATTACACCCTGGAGTTGCAAGCAGCAGCAGCTAAAGGAGCCCAAACATTGCTTTAAAGAGACACTGGAGTTGGCTGCAGGAGCACAAACATTGGATGACTCACACCCTGGAGTTGCAAGCAGCAGCATCAGCAGCCCAAACATTGCTTTAAAGAGACACTGGAGTTGGCAGCAGGAGCCCAAAACTTGGATGAATCACACCCTGGAGTTGCAAGCAGCAGCAGGAGCCAAAACATTGCTTTAAAGAGACACTGGAGTTGGCAGCAGCCACAGCAGGAGCCCAAATATTGACTGACACACCCTGGGGTTGGCAGCAGCAGGAGCTAAAACATAGCTTGAAAGAGACACTGGAGTTGGCAGCAGGAGCCCAAGAATAAGCTTAATTGCACCCTGGAGTTGCAAGCAGCAGCAGCAGGAGCCCAAGCATTGCTTTAAAGAGACACTGGAGTTGGCAGCAGGAAACCAAAAATTGGCTGAATGACACCCTGGAGTTGCAAGCAGCAGCTGCAGGAGCCCGAACATTACTTTAAAGAGACACTGGAGTTGGCTGCAGGAGCACAAAAATTGGATGAATCACACCCTGGAGTTGCAAGCAGCAGCAGCAGCAGGAGCCCAAACATAGCTTGAAAGACACAGTGGAGTTGGCAGCAGGAGCCCAAAAATTGGTTGAATGACACCCTGGAGTTGCAAGCAGCAGCAGCAGCAGGAGCCCAAACATAGCTTGAAAGAGACACTGGAGTTGGCAGCAGGAGCACAAAAATTAGCTGAATTACACCCTGGAGTTGCAAGCAGCAGCAGCCCAAATATAGCTTTAAAGACACACTGGAGTTGGTAGCAGGAGCCCAAAAATTAGCTGAATTACACCCTGGAGTTGCAAGCAGCAGTATCAGCAGCACAAACATTGCTTTAAAGAGACACTGGAGTTGGCTGCAGGAGCACAAAAATTGGATGAATCACACCCTGGAGTTGCAAGCAGCAGCAGGAGCCCAAACATTGCTTTAAAAGACACTGGAGTTGGCAGCAGCCGCAGCAGAAGCCCAAATATTGACTGACACACCCTGGGGTTGGCAGCAGCAGCAGCAGGAGCCCAAACATAGCTTGAAAGAGACACTGGAGTTGGCAGCAGGAGCCCAAGAATAAGCTTACGTACACCCTGGAGTTGCAAGCAGCAGCAGCAGCAGGAGCCCAAGCGTTGCTTTAAAGAGACACTGGAGTTGGCTGCAGGAGCCCAGAAATTGTCTGAATGGCACCCTGGAGTTGCAAGCAGCAGCTGCAGGAGCCTGAACAATGCTTTTAAGAGACACTGGAGTTGGCTGCAGGAGCACAAAAATTGTATGAATCACACCCTGGAGTTGCAAGCAGCAGCAGCCCAAACATAGCTTGAAAGAGACACTGGAGTTGGCAGCAGGAGCCGAAAAAATTAGCTGAATTACACCCTGGAGTTGCAAGCAGCAGCAGCAGCAGCCCAAACATAGCTTAAAAGACACACTGGAGTTGGCAGCAGGAGCCCAAAAATTGGATGAATCACACCCTGGAGTTGCAAGCAGCAGCAGGAGCCCAAACATTGCTTTAAAGAGACACTGGAGTTGGCAGCAGCCACAGCAGGAGCCCAAAAATTGACTGACACACCCTGGGGTTGGCAGTAGCAGGAGCCGAAACATAGCTTGAAAGAGACACTGGAGTTGGCAGCAGGAGCCCAAGAATAAGCTGAATTTCACCCCAGAGTTGCAAGCAGCAGCAGCAGCGGGAGCCCAAACATTGCTTTAAAAAGACACTAGAGTTGGCTGCAGGAGCACAAAAATTGTATGAATCACACCCTGGAGTTGCAAGCAGCAGGAGCAGCAGCAGCAGGAGCCCAAGCATTGCTTTAAAGATACACTGGAGTTGGCTGTAAGAGTTGGCTGCAGGAGCACAAAAATTGGATGAATCACACCCTGGAGTTGCAAGCAGCAGCAGCAGGAGCCCAAACATTGCTTTAAAGGGACACTGGAGTTGGCTGCAGGAGGCCAAAAATTAGATGAATCACACCCTGGAGTTGCAAGCAGCAGCAGGAGCCCAAACATTGCTTTAAAGAGACACTGGAGTTGGCAGCAGCCACAGCAGGAGCCCAAAAATTGACTGACATACCCTGGGGTTGGCAGCAGCAGCAGCAGCAGGAGCCCAAACATAGCTTGAAAGAGACACTGGAGTTGGCAGCAGGAGCCCAAAAATAAGCTGAATTACACCCTGGAGTTGCAAGCAGCAGCAGCAGCAGCTGCAGGAGCCCAAGCATTGCTTTCAACAGACACTGGAGTTGGCTGCAGGAGCCCAAAAATTGGCTGAATGACGTTGCAAGCAGCAGCTGCAGGAGCCCAAACATTGCTTTAAAGAGACACTGGAGTTGGATGCAGAAGCACAAAAATAGGATGAATCACATCCTGGAGTTGCAAGCAGCAGGAGGAGCAGCAGGAGCCCAAACATTGCTTTAAAGAGACACTGGAGTTGGCTGCAGGAGCACAAAAATTGGATGAATCACACCCTGGAGTTGCAAGCAGCAGCAGCAGGAGCACAAACATTGCTTTAAAGAGACACTAGAGTTGGCTGCAGGAGCCCAAAAATTGGATGAATCACACCCTGGAATTGCAAGCAGCAGCAGGAGCCCAAACATTGCTTTAAAGAGACACTGGAGTTGTCAGCAGCCGCAGCAGGAGCCCAAAAATTGACTGACACACCCTGGAGTTGTCAGCAGCAGAAGCAGGAGCCCAAACATAGCTTGAAATAGACACTGGAGTTGGCAGCAGGAGCCCAAGAATAAGCTGAATTTCACCCTAGAGTTGCAAGCAGCAGCAGCGGGAGCCCAAACATTGCTTTAAAAAGACACTAGAGTTGGCTGCAGGAGCACAAAAATTGTATGAATCACACCCTGGAGTTGCAAGCAGCAGGAGCAGCAGCAGCAGGAGCCCAAACATTGCTTTAAAGATACACTGGAGTTGGCTGCAGGAGCACAAAAATTGGATGAATCACACCCTGGAGTTGCAAACAGCAGCAGCAGCAGGAGCCCAAACATTGCTTTAAAGGGACACTGGAGTTGGCTGCAGGAGGCCAAAAATTGGATGAATCACACCCTGGAGTTGAAAGCAGCAGGAGCAGCAGCACGAGCCCAAACATTGCTTTAAAGAGACACTGCAGCTGGCTGCAGGAGCACAAAAATTGGATGAATCCCACCCTGGAGTTGCAAGCAGCAGCAGGAGCCCAAACATTGCTTTAAAGAGACACTGGAGTTGGCTGCAGGAGCACAAAAATTGGACGAATCACACCCTGGAGTTGCAAGCAGCAGCAGCAGAGCTCAAACATTGCTTTAAAGAGACACTGGAGTTGGCTGCAGGAGCCCAAAAATTGGATGAATCACACCCTGGAATGCAAGCAGCAGCAGGAGCCCAACATTGCTTTAAAGAGACACTGGAGTTGGCAGCAGCCGCAGCAGGTGCCCAAAAATTGACTGACACACCCTGGAGTTGGCAGCAGCAGAAGCAGGAGCCCAAACATAGCTTGAAAGAGACACTAGAGTTGGCTGCAGGAGCACAAAAATAAGATGAATTTCACCCTGGAGTTGCAAGCAGCAGCAGCAGCAGGAGCCCAAACATTGCTTTAAAGAGACACTAGAGTTGGCTGCAGGAGCACAAAAATTGTATGAATCACACCCTGGAGTTGCAAGTAGCAGGAGCAGCAGCAGGAGCCCAAACATTGCTTTAAAGATACGCTGGAGTTGGCTGCAGGAGCACAGAAATTGGATGAATCACACCCTGGAGTTGCAAGCAGCAGCATCAGCAGGAGCCCAAACATTGCTTTAAAGGGACACTGGAGTTGGCTGCAGGAGGCCAAAAATTGGATGAATCACACCCTGGAGTTTAAAGCAGCAGGAGCAGCAGCACAAACATTGCTTGAAAGAGACACTAGAGTTGGCTGCAGGAGCACAAAAATTGGATGAATCACACCCTGGAGTTGCAAGCAGTAGGAGCAGCAGCAGGAGCCCAAACATTGCTTTAAAGATACGCTGGAGTTGGCTGCAGGAGCACAGAAATTGGATGAATCACACCCTGGAGTCGCAAGCAGCAGGAGCAGGAGCACAAACATTGCTTTAAAGAGACATTGGAGTTGGCTGTAGGAGCCCAAAAATTGGACTAAAGACACACTGGAGTTACTAGCAGCAGCAGCAGCAGGAGCAGGAGCCCAAACATTGCTTGAAAGAGACACTGGATTTGGCAGCAGGAGCCCAAAAATTGGATGAGCCACACCCTGGAGTTGCAAGCAGCAGCAGCAGGAGCCCAAACATAGCTTGAAAGAGACACTGGAGTTGGCTGCAGGAGCACAAAAATTGGATGAATCACACCCTGGAGTTGCAAGCAGCAGCAGGAGCCCAAACATTGCTTTAAAGAGACACTGGAGTTGACAGCAGCCGCAGCAGGAGCCCAAAAATTGACTAACACACCCTGGAGTTGGCAGCAGCAGCAGGAACCCAGAAATTGGCTGGAAGGCACCCTGAAGTTAGCAGCAGCAGGAGCACAAATATTAGCTGGAAGGCACACCCTGGAGTTGGCAGCAGCATAAGCAGGAGCCCAAACATTGCTTGAAAGACACCCTGGAGTTTGCAGCAGCAGCAGGAGGCCAAATATTGGCTGAAAGGCACACCCTGAAGTTGGCATGAGCAGGAGCCCAAAAATTGGCTGGTGTAGATGATACTGGACAATAAAAATAAGACATAGGGGGAAAGGGGGATGCAAAGTACTGCTTGTGAAAAATGTGCTCCGCTGGCAGTGGGAGCACGCTCACGGCAGGTTAGGGCTCATATGGGAGGTGGGCCCACATGAAATGACTAGTACAACAATAGAGAATAGGGGTTACTGGGCCTCCCTTAGTTTGGTCCCAGGCTAGGACCCGGGGCTCCACAACCCTATAACCTCGCCCAAATTATCAACAATAAAGGTTATAAAAACAAATTAATTTTATTGTTCAATTCCAATATTAAAAAGGGTTTTTTTACCCACATAGCAGCATCATACATATGAAGTGATACCTCTTGACAAAACAGGCATCCATCCAGACAATATGTTACATTTACAGACTGTTCAATTGCTGGTGCAGATATGTTGATAGTACATCTCTTAGGGTGGACAAACTAGTTTCGCCTATCTTATAGGCTTCGTCAGTGCCCATAAACATATCCTAAAAAACATATATATATATAGTAGCATCAAAACAATGAATCATTTTTACAATACTTGTCCATAAAAAAAATTACAACATATAGTCCGCAATGTACATAAATTCATACCTATATTTCAATTGATTGTGAATGCAGTTGGAGACAGCCCTTGGTTTCTGCAGTGTGGTAGGTTGTAGTAAGGCCTATGTATTAGTAGATAATATACATATCAAGGGGAAGCCATCAGTGCAGACAACAGGCTAGGTAGGCTGGTAACACCTGCGTCATGAGAACAGATTGCCTCATCAGTATTAAGCCCAATGACATGGACAACCGTCCTGGTAAAGATAAGAATGAATATAAATAAAGTGGCATATGCACATACCTTGTCGGCTAGATGAAGCATGAGGGGGAGCACTGGTTGTGCCTCCTCCCTCCTGTCCTGTCAGCAGGGGTGCCCAGAACGGGTGCTAGCGCGGCGGCCGCTGTTAAGTAATGGCCAGTTAGCGCCATTAAGCACCCATATGCATGCATCGGCGACGCCCCTCCCCCCCTCTTCCAGTGTGTACGTCGGGGATTGCTAGGGGGGACGGGAGCAGAGCACATTATCGGAACGCTTCAGCGCCGCATCTCACCTCGGAGGGCAGGGCTCACACACACCCCCGCCAACCAATGAGATATCGGGCGCTGGAGGTCCCTGCAGGCGCCGTCATGTGTCTCCTGGAGGGTGCCTTTTTTTTTTTTAATATTCTTTATTTAATTATTTTAGCAATTTTATAGGTACAATACAACCAACAAAAGATACAAGGAAGAAACAAAAAGCACAGTAGAGAAAATAAAGGGAGGGGGATGGAGGAAGCCAGGCCACATGTCAGCTTCATACAAAAGTGTCACAGAGCAGTTGTCTTTATAATCAGCAGGTGTCTCTACATGTCTACTATTTCAGAACAGTATTCTAGCTCTTGGCTTGCTGGTGACCTCTCGTAGCGTATCGGTTCCAGTCAAGGACCACTGTCCTCCAGTACACAGGGGCACGGGGTGCTCCGGCCCCACTCCCAGACACAAGACAGGACGGGACTACACATAAAGGGGGAGGGGGGACTAGGGAAGCACGGGGGGGAAAAGAGGGGAAGGAAAGGACGGGGCCCCAGGGGAAGGAGGCACGCATAGTGCAAAACAGTACAGTAACCCCTAGCAGCGGGCAATTACGCCGGGGCATATTTGTAAACTTCTCTTCTCTTGAGGGATCCAGCTCCAGTCGAGTCAAACCCACCAAGGCAACGCAGGCCCATGCCGATCAGACATACAATGCCCTGAACTCCTCCGACTCCTGGAACACTAACCAGGACATCCAGGTGTTCCTAAACTGTTCCTCCCTGTCATGGAGCGACAGCGTGAGATCCTCCATTTCACATATATTGAGTACTTCCGCCAACCAATCCCTCACCGACGGTGCGGTATTTTGTTTCCATCGCCTGGGGATCACCTGCTTAGCAGCGTTTAGCAGGTGGACTTGCAGCGATTTCCTGTATTTCCCAACTGGACATCTTGTTGAGTGAAGCAGGACCTGGGCAGGGTCGTTCTGCATATCTACCCCCGTGATTTGTGTGATAATGGGCAAAACTTTACCCCAAAATTCTCTGATCTTAGGACACGTCCAGAAGATGTGGAACAGTGTACCGCTCTCGGCTCCACACCTCCAGCACTTTGGGTCTACTGTTGGGAACATCCTATTGAGCCTGTCCGGGGTGTAGTACCAGCGAGTGAGGATTTTATAATTAGTCTCCTGTACTCTGGAGGTGACAGAAGACTTATGCGCCAGCAGGGAAATTTTCTCTTTCTCCTTCCTTCCTAGGGGTCTGCCCAGGTCCCTCTCCCACTCACGCCAAAAGGTCGGGGGAGCCATCTCTGCATTAATCAGTAAGGAGTATAGACTTGAGATCAAGTGCGGGAAAGGCTGGGTATCCAGGCAAATCCTCTCAAATTCCGTGGGGCACCTACTCAGATCCCTTTTAAACCCCAGTTGGGAGAGGAAGGACTGGAAGCGCAGGAGGGTCCAGGGGTCCAATCTATCATTCTCCCATCTTGCTCTAAGGTCATTCAAATTGATCCACCCCTCTCTATTAATTAGATCTCCGCTTCGGAGCTGTTGCAGGCCTCCCCACTCCCGCAGGCCCGGCACGAGTGGGTCCGCGGGCAACAGAGGATTCCCGATTATCGGCAGTACCGGAGTAGGCCATGGGGAGAATTCCGGCCGCTCCCTGTATTCCTTGAAAATCCCCAGTGACGCCCCTATGGACGGGTGAGCTCTAGTCTCCGGGGTGGAGGGTGACCTATTCCACACCAGTAATTCTAGGCAGGCGGGGATCATCGTTGTTTCCAGTTGGACCCACCTTTTTGTCTCTCGGCAATTCTGCTACTCACAAACTCTTTGCAGGTGCGTGGCAACCCAATACAACTTTATGTCTGGAAGAGCCATACCGCCAGCTCGCTTAGGTCTGCACAGCAAGTGCCCCAAACAAAACCCGACAGGGCTCTATTAAGTTCCCGAAAGAAACGCTGCGGAATGCGGATCGGGAGGGCCTGAAACAGGAACAGCAGCCTTGGGAGAACAGTCATTTTAATGATGTTTACTCTGCCTATCCAGGAGAACGCAGGGCGGTCCCAGGACTCCAGGTCCGTCTCGATTGTCCGCGCCAAAGGCCAGAAGTTTAAGGACAGGATCCTAGACAGCTGGCTGGGCAGGTGTGTGCCAAGATATGGAATAGAGGATCTGGCCCACCTAAACGAGAAGGACTGCTGGATGGTTCTAGCCGTCTCGCCAGAGAACGAGACGTTCAGGGCCTCTGACTTGTCGAAATTTATCTTGAGATAGGATAACCTCCCATAGATCTCAAACTCCCTCATCAGGACTGGAACCGACACTACCGGGTTCGCAATGAAGAAGAGCATGTCGTCTGCGTACGCAGCGACCTTATGTGAGCCATCCGCTAAGTCCACCCCTCGGATGTCGCTGTTACCCCTCACCCTACAGAGGAACGGTTCGAGCGACAAAGCAAAGAGTAAGGGGGACAGCGGGCACCCCTGTCTGGTTCCATTCCGGATGAGAACCGGCTCCGACTGAACGCCATTCACTCTGACCCTTGCCGATGGAGTGGTATACAGCGCCTCTATAAGTAGCATCATCCCATCTCCCAATCCTATGTGTCTGAGGGTCTCTCTGAGGAAAGGCCAGCTCACCCTATCGAAGGCCTTCTCCGTGTCCGTAGACAGGAGCATGGCTGGGGTGTAGGATGTCTTAGCCCCGTGTATCACGTTAATAGCCCATACCACATTGTCTCTGGCTTCCCTACCCAACACGAAATCCGTTTGATCGAGGTGCACTATCCGCGCCACCACTGGAGCCAGTCTCATGGCCAGGATTTTTGCATACAATTTGAGGTCTGTGTTGAGCAGGGAAATGGGGCGATAGCTCCCACATGACAACGGGTCTTTACCCGGTTTAGGTATCACCGAGATTTGAGCCTCCAGTTCCCTCCCAGAGAACCGCCCGGGGGTCTCCCCATCCATGATCGTGTTCCATGCCCTCACCATGCGGGGGCCCAGTAGTGCAAGAAATGCTTTATAGTATTTGGTGGTGTACCCGTCCGGACCCGGGGCCTTTCCCGCTGGCGTGTGTTTGAGCGCCTCGGCCAACTCCTCCATGTTGATTGGGCCTTCTAGGGACTCAACTACCTCTCGCGGCAGCACCGGCATACCTGACTCCCCTATATATGCCCTGACCCTCTCTGGGAGTGTCCGCTCATCCTTTCCATTGGCCAGGTCGTACAGCTTGGAATAATACGTCCGGAAGGTCTCCGCTATCTTTCCAGAGGTATATTGTTTTTGCTGTGAGCCATCTATGATCTCAGAGATAAAGTTCTGTGTGTACTGTTGTTTTAGGGCTCTCGCCAGAAGTGTGCCACTTTTGTTCCCATGCTCATAGTATCTACGCCTACATTTCTTAATCATGTACTTTGCTCTCTGCCTAAGTAATGCATTGAGGGCCTCCCGTGTCTGTGTCAATTCTCCCAGTACTTTTGCTGCCTCGGTTTGTTTATGAGTCAGTTCTAAGCGCCGAACCTTTTCCGTGAGCTGCTCTAGCTGCTTCGTTCTCTCCCTCTTCAACCTTGAAGCATGGCTGATCAGGACCCCTCTAATGACACTTTTGTGAGCCTCCCACAGAAGCATAGGCGATACCTCCCCATTATCATTACTGCTAAAGTAAGCCTCTATCCCCTCCCGCACTGCCAGAACCACCGCCTCATCCTGCAACAAAGACTCGTTCAGTCGCCAGGTCAGAGGGGGCGGAGGCCTATCGATCAAGTTCAGTTCGAGGGAGACCGGTGCATGGTCCGAAAAGGAGGTTGGGAGAATCCCACTATCTATTGTCAAGTCCAGCAAACTGTGCGAGACCCAGAAGTAATCCAACCTGGGGTTTGTACCGTGCACCCTCGAGTAGAAGGAATAATCCCGCCCCGCCGGGTTCAGTACCCTCCACGCATCAACCAGCTGTAGTTCATGGAGTCTTTTTCTCAAGGTTCTCAGCGCCAGGTGGGAAACCGCAGACCTACCCGCTGAGGAGTCCAATAGTGGTTCCATGACCAGGTTAAAGTCGCCAGCGAGGACTATTTCGCCTTCTGCGAACTCCATAATCCTAGTCAGTGAGCGTGTAAGGAACTGGACTTGTCCCTGATTGGTTGCATACAAGGATACCAAGGTGTAAGTTTTTTGGCCTAGGAGACATTTTACCATAAGAAGCCGTCCCGAGTCATCACCCCAAGAGTCCCGGAGGGTGAATGGCACCCCGCCTGCGATCATGATTGCCATGCCCTTCCGCTTGGCATCTGCCGCACTACTGGTAAATACGTGCGGGAACAGCCGGCTGCTTAGTCGGGGGGGCTTGCGACCTCTTAAAGTGCGTCTCTTGTAAAAAGACTATTTTCACTCTGAGCCTACGCAACTCCTGTCCCAGGATCGCCCTCTTCTCAGGGGAGTTGAGGCCCTTCACATTCAAGGATATTAGCTTCGTTCCGGACATGACGGTCAATGATTTCAGAGATATCACCAGACAACCAGATCCCCTCGGGAGTTCAGCTCCACGCCAGGTGCTGTATCACGAGTGGCCTGGTTCACGGGGGAGGGGGGGGGTGGGAGGGCAGGGGGGGAGGGCAAAAGGTGGGGTAGGAGGGGAGACAGGAACGAGAGGGTGTACAAAGGGGATGATCACAAATAAGTAGATAGAAACTAACTAACACTTAGCAACAGACTACTAGTGTATTCAACCGGAGAGTGGCCTACAAGGGACCTCCGGAGCTGGTGCAACTTTGTTCACCACTCTTCACCACGTCCTCCAAGTGGAATAAGCAAGCGTGTATTTCAATCAGGCGCTGCTTTACCCCATTCGTGAAAGACCGCCGTCAGTCACGGAGGGGGGCACCAAAAATCATGGGGGGGGTGGAGGATCAGAACACGGAGCAGCAGCAAGGGAGCCACACCATTTTAATGAACAGTTAGTATTGTAACCCAAGGCATTGTTAACTTTTAGGGGGAGACAGCAGAACATAACATAGCAAAGCGCAACCCGTAACAATAAAGATAGGAAACCACAGAAACACTGAGGGGGCCGGCGACCAGGGCGCGGCCCAGAGTCACCCTCCCCATCAGAGCCCGCCCAGCAGAAGCATTTGTCAACAGTGAGACCCGGTAAATCGGGGGGGGCCCCGTCCGTCCAGCCACCACCCTCCCACCCCTAATCGCGGGGAAGGGATACAGAAGGGGAGTCCTACGGCCGGGGGCGCAATACGCCCCCCGCGTGGACCCCGCTAAGGTGACTAAGCAGAACAGAAAAGGGCCCTCCGGGGCCGCAGATCTCAATCCTAACCATAGTCCAGTACAAGAGGATGAAATAGGGCATAGCCTGGGGATGCCCGCCCTCCGGCCCCACCAAGGCGGCCCAGAAAGCCAGCGCCCATCAAGACCACCACGTAGCCCAGCACCACTAGGTACCAGGGAGCGCCAACCCAGCCCCCCTCCCCACGCCACCCCCCCCCCACCCGGAGCACATCAAAAATCTCAACATAAGGGTGGGCCGTGGGGAGAGGCAGGAAAGCGTTCCCCGCACCCCACAGGGTCATCAGCGGCGTCTTCTACGATCTCTCCCAACTCCTCGCAGGACCCCTCCAGGACGCTGCGGGAGCCGCCTGTCGAACACCCCCAGGTCCGGGGCCGTCCAGTCCGGGATGTCTACCGCAGGGGCCTCCAGAAAGCGGAACAAGTCCGGTAGCTGGATCGGGGATCGGAGGACAAAGATCTCCCCATTTCTGCGAACTAAAAGCTGGAAGGGGTGACCCCAGCGGTAAGAGGCGCCCTGTCTCTGGATGGTGTCAAGGAGCGGTCTCAGCAGCCTCCGCATAAGTAATGTTCTCCGGGAAAGGTCCTGAAGAATGATGATCTGCGCTCCTTTGTACTGAATCGAGCCCTTCTCCCACGCCTTTCGCAGCAAGTCCTCTTTGATCTTGAAAAAATGGACTCTACATATTATGTCCCTCGGTCTTCCAGAGTCCGGAGGGCGGGGACCAAGGGCCCTGTGCACGCGGTCCAATTCAATGTGATTCGATTCCGGCAAGTCCAGGAGCCCATTGAAGATAGAGATAACTGCAGCCTGGATGTCCCGCGGCTCGACTGACTCTGGGACACCCCGAAGGCGGAGATTATTCCTGCGGCTGCGATTCTCCACATCATCCTGCGCCAGGAAAAGCTCAGACAGGAGGCGGTTGCTTCCCTCCCGTTGATGCTCCAGCTCCGCAACTCGCGTCTCCAGTGATCTGTGAGAGGCCTCCGCGGTGTCCATTCTCTGAGCAACCTCCGTTACTGTGGTCTGAAGGGTCGCCAGCTCCCTCTTTATGGTACCCTCCATTCTCGAGACGTATCCATCGAAGTCACCGCTGGATGGTAAGCCCCTAAGGGCCTCATTGATGTTGATTCTCACCGCCTCAGCTATGGTGCGGGACAGAAGATCAAGCGGAGCATAAGGAGCAGCATGCAAAGTAGCAGCAGCTTCCCCGGCAGCTCCCAAGGGATGCCCGATGTAAGTAGGTGATGTAGGGCTTCCCCGCCCATCCACAGGGCCCCCGCTGAACTTCGGAGAGGCCGCCTCGCCGCCAGTCGGTAGAACTCCTTCATTTCCGGTGGACCCCGGGCCCCCCAGGGAGGGTCCAGGGGCGAAGACTTCCTGGCTGTCCCAGGCCGGCATAGGGCTCACCGGGGGGGAGGGGGTGCCAATCACACTTCCCGGGGACAGGGAGCGCTGCACGGCCCCATTTGGTGACCAGAGCCGGGGGAGCCGGCGGGGGGAGTCAACTCCACGTGCTGGGGCACAAGGCGGGGAGTCCGGGCTCGGGAGGCCCTCCTGGCGCAGCCACACCCCGGGCGAGGCAGCTGTTGCTGGGCTAAGGGTTCGGGCTGGGGCCGGACTGTCTGCCACCAGCCATTCAGTACAGCTTGTGCTCTCTGGCTGGGTCCTTCCCTCCCTCGGGCGCCGGTCACATGTGATGGGTGCTCCCCCGTCTGTGTGGGCCACAGGGGGCTCCGTCAGGGTTGGTTTATAATGATGGTCTGCCCGGGGCCCAACGGGTGATCCCCCCGTCTCACCAGGCGGCCGGTGCACCTCCGCTGTGACAGTGCGGAGGCGCCGGGCTGAGACACGTGGGGCCACTGACTCCTCACCTCCGTGTGTTCTCTGGGGGACTTCCCCGCTTCCTCTCAGCGGCGTGGGACTCCGATGCTGGGAGACGCCTCGGTGCTCTGCAGCGCGTCCCCTCTCATCGCCGCCCGCCGGGGGTACAAGCGCCGGCATCTCGTCGGGAGCTCCCGCCTCCTCCTCCTCTCCCCGCATCTGTATCGCCGGCAGCCTCGGGTCCGCCGCCACCTTCACTCCAGCCGACCGGGGGGGTTCCGCTCCCGTCTCCGCCGCCGGATGCGGCCGCCAGGGTAAGTCTGCAGGGGGATCAGTGCCTCTCCTCTCCTCTTCTCCCTCCGGGGCCACGTGCGCCGCCATCTTGCGGGAGGCCTCCGCCTCTCCCCTTCCTCCCCGTGTCGCGAAATAAGCGGGGATGGGACGCTCCTGTCCCCTCCGGCGCTGTCTGCTCACCTTCCCCCTCCTGGGCATCAGGGAAAGGGGGTCACGGTGGGATGCCTGGGTGCTCAGCAGATCAAGTTGGTGTGGAGCTCCCTCGTCTCGCTTCCTCACGGCGCCATAGCAAGCCACGCCCCCGGAGGGTGCCATTTTGATGAAGACCACTATGTGTGCAGGCCAACAGATTGTATTGGGACCTGTTAGAAAATAGTGTACAATGTCCTGTAAGGTTTGTTAGTGCTGTTAATACTTAACTAGTAACCTCCATAGTAAATAATAAATATACAGTGTCAGTGAAATGGTGACTCTCATTCAATTATGACAGACACAGTGTATGATCATTCCCAAAAGTTATAAATTGCCCACACCTGGCTGGTCGCTTGTGTAGGAAAATTTAAAGACAATATGTGAATCTAATGTTAAAACTTATGGCTACCCTCTGTTCTAGTGGGGCCGTTACTTACATGGGGCCTCTACTTACAGCCTATTAAATCAACACCTACTGAATTTGGTTGGCTATTGGCCCAATTAGATCCGTGTGCCCATTAACTGTACATGGCACCCCAACCTGCGCCCGGGACACATGAGTGTTACCATATCCCACCTGGGCCGGTCTGCACCTGTCTTTGAATTAAAGAAAAATTCCTGTCACTTGAATATGCATAATTGTAAACATGAAAGTCCAAATACTGCAGGCAATCAACCGCCGATTGGCACCAAATGCATTCACCATATACAGAAATGGAAATGAGAAAAAAAAAAAAAAAAAAACAAGAAGGAAAATTTTTGATTGTAATACAATATGAGCCTATACCTTACACAGTTATATACCTATCAGAGAAAGGGGGCATAACTTATGGATTCATTAAGTCCCAGGTAGCAATGGACCTTAAAGTGGTCTCACGTTGTAAGGTGACTTTCTCCAGGTCCCCCCCTCGTGGGTTAGGATGTAGTCTGTCCAATCCCACGAAGAGCATATCTCTTGGGTTTTGTTCATGGCATTCAAGGAAGTGTCTACCCACAGGGGTCTTACTGTTTCCTGCCCTGATGTCGTAGGAGTGTTCATACATGCGTTTACGGAGTTCCCGATTGGTTTTACCAATGTAAAATCTCTTGCATGTGCAAATGAAAGCATATATGATATTGGTACTGTTGCAGTTAATAAAAGAGTCTATGAGTTGGACGGTCACCCAGTGTTATTTCTAGGGATGAGCGAATCGATCCGGACGAACCCGGATTCGATCTGAATTTCATGAAAAATTCGATTCGGATCGAATCCGAATTTCCCCGTGCTTCGATCGCTCGAAGTTTTTCTTTAACATCCATTAATTTACATTACAGGCATTCTAAGATGGCGGACGGGACATGTCCAGACATCTACCCCGCTCCAGTGCATACTGGGGCAGTCACATGCAGCCTATCAGCAGCCAGCAAGCCCGGTGACGTCACAGCGCTATTTAAGGCGGCAGACATCTTGCTTTTCTTAATTTCTCTATTGCATTCGTGAGAGACAGGACACTGCTGTAGTCAGGGAGAGACAGTTAGAGAGGCAGGGACAGGCAGGAGACAGGCAGGAGACAGGCAGGAAGTCAGCGAGAAGCAGGGAATGTTAGGAAAAATCGGAGGCAGTCACAGGGAGATTTTTTTTTTCCATCCAGCCTGCGTGTTACTGGCTGGTAGGGATGAGCGAATCGATCCGGATGAACCCGGATTCGATCCGAATTTCATGACAAATTCGATTCGGATCGAATCCGAATTTCCCCGCGATTCGATCGAGCAAAGTTTTTATCTAAAATCCATTCATTTCAATGACAGGCATTCTAGGATGGTCTATGTAACATGTCCAGACATGTAAGCTGGGGCAGTGTATGCTGGGCAGTCACATGCAGCCTATCAGCAGCCAGCAAGCCCGGTGACGCCACAGCGCTATATAAGGCTTGCTTTTACGCATTTGTCTATTGCATTCGTGAGAGCCAGGACTCAGGAGGACACTGCAGACTGTATTCAGGGAGAGATAGGTAGAGAGTTAGGGACAGCCAGTAGACAGCCAGTAGACAGGCGGGAGACAGGCAGGAAGTCAGGGAGAAGCAGGGAAAGGTAGGAAAAAAACGGATGCAGTGACAGGGATTTTTTTTTGTTTTCATGCAGTGTTACTGCCTGGGTCACTGGCTTTGTTAGCTGTTTCACCCTGGTTAACCACTGTTGCTTTGTATAGTACTACTGCTCCAAGGTGCACTGCTGTTGTGGCATCCCATTCTGTGACTACATCAGCCTCTATTTACTATAACCCTTTGCACTTATTCTAAAAGTAATTTGGCCTGATAAAGACACTTTTGCTTTGCATAGTACTACTGCTCCCAGGTGCACTGCTGTTGGGGCATCCCATTCTGTGACTACACCAGCCTCTATTTACTATAACCCTTTGCACTTATTCTAAAAGTAATTTGGCCTGATAAAGACACTTTTGCTTTGCATAGTACTACTGCTCCCAGGTGCACTGCTGTTGTGGCATCCCATTCTGTGACTACACCAGCCTCTATTTACTATAACCCTTTGCACTTATTCTAAAAGTAATTTGGCCTGATAAAGAGACTTTTGCTTTGCATAGTACTACTGCTCCCAGGTGCACTGCTGTTGTGGCATCCCATTCCGTGACTACACCAGCCTCTATTTACTATAACCCTTTGCACTTATTCTAAAAGTAATTTGGCCTGATAAAGACACTTTTGCTGTGCATAGTACTACTGCTCCCATGTGCACTGCTGTTGTGGCATCCCATTCTGTGACTACACCAGCCTCTATTTACTATAACCCTTTGCACTTATTCTAAAAGTAATTTGGGCTGATAAAGACACTTTTGTTTTGCATAGTACTACTGCTCCCAGGTGCACTGCTGTTGTGGCATCCCATTCTGTGACTACACCAGCCTCTATTTACTATAACCCTTTGCACTTATTCTAAAAGTAATTTGGCCTGATAAAGACACTTTTGCTTTGCATAGTACTACTGCTCCCAGGTGCACTGCTGTTGTGGCATCCCATTCTGTGACTACACCAGCCTCTATTTACTATAACCCTTTGCACTTATTCTAAAAGTAATTTGGCCTGATAAAGACACTTTTGCTTTGCATAGTACTACTGCTCCCAGGTGCACTGCTGTTGTGGCATCCCATTCTGTGACTACACCAGCCTCTATTTACTATAACCCTTTGCACTTATTCTAAAAGTAATTTGGCCTGATAAAGACACTTTTGCTTTGCATAGTACTACTGCTCCCAGGTGCACTGCTGTTGTGGCATCCCATCCTGTGACTACACCAGCCTCTATTTACTATAACCCTTTGCACTTATACTAAAAGTAATTTGGCCTGATAAAGACACTTTTGCTTTGCATAGTACTACTGCTCCCAGGTGCACTGCTGTTGTGGCATCCCATTCTGTGACTACACCAGCCTCTATTTACTATAACCCTTTGCACTTATTCTAAAAGTAATTTGGCCTGATAAAGGCACTTTTGCTTTGCATAGTACTACTGCTCCCAGGTGCACTGTGGTTGGGGCATCCCATTCTGTGACTACACCAGCCTCTATTTACTATAACCCTTTGCACTTATTCTAAAAGTAATTTGGCCTGATAAAGACACTTTTGCTTTGCATAGTACTACTGCTCCCAGGTGCACTGCTGTTGTGGCATCCCATTCTGTGACTACACCAGCCTCTATTTACTATAACCCTTTGCACTTATTCTAAAAGTAATTTGGCCTGATAAAGACACTTTTGCTTTGCATAGTACTACTGCTCCCAGGTGCACTGCGGTTGGGGCATCCCATTCTGTGACTACACCAGCCTCTATTTACTATAACCCTTTGCACTTATTCTTTTTTTTTTTTTTTTAACAAACAATCAGCAATAGAAAATTCTCCACCTCACCAAAGCGTTCCATCGTCACAATGGTACTGTATGGTGTTTAGAGTATACTTGCATCATAGTTTGTGGAATATTGAATATATCAGGGTTATCTATAGCCGATATAGCTTAGTCCTCCCCCACCCTCCCCTCCCACCCACCAGCCCCTTACCTAAAAAAAAAAAAACCCCGACCCCCCATTTTTTAACTTTTCTATTTTTTTTCTAAGTGCATGAGCTGAAACCTCATTTAACCCCATCCGAGTTTCATTTTGTTAATTGTATCTAGACCTTCTTCTAAAACCTGTCTATATTTCAGATCTGATACTAGACAAATTTCGTTCTCCATTTGCCGAATAAGATGGGCTTTCCATAGCCTTGGGTCAAGATAGGTTGGTTCTCCCCAACGGATAACTATGCTTTTCCTGGTTATCCATATGATTAATGAAGTAAGCCTCTCCATTAGGTTAAATGCGGTCATCTCTTTACTTTGGTTCCTCCCGCTATATGCGGGGATAAGAAGGGTCTCGTTAGCTGTTATAGAGAGTTCTCTCTTCTTTATTTTTTTAATAATTTGTTCTGTGATGTTCCATATAAGTCTCGTCTTTTCACAGGCCCACCACAGATGGGTGACTGTCGCCTGATGTTTGTTACACCACCAACAACTAAATTTCGTAATGCCTTGATTATAGTCGGAGGTGTAATAATATCTGTGCCAGTATTTTAGACTAAAGATTTTCAAGGCTGGAGATTTGATATTATTAATAGATTTAAGTATATTCTCCCTTTGTTCTTGTCTTATCTCTGATCCCAGATCCATTTCCCATTTTTTAATATATCTTACTTCTTGTAAATTATTAAATTTACTTAATAATATGTAATAAAATGACAAAGGTCTTCTAGGTTGTTCCCTTAGAAAAAGTTGTTGAACTTCCGTTGGGGTAAATTTTACTTTGGGTAGATTGAGATTTTTTAGAAAATGTTCTGCTTGGAGAACTTTTATAAATGTTTTACTTTCTCTTTTCATCCGCTCCAGTAACGACGATTTGGACTTAATGTGAGTGATTTTCCATAGATGATAGACTCTAGGTTCGATATAAGGTTCAAACCCTAAGTCCTCCGGTTCCCATTTTCCGATGTTGGCATTTTTAATTGTTTTCATTAAATCAGGAAAAGGGAAATGTTTTTGGTTACCTATAATTTTTCTCAGAGAACCCAATACCGACAGAACAATTGGGTGTTTAGTTAGTTGTTTTAATTGATGTATTGTTTGTGGTTCTAGGATCTGGATCTTATCAAAGGGAAGTGGGTATAGTTCAATTTTTGCCCATAACGAATCTTTATCCGTAAAGGTCCATTTAACTAAACTGTGTAGGTGTGAGGCCGTAATATAATGGGGCAAGTTAGGTGCCCCCCCAGCCCCCTTGAAGTTTTGGTTTAATTAAATAGCTATAGGCTGGGGGCGTGGCCGGCGATGAGAGTGTGAGGACGTGCACCCTGTGAGCTCCCCCCGGCCGACCTATCTAACTACACTTTCCTGGGCTACTAGCCACCCAAATTTGGTCCCAGGTGCTATGGCCAAGGGACGGAGGCTGAGGAACAAACCATCCCCCCCCACACAGAAAGATCAGCACCTACCTGGCCCCAGGTCGCTCGGGAGGAGGAGGAGGGGGGACTTCCCAGATGGCGGCGGCGAGTGGAGAGGCCGCACTCCGCGGCGCACGTGGCGACCTCCGGGAGCGGGCGGGAGGCTCGGCGGTTCCAGCGCCGGTGAGCGTGCCGGAGGAGAAGGGGAGAGCCCGGCCTTTGACGGGGGGACCCGGTCCCTGTGATTGCATCGACGGCGGCGGGGTGGATGGCGCCGGCGTACAGCGATGGCACGCTCTGCCGAATGAGGACGGAGTGGGCGGCGACAGCCGTGCAGCAGCAGCAGACGTGGAGGAGGACGGGGAGCGGTGCCGACCGGAGTGGCATCCTTCAGGCAGCAGTAGCTGCTCAGACCAGGTGAGCCTCCGTGAGCTCTGCGCTCCCCCGCCGGCTGGGAGAGGAGAGGCGCCTGACAGCCCCACACATGTCACTGCACAGAGAGGGGGATATACACCATCAACCCCCGTGCCACATTCCAACACAAGGGACAGAGGGCAGCAAAGCCCATATCCTGCAGGCCACGCTGCAGATGGGGGGCACTCAGTGGGCACACACATGGCGCCCTCCACATCCGCCTGCCCCAGTCCTGACTTCCCGCCCTCGCCTCGATACACGGGGTGCCTGGCTGATAAGGGGCGCATGGCCGTCTCCCCGGATGTCTCACCTATGGCCACCCCCTCCCCGTTGACGTGGAAAGGGCCCCCTGAGAGGGATTTCAGCCCTGGCCCAGTACTGGGGCCCATGATGGAGCTCCCCCAACCCCAGAACACGCCGGCCCATGCTGGTGCCTCGCCGGGAGCAACTGCACCGCCTGCCTCGCTCGCCCTATCCGGTGCCTGGTTTATCAAGGGGGCCTCGCCTGGGCTGCCCTCATCCCCTGCGTGGCAAAGAGGGAGCGACTCCTCATCCTCCACCTGGCCCTGTGTCGATGCCCCGATGGAGGGGAGGGAATGTACTGCGGTCCCCTGTGGCGATGGCGGGCTTGCTCCGGATCGCGCTGATGGTGATGCTCGCTCGGCCCGTGCCCCCGCGCCCGCGGGTTTGGGATGCCCCCGAGACCGGACGCCGTTCGGCTCCTCGACCGCTGAGGGGGTGATGACGTCCCCAGAGAGCACCCCACGAACCCTGCACGACCCTTCAACGCTGACGCACCCTCCTCTTGACCCCATCCTCACAGCATTAAAGGCAGAGCTAAAAATGCTGCCCACCAGGGACGATCTCGAATCCTTCATTCACAGGGTCGAGAGCACGTTTAAGAAGGACATTTCTGATCTGCAGCAGTCAGTGGGTAGTCTTGACGCCAGAGTCGACTCACTGGAGCAGTTTCGCGCCACGACTACCCAGAGATTGGAGGCGCTTGAACAAGACCTGGCCCAGCAGAAGGCTGTCACCCAGATGACGGTCCTGCATTTGGACGACCTTGAAAACAGGAGCCGTCGCAATAATATTCGTATCAGGGGCCTTCCGGAGGCGACAGGCCCTGACCAGCTCCGGCCGACCATCACCAGCATCTTCAACGAACTGCTCCATCGACTTTCGGACACTGAGATAGCGATTGATCGGGTCCACAGGGCCCTGGGCCCCAGGTCTCCCGACCCTGCCCGCCCGCGCGAGGAGGATATCCTGGCGAAAGCTTGGGCGCATGGTCAGATTCACTTCGATGGAGCACCCCTGCAGTTGTACCCTGATGTCTCGCGCAGGTCCCTTTTGATGAGACGAGTCATGAGGCCCCTGCTGTCCAGGATCCGGGAGTGTGGCGGCTCATATCGCTGGGGGTATCCTTTTCATCTAGTGGTCCGCAAGAACCAGCGCACTTTTACTGTGAAAACCCAAGCGGACCTTCCGGACCTTTTCATCTTCCTGGACTCCCCCCCGGTGGAGATCCCGGATTGGCGCGATGTGTCTCTCTCCTTTGGCCCTCCGCGGTCTCTCAGGGGTCGGCCACAAAGGGCCCGCCGGGCGAGGACTGCGGGCGAGGCCCGCGGGGGACGTGGCGACGGTCCGGTGAGAGATCCCCGCCGCTCGAACAACGAGGACTAGATGTGTTTCATGATCCCTAGCGGTATTTCCACTTACTGATCCTGTTTGCTGTTTGTTAATTACTCTTTAAACTATGTTAGATTGATTGTTGCGGTCGGGACTCGCCGGGCCGATCCATTGCACTTTACTCGGCATGCCTTCTGGGTCTTCTCCTCGGAGGCTCTTGCTGAGGTGCTCGTGCCTCCCTCTTGACTGGCCCCCCGCGCTGGGCTCCTGCCCCCGTGTGGTGGGACTTATCGCCTGGGATCGGCCTCCGGCGAGCTCCGAGTCCCGTTATTTATTTACCTGTTTCTCTTTATTTACCTGTTTCTCTTTAAACTGGACCGATTGCGGTGGTCGGGACTCGTTGGGCTGATCCCCCTCTCTTGTCGCGGCATGCCTCTTGGGTCTGTGCCTCGGGGGCTCCCGCTGGAGTGCTTTGCGCCTCCCCTCTTGGCTGGCCCCCCGCGCTGAGCTCTCGCGCCGGCGTGCTGGGGCCCATCATCCGGGGTCGGTTTCCGACGAGCTCTGAACCTTGTTACCTATTTACTTGCTTCCCTTTATACTATGTGTGATTGATTGCTGCGGGGGGACTCGTCGGGCTGATCCCCCTCACTATACTTGACGTGCCCCCTGGGTTTATGCCCCGGAGGCTCTTACTGAGGTGATTTGCGCCTCTTCCTCTGACTGGCCCCACGCACTGAGCCCCCGCTCGTGCGTGTTGGGCCGCGCCACCTGGGATCGGCTTTCGACGAGCTCCGAGCGCTGTTATTTACCTATGCCCACTGTTTATGCCTCCCCTTTTTTTGACTGCACGGCTTGCAGATGGTTACATGGTTATATGTCTTACCCTATTGTACAAGTGGAAGTCTGTACTGTATAAATGGGATCCTTAAGCTTCGGGCTCGCCGGGCCGTTGCCCCCCCTCTTGTTTCCTTCTTCGCTTGCCCCTCTCTCCGTGCGGGGGGGAGGACATGGAGCGGCGTGATGCTTGCGGCGCTCCGTCCTCCCGCCCTCGGGTCCCCGCTATGTGGGTGCCCTTCGGGTGCCCGGGGGGTCACACCGGGGTGATGGCTCTGGCGACTCTCGAACCTCTTAGATATTTGTTTAGAGTGTTAGCTGGCCCTCATTTTATTTTTTCTCTTTGATATTACAACTCTGGGTGACTGCCCTACAGACAACCTAACCTGGGGTCGGCCAGGGGGTCCTCCTCTATCTCTCGGACCCGTCTCGCTCCCGCCGTAGGCCGGGACCTTGTGGCCCTCTGGGCTGGTTCTTTTTTTCTGCTAGCCTTGGGTGCCCGGGGTTCCTTCTTGGGACAGGAAAACTTTCTTCCCACTTAGATCCCCTGTAGTTTCAGTTCCCTTTTCACATTAGTTTTTATCCAGTAAGTTTCAGTTTATTGTGAGCCTATTCCTCTTGTATTGCCCTCCCCCTCCTGTGATTGTGTTCCCCTGCCATCTGGTGCTCTCTCGACTCCCCCCTTCTTCTCTCCCTCAACTGGTCCCTCCCCCGCTCCCTTCCTTTTCCCCGTTCTGACCCGGAGAACCCACGCCCTTTCGTATCCCCTATCCTTGGGATAAGAACCGTTAACCTCCTCACGGCTATGTCCAAAGTCCAGTGCACTTCATTAAATGTCAAGGGCTTGAACTCCCCTGTAAAGCGTGCTTCAGTATTGGCGGAGCTGAAGCGCCTAGGAACGGGGATCGCCTTTCTCCAAGAAACCCATCTTAAGGAGGGGAGGGTGCATAACTTGTCGAGCCGTTACTTTAGGCACCAGTACCATGGCCTTTCCCCGGACTCTAAGTCCCGAGGGGTGTCCATCGTCTTGGCGGGTTGTCTCCCTTGGACGCTGGAGGAGGTGGCCCACGATGGTGAGGGGAGGTACCTATTTGTCAGGGGAACCCTTTATTCGCAGAAGGTGACGCTTGCGACCTGCTACTGTCCTAGTGTGAATCAGGTTAGCTTCTTAGGGTCAACCTTGGAGAAGCTGGCAGAGTTTACGGCTGGTATTCTTCTCTTGGGAGGGGATTTTAATTGTGTACTTGACCCTCAAATTGACACCTCTAGGGGGACTTCTAGCGTTCCTTACTTGGCTATAAGGAGGATTAAGGCTCTCTTGTTTGACCACCAGCTCCTCGACGTGTGGAGGATTGCTAACCCCCGGGGAAGGGATTACACTTACTTCTCCCCCCCTCACAACACTAATTCACGTATAGACTGGCTCTTGGTCCCCCATAGGTTTGTGCATCTATTTTCGCGACCGCGCATAGGCTCGATCTCGATCTCTGACCATGCTCCTATCTTTGTCACCCTGTCGGTTCCGGACTCTCCCCCTCCCTCGGGGCATTGGAGGCTCAATAGCTCTCTCCTGCAAGACCCGGCGTTTAAGGCAGAGATACAGTCGGCAATCACTGAGTTCTTCTCGGTGAACAATACTCCTGACGTAACACGTATGACTCAGTGGGAGGCTCACAAATGTGTGATCCGGGGCCTCTTAATTAGACGGGGTGCTTATCTCAAGAAAGAAAGGGAAAAACAAACGGCCCTCCTGCTCCAGGAGCTCCGGAGCTTGGAGACCAGACATAAACAATCCCTGGACCCCACGCTATCTGCCAAATTGATTAAACTGCATGAGACCCTCCGAGACATAAGCTTTGTACAGGTCAGGGGTCAGATTGCGAGAAGTCGTAGGTTCTTCTACGAGTTCAGCAATAAAAGTGGTAAGACCCTGGCTAGAGCCCTGAGGGGGCAGAGATCGAGGAATTATATTCCCAGCATCCTCGACCCCGGAGGCAGCAGACATTATAAAATAGGGGACATAGCTAAAACTTTTAGGGATTTTTATGACGCCCTATATAACTTACCGCAAAATAAGTCCCAGGCGCATCGGCAAAAGGTGAGGGCCTACATACAGAGATCGGACCTTCCCCTGCTTGGGCAGGGCGTGGTGGCGGCCTTAGAGGAGGAGATTGATATGGGGGAGTTTACGAGGGCTATCAGGAGCATGAAACCCGGAAGGGCACCTGGCCCGGATGGATACAGCATGGAATATTATAAGGAACTAGCGGACACCTTGGGTCCGCATTTTGTCTCCTCTTTCGGCTCTTTGAGTGATGGCCTTCCGCCCCCCCGGGATACCTTGCGGGCTAGCATTGCTGTTATCCCTAAGCCGGGCAAGGACCCAGCCCAGTGCGGTAGCTATAGGCCCATCTCCCTGCTGAACTGCGACCTCAAGATACACAACAAAATCTTGGCGGATAGAATTGCCCCCCTTCTCCCGGACCTCATTCATTGGGATCAGGTGGGCTTCGTCCCAAATCGCGAGGGGAGGGATAACACCACTAGAGTCATGAACGTGGTTCACCACGCCCGACAGATGGGGGAGGCTGCGTTGCTCCTCTCCACGGACGCCGAGAAGGCATTTGACAGGGTGAGCTGGGTCTTCCTCGAGGAGACCTAGCGTTACATAGGGTTGGGTGACAGGATGCTTAATAGGGTCCTGGCCTCATACACCTGCCCCTCGGCGTCCGTGGTGGTGAATGGCCTGCCTTCTCAGGCCTTTAACTTACTTAACGGGACACGACAGGGCTGCCCGCTCTCCCCCCTTATCTTTATCCTCTCGCTGGAGCCATTTCTACGCTTAATTAGACAGAACACGGAAGTCTCGGGAGTGAGGGTGGGCGGGATCGAGCACAAGGTGGCGGCGTACGCTGATGATTTGATGTTTTTCGCGTCAAAGCCGGAGATCACCTTGCCTAATCTCCTCGCCGAGCTCAGGAGCTTTCAGGAGGTCTCCAATTACAAAATCAATTACCAGAAGTCCTCTGCCCTGAACATCAATATTACTGCGGAACGCCTGCGACGCGTCACGGAGAATTTCCATTTTAAATGGGAGCCGGCGGCCATCACCTACCTGGGCACACGCATCCCTTCCAAACTCCCGGGAACGTACGCCCTAAACTTTCCCCCACTATTAAAGAAACTGGAAGAAGACCTCCTTAAATGGAATAAGGGGGTTTACTCTTGGTTTGGAAGGGTCAGTGTCATCAAAATGAACGTCCTCCCTAGGGTGTTGTACCTTTTCCAGGCCCTCCCGATAGATATCACCCACACCTTCTTTAAACAGCTTACAGGACTATGTACCAGATTCGTCTGGGCCGGCCGTTCCCATCGTATGGCGGCCTCCCTACTGATGGTCCCCAAATCTAGGGGGGGATTGGGTCTCCCAGACTGGCGGCGTTACCACGCCGCAGCCCACTTGAGCCGGGTTATTGACTGGTGTCGACACTCTGCCCAGAAGCAGTGGGTTGGATTGGAGCAGGCCGCTTCCCCGTGCCCCCTCCCTGGACTGCCGTGGATACCTCTAAATAGACTCCCACAGTTGAACACGCACCCTACGGTCAGTCCGACCAGGAGGGTGGTGGATGGGTTCTTGACTGGGACGAGCCTCTCCCCTTCCCTGCCCCCCCTGACTCCCGTCCTGGGGCACCCTGACTTCCCGGTGGAGATAGCGGGCGGCCCCTTCAGAGCCTGGATCAGGCAGAACTGCTATAGGAGACTCCACATGCAGAGTGGGGATGCGTGGAGAAGATCGGAGACCCTGGTCGCAGACCTCGCACTCAGACCTCTCACGCAGCTGCAGTCTCTTCAACTCCGGCACTATCAGCGATCTGTCGGATGCACGGCGTCCAGGCAGTTAACGCAATTTGAACACACCTGCCTGGACTCTGGTCATTTTAAGAGCGCCCTGTCATACTCCTACTCGCTGTTGATGGAGCCTCCGGAGGACTTTGTCCCCACATACGTGAGGGGATGGGAGAGGGAACTCGGTAGGACCTTCACAGATGAGCAACAACTGGCTATGATTCAGTTGGCTCATAAGAGCTCCATCTCCTGTAAATATCAGGAAACTAACTTCAAAATTCTGACACGCTGGTACCGGGTCCCGGCGGTGTTAGCTAAGATGTTCCCCTCCTCTTCCCCTCTCTGCTGGAGGTGCTCGTGGGCCAGGGGCACTATGACTCACATCTTTTGGGAGTGCGAGAAACTCTCTAGCTTCTGGGCAGGAGTAAGAGAGATTGTCAGGAAACTGACAGATGTTGATCTGGGTGATGACCCCATATGCTATCTGCTTAACCTGGCGCCGGTCTCTTTGAGTTCCAGGCACAGGTCCCTCCTCGCTCCCCTCCTGAGTGCTGCTAGAACTTGCGTTCCGGCGAGGTGGAGATCCCCGGAGCCCCCCACAGTGGCACAGTGGTTGGCCGTTGTCCGAGACATCTGTAGGATGGAGGAGCTCACTGCCTCCCTGAGAGGAACTCTGGAAAAGCACAGGAGAACCTGGCAGATATGGGATAGTTTTACTTTCTCCCCTGATTTCCTCCTCTACACGTAGACAGGTTCTCTTCACCTCTTGAGGATTGGACCGTCCCTCTGGGCATCCCTCATCCTCTCGCATTTTCCTCCCCTCCCTCTTCTCCTTTCACCCTCCCCTTGCACTTCTCCCCTGATGTGTCCATCCTGTCTTTCCCTCTCCTTCCCCTTCCCCCCTGTGTTACTTGTCGCCCAATAGTTAAGTCTGTGTTCATCCCTATTCTCTTACCCACTTATAAAAGTTGGGGACAAGGGTTGCAGCTGCTGCATTAGGGGGCTACATCGAATTGCAGTCTAAATCACCTGGAGCAAGGCTCAAAGTAGCCGTTCCTTTCATATTGTCACCCTTTTATATGCTTGTGATTGATGATATTTGATTATGAAGATTATTATGTTATGTAATGGCTGTAATCCATGCATTTCTTTTTTCTTGGCACTGCGTTGCCATGCGCTGTATCCACTGTTCCCTCAATAAAAACATTTAATTATAAAAAAAAAAAATAGCTATAGGCTACTACTCTATGTCGGCGATTGTTCCAAGAGAAATTACCCAATAGTTTATCTAAATTGTCTATGAAGATCTTCGGTATCGTAATCGGAATATTCATGATTTTGAAAATGAGTTGCGGTAAAAAATACATTTTAATTGCAGCGATACGTGCCAGGATATTTAATGGCCGTTTTGACCATTTCATTGTATAATTTTTCAGTATTTGTAGAAGCTCGGGAAAATTTGCAGAATAAAGTTTGTCTGGGTCAGCTGTTAACTTTATTCCCAGATAGATAATATGAGTAGGTTTTATGAAGAACCCAAATTCCTTGTTAAGTTGTTCAATTTCAGCTTTGTTCATACCTAGAGGCATCAAAACCGATTTTTCTACATTTAACGAAAAGTTTGTATGAGCCTTGAATTGTTCAAGAATTTCCATTAATCTCATAATTGCAATTGTAGTAGGATCTCTATGAACTAGTAATATATCGTCGGCGTATGTAAGGTGTTTAATTTCATTGGTTCCTATCTGAATTCCTTTGAGTTGCGGATCAGATTCTATCGATGTTAAACAGTAGTGGAGATAAGGGACATCCTTGGCGGGTTCCGTTAGCTATGTCAAATGATTCTGATAAAACTCCATTTATTTCCAGTTTGGCTTTTTGATTCGTATATAAAGCCATAATTTTTTCTATAATTCTTGGGCCCAGCCCGATTTGATGAAGAGTTGCTTCCAGATAGGACCACGAAACCCTATCGAAGGCTTTTTGAGCATCTAAAGCCAATACAATAGCTTTGGATTTTGTTTCCTTAATACGATTAATTATAGAAACTGCTAATGAGATGTTTTGATTTACACCCCTTTTTGGAATAAAACCGGCCTGGAAACCTGAGATTATATAGGGTATCACCTTAAGTAGTCTATTTGCAATTAAGGAAGCATAGATCTTTAAGTCACAATTAATTAGAGAAATTGGACGATAGTTGTTACAGAATCTTCCATCTTTACCTGGTTTTGCAATAAGTTTTATGATTGCCATGTTCATTTTTGAGCTTGTGGGGTGCTGGCGGTCGATGTTATTCAGCCATTTGAGCATGAATGGAGCTATTTGATCTTCAAAAGCTTTATAATACTCTGCCGGTAGACCATCTTCGCCGGGGGATTTATTTACCTTCAGTTTGGCAATAATCTCAGTTAATTCTTTCTGTGAGAAGGGTTTCTCTAGTTCTTTTGCTAGATTGTCATCAAGCTTACTCTTACAAACTTTCGCTAAATAAGTTGAGTGATCCTGTTCTGTTTTTTTTAAGTTATATATATTTTTATAAAATAATACAAATTCATTTACGATGTCTTCAGTCTTATATTTCCTTTCGCCATCTTTAGTCAAAATCTCTTCTACGAAGTTTATTGCTCTTCTATCATTCAAGTATGTAGCTAGATCTCTGCCACCTATACTTCGCCTTAATTTCTGTTTCCGTTGATTCTTTCTACTACGCTTAGTATTACAGTCCCTTATTATTTTTAATGTATTCCTTAATTTAATTAATTCTTGATGTGTCGTCTCTGTATGTTTTTGCTTATGAATTTGTTCTAATTTAGACATTTGTTCTAAAGTTGTTTTGACTTCTGTCTCTTTAGTTTTCCTAGAATTTATCTCTGCCGTTTGCATCATTCCTCTCATAAAACATTTATGGCACTTATTCTAAAAGTAATTTGGCCTGAAAAAAACACTTTTGCTTTGCATAGTACTACTGCTCCCAGGTGCACTGCTGTTGTGGCATCCCATTCTGTGACTACACCAGCCTCTATTTACTATAACCCTTTGCACTTATTCTAAAAGTAATTTGGCCTGATAAAGACGCTTTTGCTTTGCATAGTACTACTGCTCCCAGGTGCTCTGCTGTTGGGGCATCCCATTCTGTAACATACCATACCCCTCTTTATTTACACTAAGCAGCTCTCTTATTTACACTAAGCAGGCCTGTTGGAGGCTGAGTGTTACTGCTCACTTTTGGTGTGCATTATATTCTGTTTCATATAGACCCACCGCTGCCTGGGGGTTCTTAAAATATCACCTACTACCACGCCAGTTAGACTATGTCGGGCAGACAAGTGCCTGGAAGTGAAAAGAGGAGTGGCAGAGGCCAAGATTCCGCAGGCAGAGGTCGCAGCAGAATGGGGCCAGTAGCAGCAGGAGTCACCCTGAGAGACCTAATCTGCCAGTATCTGCTAGCGGTCGGGTCTCCACCAGTAACGCATCTGCCGTGGTAGATTGGTTAACACGCTCATCAACAACATCATCACAACTTACGTATGAGACCCCCAGTCTAGGGTCGGTAGGTTCCTCTGACACAACCCTGAGTTGGCATGCCCCGAGAGCAGTCCCTGTCCTCCCATTGCCTCTGTCCTACGCCGTTCCCTCCCCCAGCGACGTATCCTATGCTTTGGGTTCAGCTCCACTCTTTAGTGAGGAGGACGATCAGATAGAGGACAGTCAGCAGCTACTGCCCAGCCAAGAAATGGAGGTGGCTTCTTTAGCTAGGCAGACAAATAGTGATGTGGACAGTGTCGTGGGTGCTGCGAGCGTTCCAGCTCCTGCGCCAGACACTGTTGACGAATCCACGAACATCAGTGACGTACAGCCACAACTCGGTGATAATAATGATGACGATGAAGCCGATCGCACTTGGGAGCCGGGTGATGAAGGGGCTTCATCGTCATCATCAGGCGAAGAGGGGCTCAGGTTGCCCCGGAGTCAGCAGCTCAGGCAGCAAGGTGTTAGCAGCATGGTTGGCAGGCAGCATGGGGGCACAATTGTAAAGCCTGGAGCCAAACGGGGCCGGGGCCGGGATAGAGCACCTGCTGCGCGGCAGGCTACCTTATCGGGAGGTAGTGGGGCAGGGGTTCCTGGAGTTGGCGACAATAGCAGCGATTCAGTGAGGCCTGTTGGTGGGAAAAGTAGCTACTCTGCAGTGTGGCAGTTTTTCCTGAAGCATCCGCAGGAGGGTAACATGGCCACATGCAAGATATGTAGGCAGAAGGTGAAGCGTGGCCAGGGTCCAAATGTTGGCACCACGGCCCTGCGTCAACATATGCAGCGTCACCATAAAGCGGCCTGGGAGAACCTAGGCTCCGGAGAGGTGGGCCAGACTGCTTCCTCACCGAGTGGCACGCCGCTCCCAATTTCTGCCAGCCAAGGCTCCAGCACCTCAGCCGAAGGCAGCTGTGCGTCATACCCATCCTCTGTCGCTCCTGCTCCTCCTCCTCCAAGTCATGCATCCCGCCAGCAATCCATCAGCGGAGCCATGTCCAAGAGACAGCAGTATGCGCCCACTCATCCTACGGCGCAGAAGCTGAATGTGCTCCTGTCCAAGTTGCTGGTGCTGCAGTCGCTCCCTTTTCAGGTGGTGGACTCTGCACCTTTCAGAGAACTGATGGCTTGTGCCGAGCCGAGGTGGAGAGTCCCAAGCAGTCATTTCTTTGCCAAGAAGGCAGTACCAGTGCTGCACACTTTTGTTGAACAGAAGGTGGCCCAGTCCTTGAGCCTGTCGGTGTGTAGCAAAGTGCATGGCAGCGCCGACGTCTGGAGCTGTAACTACGGTCAGGGACAGTACATGTCGTTTACGGCCCACTGGGTGAATGTGGTCCCTTTGCAGCAGCAACTTGGACAGGTCACGCCGCTTCGGCCTCCGCGTTCCCTGCCCGTTGGGCCTGTGACACTGTGCGACTGGGCCTCCTCATCCTCCGCCATCTCCTCACCCTCCACTGTAGGCTCAAGTCTCAGTGCCCCTCCAGTCTACCATGTGTACAGGGCACGAAGGTGTCACGCAGTACTTCACATGGTTTGTCTTGGCGAACGGAGTCACACAGGGGAGGAACTGCTTAAATTTATTAATCAGGAAATCCAAACATGGCTTACTCCAAGAAAACTTAAAATGGGAATCATGGTTACCGACAATGGGAAGAACATTTTGTCTGCGCTGCGCCAAGGAAGCCTGACCCATGCCCCCTGCATGGCTCACGTCTTCAATCTGGTTGTCAAGCGGTTTCTGAATTGTTCCCCCCATCTGCAAGACATCCTAACAACTTCAAGGAAACTTTGCATGCACTTCAGCCACTCATACACCGCCAAACACACCCTTCTTGAGCTACAGCTTCAGAACGGTATCCCCCAACATAGTCTGACTTGCGATGTTTCCACCCGTTGGAATTCCACCCTTCACATGTTGGACCGATTATATGAACAGAGAAAAGCCATCACGGATTTCCTGATGATCCAAGCAGATAGGGGGACTCCCCTGTGTAACTTCAATGTCAACCAGTGGCAGCTCATACGTGACACCTGCCGTTTGCTCAGGCCCTTTGAGGAAGCCACTTTATTTGTCAGTCGGCAGGATTACGGGATGAACGACGTGATTCCACTGCTTCATGTACTACAGCACATGTTGGAAACCATGGCTGGTCAGGGAACTGGAGACATGGCGTTTACATCTTACGGCCACATGAACCCCGTTGGAGCTGAACTGGAGGAGGAGGAGGAAGAGGAGGAGGAGTTGCCCAGCGAAACACAGGAGGGGAGGAGCAGGAGCAGCCAGAGGAGCTAGAGGTTTTTGAGGAAGGCGAGACAGAGGACCCGGGCACACTGTGGCAGCATGCAGTGGAGATGGAGACAGGTAGTCCATCCGAGTCACTTGCGCAAATGGCAGGAAGCATGCTCACGTGCTTGCGTAGTGACCCCAGAATTGTTTCCATCTGTCGGCGGGATGACTTCTGGCTGTCCACCTTATTGGACCCTCGCTTCCGGCACAAAATGGGGGCATTTTTTAAACCCACCGAGAGGGAGGACAAACTGAACTACTACAAAGACATTCTACGTAGGCAGTTGGCAGATGCCTATCTGCGCCATGGTCCATACTCTCGCAGGTCTGACTCGAGGGGACCTCTGCGCTCACCTTCCACTGTCATGGCTGCTCCATCAGCAGCAGCCTCAGTCTTCAGTCGCTAATGAGTAGCTTTCTACACCCGCATAGTGAGGCTACTCATGAGCAGCAGGAAGACCTGCAGCAGGACCTGAAATAGCAGGTCATGTCATACTTTGACATGACCATGCCAACACACCTTGAGGATCCGCTGGACTTCTGGGCAGCCAAACTTGATTTGTGGCCGCAACTAGCAGAGTTTGCCCTGGAAAAGCTGTCCTGCCCGGCAAGTAGCGTGCCATCTGAGCGGGTGTTTAGTGCGGCGGGGGCCATAGTTACGGCGAGGAGAACTCGTCTGTCAACTAAAAATGTGGAGAGACTCACCTTTGTCAAAATGAATCAGGGATGGATCAGCCAGGATTTCCACCCACCAATGCCTGATGCATGCGACTAGATTCAGCATGGTGCCACGTTTTACACTTTCCAAATGGTGCAAAACATATTTATGTCTTTAGGCCAATTTTTGGGCTCCTGCTGATGCCAACTCCAGGGTGTGATTCATCCAATTTTTGGGCTCCTGAAGCCAACCCCAGTGTCTCTTTAAAGTAATGTTTGGGCTCCTGCTGCTGCTGCTTCCAACTCCAGGGTGTGATTCATCCAATTTTTGGGCTCCTGAAGCCAACCCCAGTGTCTCTTTAAAGTAATGTTTGGGCTCATGCTGCTGCTGCTGCTGCTGCCAACTCCAGGGTGTGATTCATCCAATTTTTGGGCTCCTGAAGCCAACTCCAGTGTCTCTTTAAAGTAATATTTGGGCTCCTGCTGCTGCTGCCAACTCCAGGGTGTGAATCATTCAATTTTTGGGCTCCTGAAGCCAACCCCAGTGTCTCTTTAAAGTAATGTTTTGGCTCCTGCTGCAGCCAACTCTAGGGTGTGATTAATCAAATTTTTGGGCTCCTGAAGCCAACCCCAGTGTCTCTTTAAAGTAATGTTTGGGGTCCTGCTGCTGCTACTGCCAACTCCAGGGTGTGATTCATCCAATTTTTGGGCTCCTGAAGCCAACCCCAGTGTCTCTTTAAAGTAATGTTTGGGCTCCTGCTGCTGCTGCCAACTCCAGGGTGTGATTCATCCAATTTTTGGGCTCCTGAAGCCAACCCCAGTGTCTCTTTAAAGTAATGTTTGGGCTCCTGCTGCTGCTGCTGCTGCCAACTCCAGGGTGTGATTCATCCAATTTTTGGGCTCCTGAAGCCAACCCCAGTGTCTCTTTAAAGTAATGTTTGGGGTCCTGCTGCTGCTGCTGCCAACTCCAGGGTGTGATTCATCCAATTTTTGGGCTCCTGAAGCCAACCCCAGTGTCTCTTTAAAGTAATGTTTGGGGTCCTGCTGCTCCTGCTGCCAACTCCAGGGTGTGATTCATCCAATTTTTGGGCTCCTGAAGCCAACCCCAGTGTCTCTTTAACGTAATGTTTGGGCTCCTGCTGCTGCTGCTGCTGCCAACTCCAGGGTGTGATTCATCCAATCTTTGGGCTCCTGCTGCCAACCCCAGTGTCTCTTTAAAGTAATGTTTGGGCTCCTGCTGCTGCTGCTGCCAACTCCAGGGTGTGATTCATCCAATTTTTGGGCTCCTGAAGCCAACTCCAATGTCTCTTTAAAGTAATGTTTGGGCTCCTGCTGCTGCTGCCAATTCCAGGGTGTGATTCATCCAATTTTTGGGCTCCTGCTGCCAACCCCAGTGTCTCTTTAAAGTAATGTTTGGGCTCCTGCTGCTGCTGCCAACTCCAGGGTGTGCATCATCCAACTTTTGGGCTCCTGAAGCCAACTCCAGTGTCTCTTTAAAGTAATGTTTGGGCTCCTGTTGCTGCTGCTGCCAACTCCAGGGTGTGATTCATCCAATTTTTGGGCTCCTGAAGCCAACCCCAGTGTCTCTTTAAAGTAATGTTTGTGCTCATGCTGCTGCTGCTGCCAACTCCAGGGTGTGATTCATCCAATTTTTGGGCTCCTGAAGCCAACTCCAGTGTCTCTTTAAAGTAATGTTTGGGCTCCTGCTGCTGCTGCTGCTGCCAACTCCAGGGTGTGATTAATCCAATCTTTGGGCTCCTGCTGCCAACTCCAGTGTCTCTTTAAAGTAATGTTTTGGCTCCTGCTGCTGCTGCTGCTGCCAACTCCAGGGTGTGATTCATCCAATTTTTGGGCTCCTGAAGCCAACTCCAGTGTCTCTTTAAAGTAATGTTTGGGGTCCTGCTGCTGCTGCCAACTCCAGGGTGTGATTCATCCAATCTTTGGGCTCCTGCTGCCAACCCCATTGTATCTTTAAAGTAATGTTTGGGCTCCTGCTGCTGCTGCTGCCAACTCCAGGGTGTGATTCATCCAATTTTTGGGCTCCTGAAGCCAACCCCAGTGTCTCTTTAAAGTAATGTTTGGGCTCCTGCTGCTGCTGCTGCCAACTCCAGGGTGTGATTAATCCAATCTTTGGGCTCCTGCTGCCAACTCCAGTGTCTCTTTAAAGTAATGTTTGGGCTCCTGCTGCTGCTGCTGCCAACTCCAGGGTGTTATTCATCCAATTTTTGGGCTCCTGAAGCCAACTCCAGTGTCTCTTTAAAGTAATGTTTGGGCTCCTGCTGCTGCTGCCAACTCCAGGGTGTGATTCATTTAATCTTTGGGCTCCTGCTGCCAACCCCATTGTCTCTTTAAAGTAATGTTTGGGCTCCTGCTGCTGCTGCTGCCAACTCCAGGGTGTGATTCATCCAATTTTTGGGCTCCTGAAGCCAACCCCAGTGTCGCTTTAAAGTAATGTTTGGGCTCCTGCTGCTGCTGCTGCCAACTCCAGGGTGTGATTCATCCAATTTTTGGGCTCCTGAAGCCAACCCCAGTGTCTCTTTAAAGTAATGTTTGGGGTCCTGCTGCTGCTGCTGCCAACTCCAGGGTGTGATTCGTCCAATTTTTGGGCTCCTAAAGCCAACCCCAGTGTCTCTTTAAAGTAATGTTTGGGGTCCTGCTGCTGCTGCTGCCAACTCCAGGGTGTGATTCATCCAATTTTTGGGCTCCTGAAGCCAACCCCAGTGTCTCTTTAAAGTAATGTTTGGGCTCCTGCTGCTGCTGCTGCTGCTGCCAACTCCAGGGTGTGACTCATTCAATCTTTGGGCTCCTGCTGCCAACCCCAGTGTCTCTTTAAAGTAATGTTTGGGCTCCTGCTGCTGCTGCCAACTCCAGGGTGTGATTCATCCAATTTTTGGGCTCCTGAAGCCAACCCCAGTGTCTCTTTAAAGTAATGTTTGGGCTCCTGCTGCTGCTGCTGCCAACTCCAGGGTGTGATTCATCCAATCTTTGGGCTCCTGCTGCCAACCCCAGTGTCTCTTTAAAGTGATGTTTGGGCTCCTGCTGCTGCTGCTGCCAACTCCAGGGTGTGATTCATCCAATTTTTGGGCTCCTGAAGCCAACTCCAATGTCTCTTTAAAGTAATGTTTGGGCTCCTGCTGCTGCTGCTGCCAACTCCGGGGTGTGATTCATCCCATTTTTGGGCTCCTGCTACCAACCCCAGTGTCTCTTTAAAGTAATGTTTTGGCTCCTGCTGCTGCTGCTGCTGCTGCCAACTCCAGGGTGTGCATCATCCAATTTTTGGGCTCCTGAAGCCAACTCCAGTGTCTCTTTAAAGTAATGTTTGGGCTCCTGCTGCTGCTGCTGCCAACTCCAGGGTGTGATTCATCCAATCTTTGGGCTCCTGCTGCCAACCCCAGTGTCTCTTTAAAGTAATGTTTGGGCTCCTGCTGCTGCTGCTGCTGCTGCCAACTCCAGGGTGTGATTCATCCAATTTTTGGGCTCCTGAAGCCAACTCCAATGTCTCTTTAAAGTAATGTTTGGGCTCCTGCTGCTGCTGCTGCTGCTGCCAACTCCGGGGTGTGATTCATCCCATTTTTGGGCTCCTGCTACCAACCCCAGTGTCTCTTTAAAGTAATGTTTGGGCTCCTGCTGCTGCTGCTGCTGCTGCCAACTCCAGGGTGTGCATCATCCAATTTTTGGGCTCCTGAAGCCAACTCCAGTGTCTCTTTAAAGTAATGTTTGGGCTCCTGCTGCTGCTGCTGCCAACTCCAGGGTGTGATTCATACAATTTTTGGGCTCCTGAAGCCAACCCCAGTGTCTCTTTAAAGTAATGTTTGTGCTCCTGCTGCTGCTGCTGCCAACTCCAGGGTGTGAATCATCCAATTTTTGGGCTCCTGAAGCCAACTCCAGTGTCTCTTTAAAGTAATGTTTGGGCTCCTGCTGTTGCTGCCAACTCCAGGGTGTGATTCATCCAATTTTTGGGCTCCTGAAGCCAACCCCAGTGTCTCTTTAAAGTAATGTTTGGGCTCCTGCTGCTGCTGCTGCCAACTCCAGGGTGTGATTCATCCAATCTTTGGGCTCCTGCTGCCAACTCCAGTGTCTCTTTAAAGTAATGTTTGGGTTCCTGCTGCTGCTGCTGCCAACTCCAGGGTGTTATTCATCCAATTTTTGGGCTCCTGAAGCCAACTCCAGTTTCTCTTTAAAGTAATGTTTGGGGTCCTGCTGCTGCTGCTGCTGCCAACTCCAGGGTGTGAATCATCCAATTTTTGGGCTCCTGCTGCCAACCCCAGTGTCTCTTTAAAGTAATGTTTGGGCTCCTGCTGCTGCTGCCAACTCCAGGGTGTGAGTCAACCAATTTTTGGGCTCCTGAAGCCAACCCCAGTGTCTCTTTAAAGTAATGTTTGGGCTCCTGCTGCTGCTGCCAACTCCAGGGTGTGAATCATCCAATTTTTGGGCTCCTGAAGCCAACTCCAGTGTCTCTTTAAAGTAATGTTTGGGCTCCTGCTGCTGCTGCTGCCAACTCCAGGGTGTGATTCATCCAATTTTTGGCCTCCTGAAGCCAACCCCAGTGTCTCTTTAAAGTAATGTTTGGGCTCCTGCTGCTGCTGCTGCCAACTCCAGGGTGTGATTCATCCAATCTTTGGGCTCCTGCTGCCAACTCCAGTGTCTCTTTAAAGTAATGTTTGGGCTCCTGCTGCTGCTGCTGCCAACTCCAGGGTGTGATTCATCCAATTTTTGGGCTCCTGAAGCCAACTCCAGTGTCTCTTTAAAGTAATGTTTGGGCTCCTGCTGCTGCTGCTGCTGCCAACTCCAGGGTGTGATTCATCCAATTTTTGGGCTCCTAAAGCCAACCCCAGTGTCTCTTTAAAGTAATGTTTGGGCTCCTGCTGCTGCTGCCAACTCCAGGGTGTGATTCATCCAATTTTGGGCTCCTGCTGCCAGATCCAGTGTCTCTTTAAAGTAATATTTGGGCTCCTGCTGCTGCTGCTTGCAACTGCAGGGTGTGATTCATCCAATCTTTGGGCTCCTGCAGCCAACTCCAGTGTCTCTTTCAAGCTATGTTTGGGCTCCCGCTGCTGCTGCTGCTGCTGCTTGAAACTCCAGGGTGTGTCAGTCAATTTTTGGGCTCCTGCTGCTGCCAACTCCAGTGTCTCTTTCAGCCAATGTTTGGGCTCCTGCTGCTGCTTGCAACTCCAGGGTGTGATTCATCCAATTTTTGGGCTCCTGCTGCTGCCAACTCCAGTGTCTCTTTAAAGCAATGTTTGGGCTCCTGCCCCTCATAGTGATGCCACTTCAATTCTCTGCAATTGTGCTGCTCTGCGATTCTATTTGCGATGCCTCTGATCTGCATGTGATATTTATTTACAGTATTATTTAACTAACCCAGCACGCATCCTATGCGTGTTACAGCAAGGCAAAATGGTTTACAACCCTATTGAGGCTCTAGGAGGCTCAGAAATAGCCGTTTTTAATAGCGATTCGTCGCGAATAAATTCGGGTCAAAACGATTTTTGTCGGAAAATTCGGCGAATCAGTCGAATCGAATTTTTCAAAAGTTCGCTCATCTCTACTGGCTGGCTGACTGGCTTTGTTAGCTGTTTCAGGGTACTTTTGATGTTGTGCATATATACTGAACTGATCTCAAGTCTGCTGTGGGAACATTACCATTTTGTAAGATCTCATTAGCCTCTGTATTTCCTCTAAGCTGCCCACTTATTTAAAGTAATTTGTCCTTTTGCATCCTGATTATCCACTGTTGCTGTGCATATATACTGATCTCAGGTCTGCTGTGGGGGTATCCCATTCTGTAACATACCATACCCCTCTTAATCTTCAGCTGCACACTTATTTAAAGTAATTTGGCCTGTCGCAGCCTGCTTATCCACTGTTGCTGTGCATATATACTGATCTCAGGTCTGCTGTGGGGGTATCCCATTCTGTAACATACCATACCCCTATTGATCTTCACTAAGCTGCACACCTATTTAAAGTAATTTGGCCTGTTGGAGCCTGCTTAGACACTTTTACTGTGCATATATACTGATCTCAGGCCTGCTGTGGGGGTATCCCATTCTGTAACATACCATACCCCTCTTAATCTTCACTAAGCTGCACACTTATTTAAAGTAATTTGGCCTGTTGGAGCCTGCTTATCCACTGTTGCTGTGCATATATACTGTTCTAAAGCCTGCTTGGGGGTATCCCATTCTGTAACATAACATAACCTACCTCTCTTATTTACACTAAGCAGCTTTCTTATTTAAACTAAGCAGGCCTCTTATTTACACTAAGCAACTCTCTTATTTAAGCTAAACAGCTCTCTTATTTAAACTAAGCAGGCCTCTTGGAGGCTGATTGTCCACTTTTGGGTGTGCATTATATTCGGTTTCATATACAGTGGGGTATCCCAATTTGTAAGATAACCTACCCCAACCATGTAAACTAAAGAGGCCTGTTGCAGCCTGAGTTTCTCTGCTTGCGTATGGTCTGCATTACAATCTGTCTCTTTCAATGACACTGCTGCCTGGGGTATCCCAATTTGTAATATAACCTACCACAACCATTTAAACTAAGGGCTATGTCCTTCCAGAAGGAAAACTTAGGCCAAACACTATTTGTGTTGGGGGCATTGACCTTTGGATTGATCAGCATGACATTAAGGATTTTTTCCCAAGGCACATGCTATTTTAACCCTATCTGTTATACAACATAAGCGTTGATCAGCATCACCTGCTTTATTAAGCTACTTCAGTTTGCTCTTGTTTTTGACTTCTTTCAATAAACCAGGCCGCAGGGCACCCCAAAGCTGCACCTTGCACCCTATCTGTTATACAGCATAAGCGTTGATCAGCATCAGCTGCTTTATTAAGCTACTTCAATTTGCACTTGTTTTTGACTGCTTTCAATAAACCAGGCCGCAGGGCACCCCAAAGCTGCACCTTGCACCCTATCTGTTATACAACATAAGCGTTGATCAGCATCAGCTGCTTTGTTAAGCTACTTCAGTTTACACTTGTTTTTGACTGCTTTCAATAAACCAGGCTGCAGGGCACCCCAAAGCTGCACCTTGCACCCTATCTGTTATACAACATAAGCGTTGATCAGCATCAGCTGCTTTATTAAGCTACTTCAGTTTGCACTTGTTTTTGACTGCTTTTAATAAACCAGGCTGCAGGGCACCCCAAAGCTGCACCTTGCACCCTATCTGTTATACAACATAAGCGTTGATTAAGCATCAGCTGCTTTATTATGCTACTTCAGTTTGCACTTGGAGAGCTCTGGGGTGTAAATGATTCACGTTAATTGCAGCGCACTTGAGGATTTTTCAAGGGAAATTGACTGTGACATACGACCCAATCTGTATATTTACCTGCTCCTAATAGGACATTTATATTCTGCTTTTCAGCCAAGTACCATCTTTTGTTTTGGCTCGTGTTCATGAGTCAGGGTAAGGTGTGGAATGTTTAAGGATCCACTGTATGGTCTAATATCCCGGCATACTGAGTCCTGTCTCTTATTGGGGGGAAAAAGCTATATTACAATTTGTAGCGATAACCCTTATAGCCGGAGGGCTTCACCACCCGAGACGTCCTTTCCCAATCATAAGAGGTGCTGCTGGAATTCCAGAGTCATCCGTGAGGAAACAGGAACCGTCCTTACAAGGGCTAGTGAATTGTAATATAGCGTTTTCCCCCAATAAGAGACAGAACTCAGTATTGAGGGTGAAGATGAACTCAACTTTATTAGTGCCACACTGTGCCTTATATGCAAGGCTCCATGCAAGGGGACCTCCCTCGTGGACCTGATGGAAGACTGCATGACAAACACACGGACCAATGGGAGCAGGGCACACAATCCCTCAACTCTGCCGGTGACGCAATCAGCAACACAATAGACGTCTGTAACACAATCAATCAGAACAATGCCATTGTCTGTGATGTAATCAATCAACACAATGGCAGACTACACAATCCAAACTACAATTGCCTGTAACAGTATCAAAATACAATGACATTGTCTGGAACCTAATTAAGAAAAGGCCAGTGAATGACCCGGTGGACAATTGAATAGTGATGACATCCAAAAGGCAGAGCGTCTGTCACAATGCCCCCTTTTTGTGGAACACCCGGCAGACCCGGATTGACCCTGTTCGGGTTAACGTGGGGCTGTCCAGACTCTTGTTATGGGCAGAGTTCTGTGTAAGGACAAGTCTGCAAATAGTGAGTAACCGGACTAAACATTGACGTGGGCTGTACATAGGAATCGGTCATGGGTGGGGTCCAAACATTGGGATATTGTGGCGTTGGTGAGTTCAGCACCAAAGTCCTTGGTTGGATGTGTGCACAGGTACTTTGCTTTCTTATAGCTGGCCCAAGTTTCAATCTCTTTCCATGGAAGCTGATCGGAGAATCCACAATCTTCTGCACATCTACATCATCGTAAAAGTAGGCAAAACCATAACCCTTAGAAACGCCAGAGGCATCCCTAATAATTTTGACATTCTTTACAGCGCCATACTTTGAAAAAACATCCTTAATTTCAGGCTGATTAATCCGACGGTCAATGCCCCCAATAAAAATAGTGTTTGGCATAAGTTTCCCTTCTGGAAGGACGTAACCTGATGGCTGATCCTCTTCTTGACTTCGTGTAACAGACATGACGTGATGCAGACGAAACCCCTGGGTCTCCCTGACCAGTGGGCTGGAGTCGGCAGCTCGGGCTGGAGACCGGGTTGTAACAGGGTTGACGCTGGCTGGCCCAGAGGTAGTGTAGGCAGAAGTCATTGGTCCTAGATCATTTCCCAATAGTACTTCTGCTGGTAAGTTGTCCATAAGTCCCACCTGTACCCTGCCGGATCCAGCGCCCCAGTCAAGATGTACTCGGGCGGTGGGGAGTCGAAACACAGCTCCCCCCGCCACCCTTACTGCAACGGTGTGTCCAGTGCGGTCTTTGTTCTTGACCAAATGAGGTTGGAGCAAGGTAAGTGTGGCTCCGGTGTCGCGTAATCCTTGCGTGGTGCGCCCATTGACTCGTACCTCCTGGCAATGGTGCTGTCGGTTGTCTTGGATGGCCGCTTGTATGGGATCAGCTTCATACAGTACCCCCAGATACTCTTCCGAACTGCTCTCAGCTTCCAAACAGTGTGCCACAGGAGTACGGGAGGTGGAAGGTTGCTTTTGCCCCCACGTGTTTCGGGGACGCTCTAGAGCGCAATCACTGCGATAATGTCGCCATTGTTTGCAACGATGGCACTGAACTGTGGAGAGGTTCGATTGCTGTGCTGGCCTATGTGGCCCAGAGTCACGAGTTGGCGCTGAAGCCACAGGTGCTTGAAATTTGATGGGAGGTTGTGGTTTTGGAGCGGACTGTTCTGTCCGGTGCGCATCGGTGTACTCGTTGGCTAGACGAGCAGCCTCAGGTAGCGTTAGAGGCCTCCGGTCACGTACCCACTCTCTTAGCTCTGGTTGAAGTGCATTGAGAAAATGTTCTAGTAAAAACAACTGTAGTACATCCTCAGCGGTCGTGGCTTTGCATCCAGTGACCCAGTGTGATGCTGTACGATGGAGGCGACATGCCCACTCCGTGTAAGAATCCCCTCCCTTCTTTTGGGATTCCCGAAATCGTCGCCTGTAGGCTTCCGGGGTGACAGCGTACCGGGCTAACTTTACCTTTACCAGATGGTAGTGTGGTAAGTTCACATCAGGGATGGCCCGGAAAGCATCGGAAGCTTTCCCAGATAGTTTCCCTGATAATATGGTGACCCATTCCTCCGTGGGTACCCGGTGTAAAGCGCACTGGCGTTCAAAATCGGCCAAAAATCTGTCAATCTCGTCGTCACTTTCCTGGAAGGATTTAAATGCTGCAAATGGAATCTTTCTCCCCCCAGTGTAACTGAGGCTGAGAGGCTGCTGGGTTGAAAGTTGCCGATCTTCCCTTCGCTTACTGGCCTCTGCCTCCGCTGTGGCGAAGACTTGGTCGATCAGTTCCTGTGATGGATTCAGGCCATAGACCGACAATCTGTTCCGAACCGCTTGAACAAGAGCAGCGTCTTCATCGATCTCTATATTGATTTCGGTCCTCACTGCTGCACGATCCATTTCGATCAGCTCGGCTATCAGTTCCCGACGTGGGCGGTTGCTAGCTGACCTTCCCCGGCTCTCGAGTAGATCCTTCAGGGTCAGCCTTTTCAACTTGTCCTACTGACTCTCCATCAGGGTAGCACTCTCTCTGGGTAGAAAGGACCATCCGACCGCTTGCCACCAATTGTAGCGATAACCCTTATCGCCGGAGGGCTTCACCGCCCGAGACTTCCTTTCCCAATCGTAAGAGGTGCTGCTGGAATTCCAGAGTCATCCGTGAGGAAACAGGAACAGCCCTTACAAGGGCTAGTGAATTGTAATATAGCGTTTTCCCCCAATAAGAGACAGAACTCAGTATTGAGGGTGAAGATGAACTCAACTTTATTAGTGCCACACTGTGCCTTATATGCAAGGCTCCATGCAAGGGGACCTCCCCCGTGGACTTGATGGAAGACTGCATGACAAACACACGGACCAATGGGAACAGGGCACACAATCCCTCAACTCTGCCGGTGACGCAATCAGCAACACAATAGACGTCTGTAACACAATCAATCAGAACAATGCCATTGTCTGTGACGTAATCAATCAACACAATGGCAGTCTGTAATACAATCCAAACTACAATGACATTGCCTGTAACAGTATCAAAATACAATGACATTGTCTGGAACCTAATTAAGAAAAGGCCAGTGAATGACCCGGTGGACAATTGAATAGTGATGACATCCAAAAGGCAGAGCGTCTGTCACACAATTCACTAGCTAATCTGAGGGGCAATAGCTTATATTGTGAGGTAAATTTGCCATTTTGCTTCATTATATAGAGCAGCCCAGTTGCCATCTAAATCAACTACTGTCCGGCCAGTACAGCTTTTCCAGGGTAAACTCTGCTAGTTGCGGACACAAGTCAAGTTTGGCTTCCCAGCAAATCCAGTGGATCCTGAAGGTGTGTTGGCATGGTCATGTCAAGGTATGACATGACCTGCTGTTTGAGGTCCAGCTCCAGGTCTTCCTGCTGCTCATGAGTAGACTCACTATGCGGGTGTAGAAAGCTACTCACTAGCGACTGAAGACTGAGGCTGCTGCTGATGGAGCTGCTGCTGCTGCTCCTTCCACCCCCTCAGCAGCCATGGCAGTGGAAGGTGATCACATAGGTCCCCCCGAGTCAGACCTGCGGGAGTATGGGCCATGGCGCAGATAGACATCACCCAACTGACTACATGGGATGTCTCTGTAGTAGGTCAGTTTGTCCTCCCTCTCAGTGGGCGTAGAAAAAGCCCCCATTTTGTGCCGGAAGCGAGGGTCCAATAAGTTGGAGAGCCAGAAGTCTTCCCGCTGACAAATGGAGACAATTCTGCGCTCACTAGTACGCAAGCATGTGAGCATGCATCGTGCCATTTGTGCAAGTGACTCGGAGGGACTACCTGTCTCCATCTCCACTGTAAACTGCCACGGTGTGTCTGGGTCCTCTCTCTCGCCTTCCTCACAACCCTCTAGCTCCTGTGGCTGCTCCTGCTCCTCCTCTCCTGTCAGATGACTAGATAAAATGGTCATTTTGTGAAACCTAAACTGTGGTTTGCTGTGCCCCACCCCCTCCTCCTCCTTCACTTCAGCCCCACAGGCTTCATGTGGCTGTGAAATGTATGTGCCATGTCTACAGTGCCCTGACCAGCCATGGTTTCCAACATGTGTTGTAGTACATGAAGCAGTGGAATCTCATCGTTCATCTCATAGTCCTGGCAACTGACTGAGTCCTGGTAGCTTCCTCAAAGGGCCTGATCAAACGGCCGGTGTCACGTATGAGCTGTCAATGGTTTACATTGAATTTACACAGGGGTGTCCCCCTATCCGTTTGGATCATCCAGAAATCCGTGATGGCTTTTCTCTGTTCCTATAGTGGATCCTGCATATGGAGGGTGGAATTCCAATGGGTGGAAACATCGCAAATCAGACTATGTTGGGGTACACCGTTCTGACGCTGAAGCTCAGTAAGGTTGTGCTTGGTGGTGTAGGAGTGCCAGAAGTGCATGCTAACTTTCTTTCCTGTTGTTCGGATGTCTTTCAGATGGGGGGAAGACTTCAGAAAACGCTTGACAACTAGACTGAACACGTGTGCCATGTCAGGACGCATGACTCTGGCTTCCTTGTCGCAGTGCAAACAAGATGTTCTTCCAAGTGTCAGTCACCACGGGTCCTAATTTGCAGTTTTCGTGGATTAAGCAATGATTTCATGGATTGAGTCCTCATTTTTAGTAGTTCCTCCCATGTGTGACTCTGTTGGTCAAGGAAAACCATGTGAAGAACAGCGTGAAACCACAATCACCAAGGGGGCCTAAAAGGATATATATTGTCCACCATGAGTCCATAGTTACAGCTCCAGACGTAGACAACACTGTGCACTTTGGTACACACTGACAGGCTAAAGGACTGGCCCACCTTCTGTTCAACAACATTTTACAGGGCAGGTACTGCCATCTTCGCAAAGCAATGATACCATGGGACTCTCCACCTCGGCTCGGCACAAGCCATCAGTTCTCTGAAAGGTCCACCACTGGGTAATGCAGCAGGCTGGACTTACGGTGACGAAATCCCTCAGACATCAAGATTAAAAATTCCAAGAATTTTTGAGGGCTAATTATTCAGAGGCAATGATACCTAGTTGGTTCTGATTTAATTACAAGGTGGAAACACACCCTCAAACAAAACTTCACTTTGGCAATACTATTGCATTTGTTTATTCATACCGTATTTTTCGCCCTATAAGACGCACCTGCCCATAAGATGCACCTAGGATTTGGGGGAAGAAAATAAGAAAAAAAATATTTTAAACCAAAAACGCACCATTACAGACAGTGTGGCATTCCCCTATCCCATTCCCATAGGCCGTGTGGAATGCCCCCATTCCATAGACAGTGTAGCATGCCCCCATCCCATTCCCCGTATACCCAGTGTGGCATCCCCCCCTCCCATTCCCCATATACCCATTGGCAGTGTGGCATCCCCCTCTCCCCCCATTCCCATAGGCTGTGTGGCATCCACCTCTCCCCCCATTCCCATAGGCTGTGTGGCATCCCCCCTCCCCCCATTAGTATAGGCTGTGTGGCATCCCTCTCTCCCCATTCCCATAGGCAGTGTGGCATCTCCCTCCCCCATTAGCATAGGCTGTGTGGCATCCCCCTCCCCCCCTTAGTATAGGCTGTGTGGCATTCACCTCTCCCCATTCCCATAGGCTGTGTGGCATCCCCCTCTCCCCATTCCCATAGGCTGTGTGGCATCCCCCCATTCCCATAGGCTGTGTGGCATCCCCCTCCCCCATTCCCATAGGCTGTGTGGCATCCCCCTCTCCCCATTTCCATAGGCTGTGTGGCACCCCCTCTCCCCCCATTCCCATAGGCTGTGTGGCATCCCCGTCTCCCCATTTCCAAAGGCTGTGTGGCATCCCCCTCTCCCCCCATTCCCATAGGCTGTGTGGCATCCCCCTCTCCCCATTTCCATAGGCTGTGTGGCATCCCCCTCTCCCCATTCCCATAGGCTGTGTGGCATCCCCCTCTCCCCATTCCCATAGGCTGTGTGGCATCCCCCTCTCCCCATTTCCATAGGCTGTGTGGCATCCCCCTCTCCCCATTAGTATAGGCTGTGTGGCATCCCCCTCTCCCCATTAGTATAGGCTGTGTGGCATCCCCCTCCCCCCATTAGTATAGGCTGTGTGGCATCCCTCTCTCCCCATTCCCATAGGCTGTGTGGCATCCACCTCTCCCCCCATTCCCATTGGCTGTGTGGCATCCCCCCTCCCCATTTCCATAGGCAGTGTGGCATACCCCTCCCCCCATTAGCATAGGCTGTGTGGCATCCCCCTCCCCCCATTAGCATAGGCTGTGTGGCATCGCCCTCCCCCCATTAGTATAGGCTGTGTGGCATCCCTCTCTCCCCATTCCCATAGGCTGTGTGGCATCCCCCTCTCCCCATTCCCATAGGCTGTGTGGCATCCCCATCCCCCCATTCCCATAGGCTGTGTGGCATCCCCCTCCCCCCATTCCCATAGGCTGTGTGGCATCCCCCTCTTCCCATTCCCATAGGCTGTGTGGCATCCCCCTCTCCCCATTCCCATAGGCTGTGTGGCACCCCCCTCCCCCCATTCCCATAGGCTGTGTGGCATTCCCCTCTCCCCCCATTCCCATAGGCTGTGTGGCATCCCCCTCTCCCCATTTCCATAGGCTGTGTGGCATCCCCCTCTCCTCCCATTCCCATAGGCTGTGTGGCATCCCCCTCTCCCCATTTCAATAGGCTGTGTGGCATTCCCCTCTCCCCCCATTCCCATAAGCTGTGTGGCATCCCCCTCTCCCCATTTCCATAGGCTGTGTGGCATCCCCCTCTCCCCATTCCCATAGGCTGTGTGGCATCCCCCTCTCCCCATTCCCATAGGCTGTGTGGCATCCCCCTCTCCCCATTTCCATAGGCTGTGTGGCATCCCCCTCTCCCCATTAGTATAGGCTGTGTGGCATCCCCCTCTCCCCATTAGTATAGGCTGTGTGGCATCCCCCTCCCCCCATTAGTATAGGCTGTGTGGCATCCCCCTCCCCCCATTCCCATAGGCTGTGTGGCATCCCTCTCTCCCCATTCCCATAGGCTGTGTGGCATTCCCCTCTCCCCATTTCCATAGGCTGTGTGGCATCCCCCTCTCCCCATTCCCATAGGCTGTGTGGCATCCCCCTCTCCCCATTCCCATAGGCTGTGTGGCATCCCCCTCTCCCCATTTCCATAGGCTGTGTGGCATCCCCCTCTCCCCATTTCCAAAGGCTGTGTGGCATCCCCCTCTCCCCATTTCCATAGGCTGTGTGGCATCCCCCTCCCCCCATTCCCATTGGCTGTGTGGCATCCCCCTCCCCCCATTAGTATAGGCTGTGTGGCCCCTCTCCCCCCATTAGAATAGGCTGTGTGGCCCCTCTCCCCCCATTAGAATAGGCTGTGTGGCCCCTCTCCCCCCATTAGAATAGGCTGTGTGGCCCCTCTCCCCCCATTCCCACCCCCCTCCCCCCATTAGTATAGGCTGTGTGGCCCCTCTCCCCCCATTAGAATAGGCTGTGTGGCCCCTCTCCCCCCATTCCCACCCCCCTCCCCCCATTAGTATAGGCAGGCGCCATGTATATATAAAAAAAAAAAAGTTAAACTCACCTGTCCGCTGACACCTCTGCGCCAAGCGGCTTGCTCCGTGATTTTTTTTTTTTTACATTCGCCCGATAAGGCGCACGGACATTTTTCCCCCACTTTTGGGGAAAAATAAGTGCGTCTTATAGGACGAAAAATACGGTACTTGTTCGATTTGAAGTACACTTTCAAATGTTTGACTTTGACCAAACTTTCTGATTTAATAATGGAAAAATAAGGCCCATTGTTTCACATACACTCTTTGCAAGGAGGGAGCATTAGCAAGGAGGGAGTGATTGCAATGAGGGAATATGAAAAAGGAGCGACTAGGAACATAGAGGGCTGAATCAAAAGGAGGGACTATGAACGTTGAGTGCCAAAATACAAGGAGGGACTATTTACAATGATGTTGTATTTACAAGGAGGGACTAATATCCATGACGTTTGTTTTACAAGGAGGGACTATTCTCAATGATGGTTTCTAAAAAAGGAGGGACTATTCACAAGGATGCTATTATTAAAAGGAGGGACTATTCTCAATGATGTTAGCTAAAAAAGGAGGGACTATTCACAAGGATGCTATTATTAAAAGGAGGGACTATTCTCAATGATGGTTGGAAAAAAAAAGGAGGGACTATTCACAAGGATGCTATTATTAAAAGGAGGGACAATTCTCAATGATGTTTGCTAAAAAAAGGAGGGACTATTCACAAGGATGCTATTATTAAAAGGTGGGACTATTCACAATGATGGTTTCTAAAAAAGGAGGGACTATTCACAAGGATGCTAATATTAAAAGGAGGGACTATTCACAATGAGGGATTTTTAACAAGGAGGGACAAAAACAAATAATATTATTTCCCAAAGGAGGGACAGCAAAAAATGTAGATACAATGGAAGACAAAACTTGCCTGTATATATACTCGTCGCAAGCAGGAGGGACAAGGGCAAAGTGTGTGCAGTCAATTGCACCCATGACGTTGGGCATGTCGGCGATATTATAAAATGCCAGCTAATCGCATTTCTGGCTACCATATCCTCAGGAAAACAAATATATTTCCGAGTTAGGGTAGCCATGCCTTCCAAAAACTTGGATAGCACACGGCTCAGCGTAGGCTGGGAGATCCCCACGGAGAGGGCACCCAGCCTCTGGAACGAGCCGTTCGCCAAAGACTGCAGGCAGCCAAGCATCTTGGTCATACCTGAAATTGCTTGCCCCTTCCTTGTGGTGCGGGCTAACCATGGCCGCAGCTCACTATACAATTTATGGAGGGAAGCGCGATTAAGCCTGGTCAGCTCGAACAGCTCAACGTCATGCATGCCATTGATGTCCATGCGTCGCCGCCGGTGCAGTCTGGTCTCTGACCTCCGGACGATCTCAATGCCAAGGAGCTGCAGATCTTCATGCTCCTCAAATGCAGTAGACTCGTCCATGCCTGCTAGTTCCGACGTCAAAATGGTGGAGTAAGTGGATCGGCAATGAAACGGATTTATTGGGTGTTGGCCCCTCGGCAATCAGCTCTCTGAATTAATCGCCAGCCCATTGCAATAACGTAAACTTTCTGAACGGACGAAACATTTCAGATTTGGTGGAAAAAACCTCCCGATTTAACGAAAAACTTCCGATTTGCTTCCGTTCATCGAAAGCGCATATACGCATACGCATACGAACGTTCGTACGAATGAAAAATGGACGAAAAAAAGCTAAACTTTCACAGACAGCTACGGAAGTCCGGACGAATGTGTCTCTGAATCGAGGCTAATAAAATGCCACCTGGCTGGCTACTGGGTAAATAATTAACCATGTCATTTTTTTTTAAACAAATATGTGATCTAGTAAGCTAAATTTAAAATATGCCGAAAAAAACATGGACTATTACTAATTGCTGTCTCTCTCAATGTGTTTATTCCACAGCGGACAAGGGATATGGGCAGAGAACGTGGTTGATGACTCCTGTCAGAAACCCACAGACCTCTGTCCAACTACGCTACAATTCAGCACATCGCAAAACCAGATGCATTGTGGAAAGAACCATTGGACTGCTGAAAGCGCGCTTTCTCTGTTTGGCACGCCCAGGAGGAGAAATGTTGTACAGTCCACAAAAGGTGTCAAAAATCATCCTCGCATGCTGTGTCCTACACAATCCCCTCGATTCAAAGAGCAAAAGTTAATTGATTTCGTATCGAGAATCGTAAGTTTGGGTGGGTGTTAGTCATTTTTTGCTGTTTTTTTGGCCATTTCCGACTCGCACGAGCCTACGTACGAATGCGTATATGCTCTTACGATCAGCGGAAGTTCGTTCCTAAATTTTAGGATCAAAACGTAAAACTTAGGATCAAATCCTAAAACTTACGATCAAAACGTAAAACTTAGGTTAATTGGATGTGTTTAGGTGTGATTCAGAGAAACCTCTAAACGCGTTTTAAAAGAAAGCCACAGCCGACACCTTTTAGCAGCCGGATTGCTGTTCGTGAACAGGTTTTTTGGCTATGTGGAGGAGTCTGCGCGTCTTGTGCTCCAATGAACTGCATGTATCAGCATGGCCGAGCCCATAAATTGTATTGCAATGCATACCTGATTCATGTATGCCTTATAAAAGCATTTTAATGTGGACCTTAATTAGTCCTTTGCATGTAAACCTTTATTTTGCAATATATTTGCGTTAATTAAAGAAACTTATGTCCTTTGTTATTTATTTTCAAATTGAGGTACTAGAAAAATATTTTTAGATTGCATTTATTGGTGTAGTTGTTTACCTTTGCTTTGTTTAATTATTTAAGCACATCTTTGGTCAGATGCATCACACTTACTGAGGAGAGGAGAGCGGGATAAAGTGCAGGATGTGGGTTACTGCTGTATTTTGCACAGACACAGCAGAGCTGGGGGCATGGAAAGGTCAGAAATCAAAGAATCCAGAGCAACACAGTCACAAGGCCCTTTCTGTTTGCAGGCTGCCCGATAATACCTGAGCCGCCATCTTGCCTGTTTCTAGGCTCATAACATGCAGAAGTTGCTGGGTGTTTTTTTAATATTTGTGAGCAATCTGTATGTAGAGGGTGTGGGTAACCACACTAAAAATTTAAAGTTGGACCATTTGAAGCAGAAATATTAAAATTAAATCCACAAGTAAAAAATGCAAGTTAAGTAAAAATTAAACAAAGTAAGATTTACTTATGCAAATGCATTCATTAATGGTTGGTTACTAAAAAATGAATGAAATAAAGAAAAATAAAAGACCAAATATTTAGAATGCACTTTAATGAGGTAAGTTTGTAGTGCGGAGCCGCAAGATCAGAAGGATTTACGTCCAGACCAAAAAGGAAAAAGGGCAAAACCAATGTTGCAACCTGAGAAATGAAACGGAAAATTCAGGATGGAAACTGACATAGGTCTGATTCCCGAACTGCCATACGAACGGACGTATATTTTAGGATAGAAACGTATTTGCTTATTGAATCACTCGCAAGTTCATACGAACGCACGAGCGGACGTGAAAAATAGGATGATCGTGAGCCAAATCCAAGCTGTTACATGTTTCTTTGAATCAACCCAAATATTTGCATATGCCACAGAATACAACCCCCTGAAGAAACAGCACTGGTGCCAGAAATCCCCAACATGCCCGCAGAAACGACAGAGGACACCCAGACTGGCTTTGAGTTAAGGGGGTGCAAGATGACCCAAATAATAAGAAGGGGTGGGGTGCAAGTTAACCCAAATAATAAGAAGGGGTGGTGTGCAAGATGACCCAAATAATAAGAAGGGGTGGTGTGCAAGATGACCCAAATAATAAGAAGGGGTGGTGTGCAAGTTGACACAAATAATAAGAAGGGGTGGTGTGCAAGTTGACCCAAATTTTAAAAAAAATGAGGCCTCGGTATGTAATTAAATGCTACAAACCAAAATTAGTAATAAAAACTAACTACACTTTTGTTTCTTTTTTAGGCACCATGAAGAGAACCCAACAATAATTGTAGGCATTTATTTCTAAAAAAAACAAAAAATAAAAAACATTTAACCAAATAAACATGGTGCAATGTGTTTACTACAGAATGTTCTAACATTGATTTCGATCCAACAGCAAACAAACGCTCAGGCGCTGTCTTGAATACCGTGTGAAAAAATAACAGCGCCTATAAAGCTGATCTGAAACATCACATTCACCAATGTAGGCATTCTTCCCAACAACGGCAGATAGCGACTGAGGAGGCCTGCAATAGCGACTCACAGCCGTTCGTGGCGTACACTAGTGTTCGCTCATAGCGCCGCACTTCAGACGCTCATCTGTCGCTACCTGGCGCTATTAATGAATCGGCCTCTTAGTGAATATAGCCTCCTTATCTAGCATTTGCATTTTAAATTTGATTGATTGCACAGGTTTATAGTTGGAAATGGCTTTAATGAATTATTTGTAGTAATTACTTTTTTATCTTGGTGTTTTTTGCACAAAGTGGAGTAATTGAACACTCACTTAATAGTAATTAGAAATATATAAAAAATAAAAAAAAATATTTTTTTGGGCTATTTGTGGAGCTATTTAATACTGATTTCTATTAGTACTTTTTGATACCTTGTGGTCTTCTATAATATGGATTGATAGGTATTTTAGCATCACAGGAATAGTGGATGAATTTATTTTAACAGTGTCTTTGTGTTGCATGTGTGTTTTTATTTTTGCTATAGTGTAACACTTACCAGTAACAACATATTATTATTTTATTGTATTTGTGGAGTTGTGTCCCTTTCTTATGACCTTTGTCAATTTGGTTTGGCCCATGTTCTAGCAGATTGACGGGTCGGGCAGCACTCTCAATTATCAATATTAAAAGCTGTGCCCACTATTTGTATAAGTATGTCTATTGTGTTACGTGTGGCTTTTAGGTGTTCTGCATTCTTAATAAGAGTGATTTTTTTGAATTATATACTGGTGATCCCTTATTGGAGGCTGTCAGGTATGGTTCCACTACTTCTCCTTTTGTGTTGGAACCAGGGAAAGGTGAGTTTTTGGGGAGAACTGGGAGTTTCACACAGTGGGCATCCCAGGATGCCCCTGGAGCAAGAATCAAACCCCAGCATTATGAAAATCTAAGGGTTTGTTCCTCTTTAAATAAACTGCAGATGGGCTTACATGGAATGTCCCAGTAAAGTAGACTGGAGAGGGGTGTTGCTCCTCTTTAAAATGTTTCAGCGACCCTGAAATATAAAAGACAAGAGCCCATGCATGCGCTATGATAATGTGGCAAGGTACATTTTGGGGGCAAACTGGGGAGAGTTTCTTACAGCGCGGCTTCCCAAATCCCAAAGATCTCTGATGGTAATACAGTACAGTACTGTACCTGAATTCGGGGGGGGGGGGGGGGGGGGGGGGATGGGGTCTCTAACTGATTAAAACACAATAGGAGCATTTAACTGATAATTAAGGTGGAAAAAAGATCACAAATCCCCCCCTCTCCCCTGAGTCACTGATATTATTTTAATATATCCTCATTTTAAAGCAGACCTAAACTCTCTGCTAGTGTTAGATTAATATTGGGCTATTGTGCAGGCTTGTGCAGGGGGCTCACACAGTTGGACATTCTGATTCGGGATGCCCCAGGGGCACTTGAAAGTGTAAATCATTTGTTCCAAAAAGGTGTTCCCAAGTGCTGGATCCTATCTACAATTTTTTCTTCTGTTAGTAAATATGTTTTATGGAAACAGTTTTTACTGCTACAACCTATTGCTACTGGCAGCCGTACACCAACAGGAGAAAAGTGAGCCCTGTACATACAGAAAACTGCTGCCGGGCATGTGTAGGCTTGCGTGAGCTTCCATAGCTCAGCAGTGGCTATAGCAGCAGTGTTATGTGTGAGAGGACTCACATCTCTCTTCCTGTATATCTAGGTGTACAGATGCCAATAGCAACAGAATGGAGGTAGTGAAAACTGCTTCCCAAAAATATTAAATTTTTTTAAGCTGAGCAACAAAAGTTTTTGTCTGTCTTGTCTGTCTTGTTTGGGATGCCCCAATTTGTCAACCCCCCCCCCCCCCCCCCAGATAGCCGATGCAGACTCACCTTTAATCTGCCCTATGGCCTTTGGTGTGCATATTAATTGCTTGCCAAACCACTCTGTTTACAGCCATAGTAGACACATCCTCAGACATGTGCTCCATCTCCTGCCCCCAGCCTATCTGAATGGCTCAGTGCAGGAACACACCTTACAGCAGAGATGCTAGGGTTGCACATGCTCTTCTTCCGGATAGCTTTCATCGCCAAGAGAACCACCAAAAAAGTGAGTGTTGCGGCGACCCAGGGGTTGGGGGGTTCCCCAGGAGGGCATCACGATTTGGGGGGGTTCAGAGCCTAATTTGAACCGGACCTTCACCATGATTTATTGAAAAGCCCAAACCCTTAATAAACGATTCCCCAGTATCTAAAGTTAATATATTTTAAGTTTTTAGTCACTTACCTATTGTTCTTTGCCCCACTGGACTGCAACTCTGTTCAGGACTTTAGGATAGGGGCTCCACCATCTTGACTCAGAAGCATCACACTTATGGAAGAGAGGAGAGTGGGATAAAGTACAGGGGGGCGGGTTATAGCTGTGCTTTGCTCAGACAGAGCAGGGCTGGGGTCAGGAAAAGGTCAGCAATCCCAGAATGCAGAGCAGCTCAGTCAGAAGGCAATTCCTGTTTGCAGGCTGCCCGATGCTCCATGAGCCGCCATCTTGGATGTTTTAAGGCTCCTAACATGCAGTAGATGCAGGTAGGATAATTTTTAATGTGAGCAATCTGTATGTACAGGGTGGGGGAAACATTTAAGATAGACTCTTATTCAGAGTGAAGGACCACTTTAAATTCAAAATTGGGATGCCCCAAGAAATCCCAAGTTTGGGTTCACTTTAAAGATGCTCAACACTCCCCTTGAGGTTAAAGTGGACTAAGACCGAGGTAGTCAGCTCCCAGGGGCATCACTAATTGGGATGCTCCCCTGTGAGAACCCCTCCTGATTCCCCAGTAAAACCTAACTAACCCATGATCCAATGGCGCATGCATGGAATTTGGAATGCCCTACAAAGAGTTAGACTAACCATCCCAGAAGTCTTTTAAAGCGGAATAAAACCCCGCATGGCCTATCTTTCCCACAGGCATCCCGAAATAGTGCCCCAAACATAGTGAAATGGCCAGCCCTGGATTCTGTTGTTCATAGCTCTACTATACATTTTTCCCAGAGCTAAACATTGTTTAAAGTAGGCCAAAGTTGCCACATAGGTAGGGCCGTTCAATCAATGCTGCATATGTATAACCCTGTACACACAGAACATTGCTGCTGGGCATGTGTAGGTGTGAGTGAGCTCCCTCACCTCAGCAGCAGCCATAGCAGCAGTTTTCTGTGTGTACAGAACTCGCTTCTCCTCTTCTTGTGGATCTTGGGGTACAGAGTTGGCATACATTTGCTAATAGAAAAATATTGCAGTTAAATAAATAAAGTAAATGTGTGTTTTATGGAAGCAATTTTCAATCCCTACAACTTTGCTATTAGCAATCCTATGTTGCAAGTCTGTACACCAAGATCTACAAGAAGTGAGCCCTGTACACACAGAACACTACTGCTATGGCCACTGCTGAGGTGGAGGAGCTCACTTAACCTAACACATAATGGCATAAATAATTGTGTGGGGCCCCTGGTGTGTCTTTTAACTCAGCTGGATGCAACTAGACAACTAAAGACAGAAACAGCAGAGATGAATGGCGCTTATTTTTCTCCAAATTATGCCAATTCAGCACAAATATGATAAATAATGCCCTCCTGGGCCCTGGTGCGGTCGCAACCTCTTCATCCTCTATAGTTACGCTTCTGCTTTTACAGGGCAAGCAGCAGTATCCAGTGTGTACAGGACTCACTTGTCATTTCTTGTAGATCTTATTTATGAAAGGATAGCGTCAGGTAGCGCCTGGTTAATGTGAGGTAGCGACAGATAGCGACTGGTGAACGCCGGACACGGCACGCAATTCCACATTTATCAAGCAAAATCTGTTTAGCGCCATGGATAGCGCCATGTAGCGTCTGATTCATCATTTTCACACCCTCAGCGAACAGCGCCAGTGTTCAGCCTTGCACAGCGCCAGGTATGACCTCTCGCTACCTGTCGCTCTCCAATACATTTCAATGGACGAACCTTTTCTTCTCTTTAAACCAGGTTTTTTTTTGCCAAAAAATCACAAATAATTCTGTGACCTCTCTAAAAATTTCTTCAGAAATGACATTACAGGTCTGCCATTTAAGTGTTCATGTTACAATGTGGTTACAATGTAAATCCATATGTTTTCGCTTTGTTACTAGTGGATAGATGCTGGAAAACACATTTTAAGCACACCGCCTCTAGCGCTGTGGGCTTCAAACAAGCATTTTTCAGCGCCAGAGATTTTTGAGGCTGTTTTTTTGCTGAATATGGTGTGAGTCGGTCGCTATGAGCAGTCGCTAACATGCGCTCCCATACAGCGCTGTACTGGTCAAATAGCGACTCCTCACAATGTATTCAACATTACTGGACAACGACTGAGTCGCTATTAAGTAGCGACCCACGGCTGAGCAAAGTGACTACTAGCGGGCGCTCTGAGAATGCCTGCTACAGACGCTCATCTGTCGCTACCTGCTGCTATTAATGAATCAGCCTCCCCGTGCACAGTTGCTAATAGCAACAGATTGCAGGTAGTAATGTGTGTTTTATGGAAGCAGTTTTCACTACCAGCAATCTATTGGTAACTGTACACCAAGTCTGTACACCAAAATCTACAAGAGGAGATTAGTGAGCCTGGTATACACCGAACACTGCTGCTATGGTGGCTGCTAGGGTGAGGACTACACACTCGCAAATTTTACTTTACTTTCATGTAATGCCCCGGGCTCATATCAGGCCATTCTATGTTATTGCAGGCTTAGGCTTTACTTCAGGGCCCATGTCATGCCCCGGACCCCACCATATTCTAAGAATAAAGGTTATGGGGGGGTGAAAACCATACAGTCAGTCTGTAGTTCCTGGCTGGGCCCCTCCATAACCTATGCTTAATGGCTTTGCCCCACGCTTTGAAAACATGGGTGGTGGCAGATTCTACTCAGATTCTAGGTTATGGGGGCCCAGCCAGCATTATAACATGTATGGTTTGTGCCCCATTACCTTTTTGTCATGGCTGGGTCCAGGTTTTGGACCCATGTCAACTGTGTCCAATTGTCCCAAAAACACTAGACCCAGCCAGAGGAGGGGCAAACATACAGTCAGTCTTTAGTTCTTGGCTTGGTCCCTCCATAAATGTGCTATTGACTTTCATTGTCCTCCTAACTGGTAATTCAGTAACAATACAATTCTTAAAAAATGTTTCAGCTAAAGTGCATTTTCTTGTACCAGGAGATCTTTTTCAACTGTGTGTTTGTTGTAGTTATAATAGGACATGCTCTCATCTCTGCTGTTTCTGTCTTTAGTTGTCTAGTTGCATCCAGCTGAGTTAAAAGACACACCAGGGGCCCCACACAATTATTTATGCCATTATGTGTTAGGTTAAGTGAGCTCCTCCACCTCAGCAGTGGCACAAGTGGATAACACTGAATAGCACCCTGCCAGGATATTGAATTTCAATAAGATAAGATATCTTCACCCGTTTCACTTAAAGGCCACTCCAGCCCCTTCCAGCAAAATAAAGGAAGGGCCTGGAGTGGCCTTTTAACTATTGGTGTTAAGATATTGGAAACAGTAACAGAAGCTACATCTGTACATTTATCCTAAGATAGACATCTGTACATCTATCCTAAGATAGGCAAGGCATACATACATAAAGGAAGACGGGGAGGCCGATTCATTAATAGCGCCAGGTAGCGGCAGATGAGCGACAGTAGCGTTATTTTCACAGCACACGCTAGTATTCGCTGTGCTTGCCCGTTGTTCGGCTGTTGACAGTGACCCCGTCGGTGTGTGGTAATGTTGAATACGGGGTTATGAGTCGCTGTTTGACAGGTTCCGCGCTGTATGGGAGCGCATGACAGCGAATGGCCATAGCGAACGGCTCCCAGCATATTCATTAACAAATCACACTCAAAAAATTCTTGCGCTGTGAAATGCTTGTTTAAACCCCAGAGCGCTGGCGGCGATGGGTTAAAAGTAGTTTTTTAACCCCCAAACAACCATATTTTTTGAAAAAAAAAAACATGTTTTTCAAAACATTTTGTAATATGAATACATTAATATCAGACCTGTAATATCAATTCTGTACAATTTTTTTTTTTTTTTTTTACCTTAAAAAAATATCTAACATTGCAGAAGTGGTCACAGAATTTTTGACATTTAAAAAAAAAATAAAAAAAAACATTAATAGCAATTAATTAAGAATATTTAAAGATTGCTCCATTGAAATGCATTGGAGAGCACCAGGTAGCGAGAGGTCATACCTGTCCCTGTTCAAGGTCGCTCGCTGGCGCTGTGGGGTGAGGCTGGAATAATGATGAATGATTCGCTATCTGGCGAAAAATATTGCAGTTAAATAAATAAAGTAAATGTGTGTTTTATGGAAGCAATTTTCAATCCCTACAACTTTGCTATTAGCAATCCTATGTTGCAAGTCTGTACACCAAGATCTACAAGAAGTGAGCCCTGTACACACAGAACACTGCTGCTATGGCCACTGCTGAGGTGGAGGAGCTCACTTAACCTAACACATAATGGCATAAATAATTGTGTGGGGCCCCTGGTGTGTCTTTTAACTCAGCTGGATGCAACTAGACAACTAAAGACAGAAACAGCAGAGATGAATGGCGCTTATTTTTCTCCAAATTATGCCAATTCAGCACAAATATGATAAATAATGCCCTCCTGGGCCCTGGTGCGGTCGCAACCTCTTCATCCTCTATAGTTACGCTTCTGCTTTTACAGGGCCAGCAGCAGTATCCAGTGTGTACAGGACTCACTTGTCATTTCTTGTAGATCTTATTTATGAAAGGATAGCGTCAGGTAGCGCCTGGTTAATGTGAGGTAGGGACAGATAGCGACTGGTGAACGCCGGACACGGCACGCAATTCCACATTTATCAAGCAGAATCTGTTTAGCGCCATGGATAGCGCCATGTAGCGTCTGATTCATCATGTTCACAGCCTCAGCGAACAGCGCCAGTGTTCAGCCTTGCACAGTGCCAGGTATGACCTCTCGCTACCTGTCGCTCTCCAATACATTTCAATGGACGAACCTTTTCTTCTCTTTAAACCAGGTTTTTTTTTGCCAAAAAATCACAAATAATTCTGTGACCTCTCTAAAAATTTCTTCAGAAATGACATTACAGGTCTGCCATTTAAGTGTTCATGTTACAATGTGGTTACAATGTAAATCCATATGTTTTCGCTTTGTTACTAGTGGATAGATGCTGGAAAACACATTTTAAACACACCGCCTCTAGCGCTGTGGGCTTCACACAAGCATTTTTCAGCGCCAGAGATTTTTGAGGCTGTTTTTTTGCTGAATATGGTGTGAGTCGGTCGCTATGAGCAGTCGCTAACATGCGCTCCCATACAGTGCTGTACTGGTCAAATAGCGACTCCTCACAATGTATTCAACATTACTGGACAGCGACTGAGTCGCTATGAAGTAGCGACCCACGGCTGAGCAAAGCGACTACTAGCGGGCGCTCTGAGAATGCCTGCTACAGACGCTCATCTGTCGCTACCTGCCGCTATTAATGAATCAGCCTCCCCGTGCACAGTTGCTAATGGCAACAGATTGCAGGTAGTAATGTGTGTTTTATGGAAGCAGTTTTCACTACCAGCAATGTATTGGTAACTGTACACCAAGTCTGTACACCAAAATCTACAAGAGGAGATTAGCGAGCCTGGTATACACCGAACACTGCTGCTATGGTGGCTGCTAGGGTGAGGACTACACAGTCGCAAATTTTACTTTACTTTCATGTAATGCTCCGGGCTCATATCAGGCCATTCTATGTTATTGCAGGCTTAGGCTTTACTTCAGGGCCCATGTCATGCCCCGGACCCCACGATATTCTAAGAATAAAGGTTATGGGGGGGTGAAAACCATACAGTCAGTCTGTAGTTCCTGGCTGGGCCCCTCCATAACCTATGCTTAATGGCTTTGCCCCACGCTTTGAAAACATGGCTGGTGGCAGATTCTACTCAGATTCTAGGTTATGGGGGCCCAGCCAGCACTATAACATGTATGGTTTGTGGCCCATTACCTTTTTGTCATGGCTGGGTCCAGGTTTTGGACCCATGTCAACTGTGTCCAATTGTCCCAAAAACACTAGACCAAGCCAGAGGAGGGGCAAACATACAGTCAGTCTTTAGTTCTTGGCTTGGTCCCTCCATAAATGTGCTATTGACTTTCATTGTCCTCCTAACTGGTAATTCAGTAACAATACAATTCTTAAAAAATGTTTCAGCTAAAGTGCATTTTCTTGTACCAGGAGATCTTTTTCAACTGTGTGTTTGTTGTAGTTATAATAGGACATGCTCTCATCTCTGCTGTTTCTGTCTTTAGTTGTCTAGTTGCATCCAGCTGAGTTAAAAGACACACCAGGGGCCCCACACAATTATTTATACCTTTATGTGTTAGGTTAAGTGAGCTCCTCCACCTCAGCAGTGGCACAAGTGGATAACACTGAATAGCACCCTGCCAGGATATTGAATTTCAATAAGATAAGATAAGATTTCTTCACCCGTTTCACTTAAAGGCCACTCCAGCCCCTTCCAGCAAAATAAAGGAAGGGCCTGGAGTGGCCTTTTAACTATTGGTGTTAAGATATTGGAAACAGTAACAGAAGCTACATCTGTACATTTATCCTAAGATAGACATCTGTACATCTATCCTAAGATAGGCAAGGCATACATACATAAAGGAAGACGGGGAGGCCGATTCATTAATAGCGCCAGGTAGCGGCAGATGAGCGACAGTAGCGTTATTTTAACAGCGCACGCTAGTATTCGCTGTGCTTGGCCGTTGTTCGGCTGTTGACAGCGACCCCGTCGGTGTGCGGTAATGTTGAATACGGGGTTATGAGTCGCTGTTTGACAGGTTCCGCGCTGTATGGGAGCGCATGACAGCGAATGGCCATAGCGAACGGCTCCCAGCATATTCATTAACAAATCACGCTCAAAAAATTCTCGCGCTGTGAAATGCTTGTTTAAACCCCAGTTTTTTAACCCCCAAACAACCATATTTTTTGAAAAAAAAAAACAGGTTTTTCAAAACATTTTGTAATATGAATACATTAATATCAGACCTGTAATATGAATTCTGCACAATTTTTTTTTTTTTTTTTTTACCTTAAAAAAATATCTAACATTGCAGAAGTGGTCACAGAATTTTTGACATTTAAAAAAAAAAAAAAAAAAAAAAACATTAATAGCAATTAATTAAGAATATTTAAAGATTGCTCCATTGAAATGCATTGGAGGGCGCCAGGTAGCGAGAGGTCATACCTGTCCCTGTTCAAGGTCGCTCGCTGGCGCTGTGGGGTGAGGCTGGAATAATGATGAATGATTCGCTATCTGGCGCTCTGTCAGTCGCTAAGCAGGATCGGCTTGATAAATGTGTGATTGCGGAGGGGAGCCGGCGTTCTCGTGGCGGTGAGCGTCATTACCGTTCTCTCACCATTCGCTACCTGGTGCTATCCCTTGTTAAATAAGGGCCTAGATGGACCACATGTTCTCCTTCTGCTGTCAACCTTCTATGTTTCTATGTAAACTCACAGCTGAACTCTAATGTGCATGTGTTATTCAGTCCCTCCACACAAGGCAGTCTGTAAGCCTGGAGGCACAAGGTAAAACCCATAGTTTGGAGCTGTGCTGTAAGCAGCCCAGAGCAGACAGTGAAATATGTCACAGAAAAAACAGCAGCCTCTCTTTCCCATACTAAATCAACAGCTGGTTAGGCGTAAAATAGAAGGGGCATGGCCAATGCCTTTTAGCAGCAGAATGATCAGCTTGCATGCTGAACACTATTTTGTAACTCAGAGTGGCCTTCTCAACCTTTCATTCTTCTTATCCCGGCATTTCAAGACTGAAAGCAGGTAAACAAAGATACGGGCATGCTCAGCAGCCTGTCTGTGCACTCACATGTGAGATGCCATCTGCCTCAGTGGTGTAGAGGAGGGCTGAGCAGTGTAAAGCAGAGGACAAGCCATTGAAGTCTATAATTGAATAAAAGTCAATTTAGGAGCTTTTTTTTACGAATGGTGAGGCATTATTATTATTAAGATGATCATGATTTAAAGCAATTTATACTTTGAGACTGGGTCTTTCACAAGCAGGGCTCTAAGGTGTGTAGCAAGATGGCAGCTCCCAAGCAGTTCAGGATGGAATATCTGCATGTTATTCCACTCATCAGCATGGGGTTAAGACCTCTGAAATTGCATATGTCACTTATTGCCATTATGTGTGTCTGTGTAGGTTTGCTGGGGGAGGGGGGGGGTTAGGGAAGTAATTTGCTAAGTTTTAATTTTCTGACTGATGGACACCTAAGGTGGACACAAACATGGGATTTTGACAATCCAGGGATTCGGTTGTTGCCCCTGGGGCATCCCGATTTGGGATGTGAAATCCTCCTGATCACCAGTAAAACTTACCAACCACTTCCAACCAGCTAATTTGCAAGCTCAGCTCACTTTGTCTTCTCTTTGGTAAAGGGCCAAATGGAGCCAAGTTTGCTGCTGGTCCCATCCTCGTTACCCTCTAGGTGGGACTGTGCCTGTGTCTACCATTAAAAATGCTCCTGTCTGGCTAAAGGTATAGCGTAGTGTGGTGGAGACCCAGACGTGCTACTGGATCGGGGATCAGGTAGGCTTCACCGAGAATTTGGAGCATTCCAACTTGGAATGCCCCAGGGCCACTTGTAGTTCACTTTACGACAAAAAAACACTTGCAAAGCTCGATATGATCCTCATCTTTTTAAAGACATTTTCTTCCACGCTGCAGAAGAGGCTAGAAGCAAAGAACTACAGAAGACTTTTTGGTAGCAAAGGGAATGATCAAAGATCATTAAAAATAATTAAGAAAATCAAAACAGTCAGCAGCATCATAGAAACCTGACAATTAAGAAAAATATTTTTTCAATAAACAGGCATTGGAGTTTTTTTTATTGCATCAAGGTTTACATGATTAATGGTTTGTAATAAAATGTTTTCACAATATTGTAATGCTAATTATTTTTTTTTTCAGATGGAGGTTCTGGCTCTGGTGATGAAGGTAAGCATCATTTTATATATTCAAAAAACAAACCTTTTTCATTTATCAGAACAGATGAAAAAAAGGCAGTAATTAGGGCTCATACCATCCTAGGTGTTAGGGGGTAACTCGGACCCAGATAAGTCTATATGGCCTCTCTCGCCCAACCTCTGTATCGTTCTTCCTTAGCAACCGGTTGGAGAATCATGTAGTTGAATCAAGAGACATACACAGCAAGATAGTTCAACACATGACTCTGCTTTATTCAAAACCAGCTTGCATTTTTATACAAAATGTAACACAAAAAAAGGAGTACTTAGCCCCCACCTTTGTGACGGAACTAAAAAACCTTCAGACAAGGTTGGAAATAAATCTCATGGTTTCTATGTTTAATATTTTCCTTTATGTCTGCTGATAATGAAGCCTTATTTACTTATTCCCTCCTCTCTGGGCTTCAACTCTGTTCATGACTCCAAGATACGGGATACTCCATCTTGCCTCAGAAGCATCACATATTGAGGAGAGGCGTGAAAACTACAGGGTGGCGGGTTATAGCTGTGCTTTGCACAAACAGAGCACAGCTGGGGTCAGGAAAAGGTCAGCAATCCCAGAATGCAGAGCGGCATAGTCAGAAGACACTGCCTGCCTGAAGGCAGCTTGCGACTCCACAGGCCACCATCTTGGATGTGAAAAGGCTCAAAAGTACAAGTAGAATGATTTTTAATGTGGGCAATCAATACATAGGTGGTAGTGGAAACATACAAGCTAGGCTCTTATTCAGGGTGAAGGTCCGCTTTAGGTCAAATCAACGCTGTTAAGACATCCTAATTTTAGTTTACTGAAGGCGCAATATCCACCAGTGAGGCCCAATACCCACAAATCCACAAACACCAACATTCTACACCCTATCCAAAATCAGATTCCACCATTGAAAGAAAGCCAAAGAACCTGAGAACTCACTTATGAGCACGGGGCTACCATGACAAACACCTCTGTCCTATCATGTAGCCACAGACCGCCCATGTTCCAAACTTCTGAAAAACCTCTGAAAAAAAGAGATAGCTCACCCTCTTAACATCTCAAGACTATTTTGACCAAACATTGGCATTAGAGATGAGTGAACATTTCAAAGTTTGGTTCGATCTGAACTAGTCCTTTATAACACTCTGAAGTCACCCCAGGCTGTATAAAAACATGTTTTAGTGGACTAATTAGCATTTGAATTGCCTGTGGCAAATTAGCATACAAATCATCCACAGTTAGCAATACAATAGGCTATGGTTGTGTTTGACAGTTTAAAGCACATAAAAAATGGGGAGAAGCAACAGGGTTTGCATTCCAGCAAAGTGAAAAGAAGTAAGGACCTTTTTCAAGTATTGAAAAATGTATCAATTTTTGGCATCACAGGTGGTAGACCTGCGGTTGTATAGGACTGGCAATAAAAATTGTCCCATTTATAACACGGGTAGCAGCAGGATTGGCACCCTTACATTTTAGTTGAAGAAGAAGTAATGGCCTTTTGCAAGCCATTTTGGTCATCACAACAAGGTTGATCTGCGTGTGTGTTTGCCTGGCAGTAGCAGAGGGTGGTGGCAGGCTGACAGCAGATGCACTCTTGATGATAGTAGTAGTAACAGCATTAGCAGAGGCTTCAGCTGTTGAAGAAAGACTAAGCCGTGGCAAAGAAAACATGTGGTGGTTGTGTAGGCCTGGCAGTAGCGGGCAAGCCCTCAAACTGTGAATGGTAGTATGCTTAGCTTAACCACTGCCATTTTGTAGAGGAGACTCCATTTTTATTTTCTATAATTTGATATTAAACTTTGTATGTATATACATGTGATGAGTTAAGTTTTGGGCACAAAGCCAACAGATGTTTGTGGTATTTAAGAATGTTCTGCTCTTAGCATTTTGTCTAGTTATAGGTTTACGTGAGTTCCTGGAAACCCCTTTATGAATAGAATTACAGAAAACATGCTGACAAAAACCACAAGATGTATTGTGAACTTTATGTGGTAAAGTTCAAGTCACATTGTGAGGGTGGGGGCTAATGCTGTCTAGCTGTAGAAATGTGAGCGATGATTTCTTATAAACCAGATCAAGCTTTGAACTGTACTCTGTGTGTATGCATCATAGTTCAATCCAAGCGTGATCTCCGGCGGCCAACAGAAGCAACGATAGAGGTTGGGTGAGAGAGGCCTGGTAGACCTAAAGAGGGTTTGGTACACCAACAAAAAACTAAAGAGGGGTTCGGTCCCTCAACAGACTGGACTCAACTTAGTTGAAAAAGACCAATGTTTTTTTTTACAAGCCTTGATAAATGTACCCATTGGGCATCACGGTGTAGACATGCGGTTGTGTAAGCCTAATAGTAGCAGAGGGTGGCAGCGGAGGTGCTGTTAGTGGTAGTAGTGGCATGTTGATCAGTGGCATCAGGCACAGGGGTTAAAATCATCACCTATCCACGCTTGATCCATCTTCACAAAAGTTAGTTTTTCAACTCTTTTGGCAAATAACCTTAGGGGTGATGACACCACCTGGCTGAAAACCCTTTCCGACGCTCCACTAGAGGGTGGACAAGACAGGACCCCCATGGCAAACTAACTTGACTCTGCGTGGAGCAGAGAGTGGACACCCAGCCAGACATGCTTGCGGCAGGAATCTGCTGTTTGAAAGCCATGGTTAACTGGCTGCATGTCTTCTCTTGGTAATAAGCCATTTTTGCCTTCCTCTCAGAAGGTGTAAAAAATTCTCCCATTTTGGCTATACCGAGGGTCTAAAAGTGTAGCAAACCAGTGCTCATCTTTTTTGCTTCATGCTAACAATGCGGCTGTCAGTGTGCAAGCACCCGAGCAGCTCGTCATCCTCGCCAGCATTTCAGAGGGTCCGGTTGGTTACACCTCAACTTCATATTGTTTATCATCTTCCTCACCAGCACCATCATGATGGCCATCGTCCTCATAACTTTCATAATTATGTGCCTCCTCCCCGATCCCTTCCTGTGATAAATTCTCCAAATCTCCAAACCTATCTTCTGAGGTCTGATTTCCTCCTCCTCCTCCTCACCCTCCCCCACCTCTTCTTGTAGATAGATCCAAAGGGCCAGGAGACAAACGGTATCCTTCGTCCGTCTCTCGCTAAATCATGGCCGTGAGCGCTTGCTTAAAAATTTATATCAGGGGCCCAACATCATTAATTCCGCTGCTGCCCCTGCTGACAAATCTTGTTGCCTCTTCAAAGGACCTCAGCACGAGAAACATGTCTCTGATCACCTGCTTTGAGCTGAAAATCCCACTGGCTGGAAGATATGGCCTTTTTGCTGCATGTAATTACATATACTAAAATCTGCGCTATCCTTAAAAAATTATTAAAAAACAAATAATTAATAATTAAGATGCTCTCATGTGTAGGTTAAATATATAAGAAAAATAAAAACCCATAAACACAAAAATAACTATGTCACAGACTCGAGGATCTTTCCACCACGTGCCTATGAAGTCCAAAAAACAAATGTGTCTCATTTACTGCTAAAGTCCTACCAGACAGCCAAGGCAATTAGGCGTTTCCAATTTATCCTTATGCTTATTCATCACATGGAAATAATAATGTGCAGCTTGGTTGTTGTTAGGTATACAGACACAGGCTCTTGGACCCCACCTTCTGGGACAATTACAGCAGGGCATTCTCACACAGACAAGAACATAAAATATAAACATAAATCAGCGGCACTTCTAAGAAACATGGAGGAATGTGCAACCGACCTTGTAGCTGAGCACATCTCCTCCAGACAAGGCGGAGAGAACATACAGATAAAACTCACAAGCACATCCCGTTACACTAGGTTATAATATAATATAACAAAAAGCATTTCTTATATTTTCTGGTAAATGAACATCTTAAAGCATAACTCTAAACCTATATTCTAGGTCAAGCAAGACCTAGCATATAATAGGTTAAATTCCCTTCCCCTCCCCCTTCAGTTGTTATCTTTGTTCGTCTCACTTCAAATTTTCTTACGTTGTGTTACTTTGCAATCCACCACATATAAAATATAAAACAATAGACCATAGTGCAATATTGGGATGCAATAAAGAAAAACCTTTTAAATTCAATTTTGCAACAGGCAAAAATGTCAGTACTCTTTTAACATGGACCACACACTTTCACTTACTGCTCTGGGGCGTAATCTTCCAATGGAACTAGGGATCCATCTCCTCATGCTCCTATCGTCACACATCCAGAGGCTTTGCCCAAAGCATTTCTTCACAGTAGACTTCAGCTGGGATACGCATCATATCTCTGTAAGCCCTAGTTGAAGTCAACCGTGACCACTGCGCCTTGCAGCGATGAAAGGATGGAGGAGGATGGTATGTTACGCCTTGCTGTCTACGGTCAGTTGAGGAGGATAGACACTTGGTGTCCAAAGCTGAATCAGATTGTTACAAATGGGAAGGTGTTACTAATGCCAGACCTTGTTGTGTTGGAGCATCGTGCTGCACAAGGTTGACTCAGTGGGCTGCGACACATGTATTGCCCTTGGCCGTAGCTACTGCTCCATGTACTTTTGCATGCACTGTGCTGCACACTGACAGTTGCATAGACAGCCACACTTTCTCTTCCATGTAAATGTGCAAGGCGGGGATAGCGTTGTTAGATAAGAACTGGTGATTGGGGACCTAGGCTGGGCGCACCCTGTTAGTTGCCTAAATGCGTTGGACTCAACCAAGTGGTATGGCAGTGACTGCACCATGAACAACTTGACCAGGTGCAAGTTCAGCCGCACAACAACCAGATGACTGGGCGCATATTGTTGTCTCGTGGATATAGATTCTATATAAATGACGGGATGGGGAGGAGCACTAGATGATAATCACAAGGCAGAGACTCTACTGCCTGTGTATGAGGCTTGGCTACCAGACATATGACAGGTTGCAGGAACTGCAGCAGCATCAGCAAGAGAAAGAAGGTTTTGATGGGACATTTGTGCCCGTCCCAGGCAGCCTTGAGATGCTACTCCAAGTGCTTACGTAGAACCATAGTTCCTAGATTTGGGTCCTGGCCACGGCTAACTTTCTGCTTGCAAATCTGGCACTGTGCCAGGTTTTTTTTTCTGGGATGATGCAAAAGAATTGCCACATGGCAGAGTACCATACAGAGCTAGCCTTTCTCAACACCACCAGACTTTGATCTTCCTCTGGCAGGCTTTATTCTGGAGTCTGCAAAAGCAGCACTAGTGTAGCTGTCACCTGCTCCTGACAATACCAGCAGAAATAGACCTGTGCCATTTTGCAGATGATCTGGTCCTACCTTGGATTGGCTCTTTATTGCTGCCAGTACCAGAAGTACCCTCCTGCTCTGACAATGTCCCTTCCTTGTTGCCTGGTTCCCAGGTCCAGTCCAAAACTACATCATCATACTCCTCCTGCTCCCCGCCACATTCTTGTTCTGATGTTTCAACATGGGACACTTGCCTCCCCACACCACAACCACCATCTTAACTGCCAGTATGTCCATGTCTACCTCCTCCACTGCCACAGCTATGCATCTCGGACAACACCTCCACCTCCACCATCTCTGCAACACACTCCAAAGGTTGACTGTCGTCAAACAAATTGTCCTCATCACTATCCATAGCAAATGGGCTGCTGAGAAAAGCTGGTGCTCCACTAGATGGTTGCAGTAAAGAGAAAGATGATGGAGGGGAAAGGCTTCTTTTACTGTGACGTGTAGTTGTAGTGGAGAAAGAATCCACTGAAACCTGGCTGAAAGTCATTGCGTCAGAGTCTTCTTCCTCCTGAGATGAGCGAGTCAACCAGTCCACATTGTCCAAAATAACACACCCACTGGATGAAATGGACAACTCTGGCTTGCTGCTGCTGCTACTACAACAATGTACATTACTGCTGCTGCTCCTACTATTGCATACATTGCTGCTGCTGATACTGCTAGCAGTGGTGGGCCTGGGGATATGGATGCTGCCACTACTATGGAACATGTTCCCCCCATGGCCTGAATGACAGATATTTCACTATTTACAGACCTATAGATCTAATAGGTCCCAGTATAGACTCAAAATATTATAATTTGGTTTGTCCAATTGCAATACGTTTTTTAATTTTAACATCGGATGTTTTTAAGAATGACTTTATATTTCTATGGACCTTTTATCAAACCCAGGATCGACCACTCCCCTTTTTTTTGCAAGGATTAAGCACTAATTTTGACAGATGCTGACATTATATACTCACATAGATGTGATAAATCAAGGTTGAAACAAGCTCGTTGATTGAGACATGCATATCAGCACTTTAGTATACATTATATTTACATGCACTTGCACTTTACACTTGGTCTGGTATGGATAAGGGATCATTATCAGTTTCATTTATCATATACCAATGGGTAATAATCCATCAGACTCAGATTCCAGCAGCCGCCGGAATTACATTTAAAAAAATAAATAAATAAATAAATAAAAATGACATTTACTCACCTCCGATCACCCCCCCCCCGGCTCTTCAGCTTCAGGAGAGAGCCTGACAGGCCCTCTCACCCCCCTCTCTCAATGGGTGCCGCTATCCTTAATATAGCCCCGCCCCTTTGAGGCAGGGCTTATGACATCACTCACCGGGTGTCGTCCTGGCTCTGGGCTGTTGTTCTTTCACATACGATCGTCGCTGGCCACAGAAGGGGGGAGAAAAAAATATATTTTTTTCTGTGTGTGTGTGTGTTTTGTTTACGTTGAACCTTTTGTAGGGTGTCTGTGTGTGCTGCAGCCATGGAGATGAAGCGGCGGAGACGCGGTCCCTGGCGCTTCTTGTCCATGGCTCTAGCACACACAGAGCTCACAGCCGGCTCAATACAGCGGTGGCCATGGCCGATGCTTGAGCGTTAGGCCACGCCCACCTGTTGTACAGAGCGGGTCCAAGCGCACAGATTATAGGAGAGTCCGCACATGTGCCTTATAACTGGAGAGAGGTGCAATCTGGGGGATTTCACACTATGGGGCATCCCGGTCTTGGTCTATTTTATTCTGTTTTTTTTTACCCCAATCCCACATGCTCCCCTGCACAACAAATATGATATATATATATTCTATTTGAATATTATATATACGTGCTGTTCAGAGGAGCCTGTGAGTTTTATATGTATATATATAAAACTCACTGGCTCCTCTGCACAGCACATATCTATAATTTATAATTTACCCTTGATATCTTCCCTGCTCTTCTTCTGTACTCACATTTTATTTATTTATTTTTTTAATGAACTTGAAACAGGCACTCCTCACACGAAGAAAATCTCCTCCTCGCCTCAGACAAATCTCTCACCTCTCCAGAGCGCTGTTAGCTAATACAGCGCATGCGTGCAGGGAGGCGACGGACTGGCTGGAAACGCTTCAGTGGTAGCTAGGAGACCGGCAGGCATGCGCCCATGATCTCCCACACGGCTCTCCACAGCACAAATAGCTATAGCGCTGGCAGATGGAGAAGCAAGGCTGGCAGCAGAGCCAGCATTTAATTACTCCGTCAGGCAGCTGTGGGAGGCCGCCCACAGCATAAACATTATTTGATTACACTGGCGGCCCCCCACACCTGCCTGATGGCTTTGAATATGATATTAAAAAAAAGCCTCTGCACAGCACAGCTAACAGTAGCGCTTGCAGGGTGTAGAGGCACAGGGAAGGCTGGCCACATCTATCGGGTTTTGCTCGCTGACTGGTGGGCTCCTGCACCCGCCCACCAGCAGCAGAACATGGGAGGAAAAAAGGTGACTGCTCCTCTCCACAGCACATATATTGGGAGAGGAGCAGCTACAGTCTACATATTTTTTTATATCATGCTGTCTCATACAATAAAACATCAGAGCAATCACACACTTGACAGGGAGAGGGGTCGTGGTCGGACAGGAAGGGACCAGGCAGCAACAAACTGTATCCCCCCTCTTCAGTAATGGTTTGCTCAGACCATGTACACTAAGCTATTATTTTTATTTGCTAAATAAACTGCTCTAGATTTTTTTTACTTTCTTTTTTGGATTTTTAACGCACATGTTTACCTACTATTTGGGAAGACATTCAAAATTTTTTTTTTTATACATTTCGCGATAGTGATCCTTTAACAAAGAGGCACTGTGGACCCCAACTTGGAGGAAGATGGGGTATGCACACTTAAAACAAAGGTGCCCTCTTGTTTTTTTTAAACTGTATTTAACAAAGAGGCACCGTGGACCCCAACCTAGAGAGAGTCGGTGCGTGCACAGTTAAAACAAAGATGCCCCTCCTTTTTTTAACTGTAATTAACAAAGAGGCACCATGGACCTCAATTTAGAGAGAAATGGTGTGTGCACACTTAAAACAGAGCTGCCCCCAAAAAATTCCTTGGCAGGTGCAAAAGATTGTTTTAATTATAAAATGTATTAAAACGCTGAGGCACCCGTGGACCCCAACTTAGAAAGAGACAGTGTGTGCACACTTAAAACAGCTGCCCCCCCAAAAAAATTCCTTGGCAGGTTGATTTTTTTAAAAATACCATTTTGTGAATACTCACCTGTAAAATGGGTATTATAAGTATGTCACACACCCCGCTTCAAGAAATTCATAACGTGTGGGTAATACAGACCTGTAGAGGGCGATATGCAGAGATGCCAGAAAAAAAGAGAGCCCCTCCCGGTCCATAAATACCTGGGACCTCCCACTCATTACCCAGTATAAGAACAGCAGTAAGGTAAGGGACCAGGAAGAGCCCAACACAAAGAATAACAATGCAAAGTTCACCATATAAAGGATCCAGAATACAAAAGGGCAGGGTGAAGCGGGGTGTGTGACATACTTATAATACCCATTTTACAGGTGAGTATTCACAAAATGGTATTATTCTAAGTAAGTCACACACCCCGCTTCAAGAAATTCATAACGTGTGGGACATCCAACAGCAGTGTCCATAAAGGGCGGGGATCCAAAACAAGGCAACAAGGCACAACTTAAACCACTGCAGCTTGCAGAATTTTGCGGCCAAACACAGCATCCGCTGAGGCCCGAACATCAACCTTGTAAAACTTGGAAAAAGTGTGAACAGAAGACCAAGTAGCAGCCTTACAAACTTGCTCAACAGAGGCCTGGTGCTGAAAAGCCCAGGACGCCCCAACCGCACGAGTAGAATGAGCAGTAACACGAAAAGGGGGTACCTTCCCTTTGGCAGAATAGGCCCCAACTATGGTCTGACGGATCCATTTACTAATGGAAGACTTGGCAGGCGCCAAGCCTTTTCGGGGCCCGGAGGGCACCACAAAAAAGGCATCCATCTTACGAAAGGAAGACGTTACCTCCAAATAATACTTCACAACACGAACCACATCCAAAGAATGCAGGGCCCTCTCCTTGTCATTGCTGGGATTAGGACACAGAGAGGGCAGAGCAATGTCTTGGTTTAAGTGAAAGGCAGAAACAACCTTAGGAAGGAAATCGAACTTGAAGCGAAAAACCACCTTGTCCTGATGCCCCTCAAAGTACGGGGCTTGAATGGACAAAGCCGCCAACTCAGAGACACGCCTAACCGAAGTGATGGCTACCAAAAAGGCCACCTTCTGCGTAAATGAAGACAAGGCAATATCATTCAAGGGCTCAAAAGGAGAATCCTGAAGAGCAGAAAGAACCAAATTCAAATCCCAAACAGGGAGCAAAGGTTTTCTAGGAGGCCGCACGTGCGTGACTCCCTGGAAAAAAGTCTTAACCAAAGGATGTAGGGCAAATGACCTTTGAAAGAACACCGCCAGGGCAGAAACCTGCCCATTCAGAGTACTAAGCTGGAGCCCCAGGTCCAGACCATGTTGAAGAAACTCCAGGATTCTGGAGATGGAAAATTCCCTACAAGGCAACGCCCTGATCTCACACCAATCAATATAAGACCTCCAAGTCCTATAGTAGATATTAGAGGAAGACCGCTTCCTAGCACTAATGAGAGTTAGTTAGAGTCACAGCATTGGAAAGACCTTCCTCCTTCAAGATGGAGGTTTCAGCAGCCACGCCGTCAAAGCCAGCGTTGGTAAATTGGGATAACGTAGCTGACCCTGGGTGAGCAGATCCGGCAGCAGGGGCAGAACGAACTGATCCTCTGCTAACCTTACCACATCTGCGAACCAAACCTGTCTTGGCCACCTTGGAGCCACCAGAATTGCTGACGCACCCTCCACTCTGGCCACCAAGGGAAACGGAGGGAACAGATACAGAAACCCCAGATCCCTCCAGTTCAGAGACATGGCATCCACTGCCAGAGCCAGTGGATCCCGTGAGAGAGGCGCAAATGTCGGAAGTTTGTGATTGTGACGAGAGGCAAAGAGGTCCACCACCGGGGACCCCCACCTGAGACAAATCAAGCGAAACACTTTGAGGCTGAGAGACCATTCCCCCCGGCAAGCTGAGAATCTGCTCAGAGAGTCCGCCTCCGTGTTCTCCGCTCCCGGAATGTAAACTGCTGAAATGCACGGGACGTGGGTCTCCGCCCAGGCCAGAATCAAAGACACTTCCTTGAGAGCACTCCTGCTGCGAGTCCCTCCCTGGTGATTGATGTAGGCGACCGCCGTCCGATTGTCCGACCGGACTTGAACCGGCAATCCTTGCAACTGATGAGTCAAGCGAAACAGAACCATCCTGATGGCCCTCAATTCCAGAACATTGATGGACTCGTGAGCCTCCTGAGGCCCCCACAGTCCCTGAAACTGACGATCCTTCCAGAACCCCCCCCATCCTGATAGACTGGCATCCGTGGTGACCGTCTCCCAACAAGGGGCCAGAAAGGATCTGCCCCTCGACTGATTGATTGGATCCAGCCACCACTGAAGGGAGCACCGAACTCGGGGGGTCATCAGGAAGGACTGATCCAACGACAGTGGCGACCCATCCCAGGCCGCCAACAGATGGAGCTGGAGTGTCCTTGTGTGGAGCTGAGCAAAGGGAACCGCTTCGAAGGAGGCTACCATCAATCCCACCAGCCTCATCCCCAGTCTGATGGCCGGACGAGGGATAGACAGGAGGAGTCGAACCAACTCCTGAATCAAGAGAACCTTGGACTGAGGAAGAAACACCCTGGCCTGGGAAGTATCCAGGGACATTCCCAGAAAAGACACTAACCTGGACGGAGAAAGGGAGGACTTGGGGTAGTTGATCACCCACCCGAATCTCTCCAGAGTGGACACCACAGTTCTGGTGTCCAATACCGCTTGGCTGAAGGAAGATGCCATAATGAGAAGGTCATCCAGATAAGGGACAATGCGAATACCCTGGGCTCTGAGGAGAGCCATCACCCTGGCCAGCACCTTGGTGAAAATCCTTGGAGCCGAGGTAAGACCGAAAGGAAGTGCCACAAACTGAAAATGCCGATCCTCCACCATGAACCTGAGAGATCTCTGGTGCCCTGGAAAAATCGGCACATGCAGATAGGCGTCCTTGATGTCTACGGACGTCAGAAAGTCCCCCTGCCGAAGAGAATGGATAGCTGAACGCAGCGTTTCCATGCAAAATTTCCGCGGACGGATGAACCTGTTTAGGATCTTTAGATCCAGAATGGGTCGAACCGAGCCGTCCTTCTTGAACAGTGAACAGTGAACAGATTGGAATAAAAGCCCCGACCCCTGTCTGAGGGGGGCACTGGGCAAATAACTGCCATATCCAACAGACTCTTTACTGCCGCCCGGAGCTCCTGCACGGCCAGAAGGTCCGAAGGCACCCGAGACCTGAGGAATCTGGGAGGGGGCAGGAGCTCGAACTCCAGCTTGTAGCCGGAGGTCACCACATCCCGGATCCATCTGTCCGAGACCTCCCGGTCCCAGACCTGGGAGAAGTGTTGCAGCCGTCCCCCCACCCACATGGGTGAGGGCACCCCCTCATTGCTGAGCTGGCTTGGCAGTGGGTTTGGGCTTAAAGCCCCAGCTGTATCCTGGGCGGGCACGTCCTCTGCCCCTGTTCCAGGAATCTCCTCTGGCTGCGGGGAAAACAATTCCTCTGCCAGCTATAGCCCCACGAAAGGAAGGAGCAAAGGAACCCGCCCCCCGAAAGGGACGACGCTGTTTTTTGTGTTGAGGTTGTCATGCCTTCTGCAATATGTTTTTTTTATATAAAATGTATATTCTGTTGTATTAGACTGCATTGTAAGATTCACTGTGATTTACAATACTCATTTTGTGTTGGAGCTCCCTCCAGTGGCCATTGAATACATTGCAGGTATTTCCATCTTGGATTTCTGGACTAGCAGGCCTCCGTACCTGTACCATGTGACCCTTTCATGATGTCACTATATCCCTATACTTCCTGATTCTCTCTCGAGGCAGTGATTAGGCTACATCACATCCAGCGTCATCCATTGCATCCATGCTTTAAAAGCATCACTATTTTATTCCTTATGTTCTACAATAAAAGTCAAGTCGAATCAACCCAGTGTGATGAATTGTGGAGCAGGAGTTTAGGCTTTCTGTCGAATTAAGTAGTTCGCTTAAGGAGGACAGAACAGTAAAATAGCGGCTTCTGACAAGCTGGATAGAGACACAGCAGCATCTCATAGGCTGGACACCAGTAAACCACGGTTTCCCACAAACCACGCACTACTGATCCCAGCACCGTGCTGCGCCACAGCACCACCGCTACACTATACCCTCAACAGTGACAAGTGTGCAAGACCGTACACAGCATCACCATGTCTACTAGAGAGACCGGAGCATTTGAAACAAGATGCTATGTATCGGGCGGCTCCAGAAGCTCAAGGCAGTCAGTGAGCAGCTCCATAGTCGCCATTGCCCGCGCAAAAGCCGAAGCCGCCAAAATGCGAGCAACCTATGCAGAACAGGAAATGCAGCTGAAAATAGAAAATGCACGTAAAGAAGAACAAAAGGCACATGTTGAAGCCGATCAAGCAGTCATTGCTGCGACACTGGAGAGACTCGCAGTTGATAAGGAGGCTGCGGCCGCTATAGCTGAAGCAGATGCTTTGGAAGAAGCTGCAAATCCTACAGGTGAAAGACTTGGCAACATATTCCAGACCACTAGTCATCATGATAACTTGCTACGTACCTCAGACTATGTTCTGCAACATGCTAAATCAGATGACAACCTGCATCCACGGCCAGAAGCGGGTTCAACTCCTGCTAGCAAGCTCCAGCAGCATCTTGTCACCCAGCAAGTAACTTCAGCTGAACAGACACCATACATCAAACGAGAGAGTAGATTTGTCTACCATCAGCCCTCCATGCTACCCGTGGTGAAGCCAACAGATGACTGCGATACAGCAAGACTATTTGAGAAGCAGCAAGTTGATCATAGCCTTTACAGCAACAACATGCCTATGAACTACGATAGGCCACCAGACCCTCTACATAGCACCTTGCCTCCAGATCTATCACATAGAGACCAAGGTATGTCAGACTTCTTCAAATTCTTCGCAAGACGTGAGCTAATAACTAAAGGACTCTCAAAGTTTAATGACAAACCTGAAAGTTATAGAGCATGGCGTTCATCGTTCAGAAACACAATTAGAGATCTAGACCTGTCTGCGAGTGAAGAAGTTGATCTCTTAGTCAAGTGACTAGGAAATGAGTCTACAGAGCATGCCAAGCGCATAAGAGACATTAACATCAACTACCCAAGCAGAGGGTTAAACATGATATGGGGGAGACTTGGCGTGTTATGGCTCACCAGAAGTGATAGAAGAAGCACTCTTTAAGAGAATTGCGGACTTTCCTAAGATTCCAAATACGGGTTTCCAGAAGCTGAGAGAGCTAAGTGATCTGCTAATGGAACTCCAAGTCGCCAAAGCAGAAGGAGACTTGCAAGGCCTAACATTCTTGGACACAGCACGTGGCATCAAACCCATAGTCCAAAAACTACCTTACAACCTACAAGAGAAGTGGATTACTCAGGGCTCCAACTACAAGCAAAGGTTCAACGTCCCATTTCCTCCATTCTCCTATTTTGTGGACTTTATACACCAACAAGCAAAGACTAGAAACGATCCTAGCTTTGACTTCTCAACCCGGGACTCTGCTTATCCCAAATCAGGTAAAACATGAAAGGTACACCCGTTGCTGTACACAAAACCAATGTATCTCCTACAGACTCTTCTCACAAAACTTACAGCACTGCAGAGTCTGAGAAGATCATTACAAAAGACACACAGAGAGAATGCTCTCTACACAAGAAACCTCACTCACTGCTGAAATGCAGAGGTTTTAGAGAGAAGACCCTCAAAGACCGCAAAACCTTCCTCAAAGAAAATCATATTTGCTACAAGTGCTGTGCATCAAGTTCTCATCTTGCCAAAGACTGTACAGCAATCATAAAGTGCACAGAATGCGACAGCAAAGAGCATAACGTGGCATTACATCCAGGGCCAGCTCCATGGACTCTTACATCCTCAGAACAGGTTACAGGGCACGGCGGGGAGGAGAAAGATGTACCTCCTGAAGTGACACCCCAGTGCACCTGGGTATGTGGAGAAGGTCTCAGTGGAAAATCATGCTCCAAGATTTGCCTTGTTACAGTCTATCCTGTTGGTCACAATGAGAAAGCAGTAAGGTTATACGCCATCCTTGATGATCAAAGCAATAGATCCCTTGCCAGCTCAACTTTCTTTGACATCTTCAACATCAAAGGAAGCAGCTCTCCATATTCACTTAAAACTTGTGCCGGATTGAGTGAAGAAACAGGGAGAAGAGCAATCAATTATCAAGTTGAATCCTTAGATGGAGGGACATCTCTGCCTCTACCCACCTTGATTGAATGCAATCATATTCCAAACAACAGAGAGGAGATTCCTACACCTGAGGCAGCATTACATCACAGACACCTAAAAACCATTGCACATCTTATTCCTGCACTTGACCCAAAGGCTCAGATAATACTCCTGCTTGGAAGGGACATCATCAGAGTCCACAAGGTGAGGAAACAGATCAATGGTCCACATAATTCTGCATATGCTCAGAAGCTTGACCTAGGATGGGTCATTATAGGTAACGTTTGCCTAGGGAATGTTCACAAACCAACCACTGTGAACTCCCTCTACACAAGTACATTGGAGAATGGTCGCCCATCAATGTTTCAGCCTTGTCCTAACAAGTTCCTTGTGCGAGAGAAACCTGCAAGTCTTATGTATCCAGACTTTCCAGAAACCAGGGACTATCCCTGTAGTGATAACGGAGATCACTTGGGATGTACAGTCTTCCAGAGTACCAAAGAAGATCACAAGATAGCCCCCTCTATTGAAGATGAAACCTTTCTTAACGTAATGGAGCAAGGATTCTTCAAAGATGAAGCAAACAACTGGGTTGCACCACTTCCTTTCAAGGCACAGAGACGCCATCTTCCCAATAATAGAGATCATGCCCTAAAACGCCTTTCTGCACTCAGACGCAACTTTCAGAAAAGACCAGAGATGAAGGAACATTTCTTCTCATTCATGAGCAAAATATTTGAAAATAGTCATGCAGAAGAAGCTCCACCCTTAAAAGACAATGAAGAACTCTGGTACTTGCCAATCTTTGGTGTCTACCACCCTAAGAAGCCAGGACAAATCCGGGTAGTGTTTGACTCCAGCTCTCAGCATGAAGGAGTCTCCCTCAATGATGTTCTTTTGACAGGACCAGACCTTAACAACACACTACTTGGTGTCCTCATCCGATTCCGTAGAGAACCCATTGCCATTGTTGCTGACATACAACAAATGTTTCATTGTTTCTTGGTTAAAGAAGAGCATAGGAACTTCTTAAGATTCTTCTGGTTCAGAGACAATGACCCTACCAAAGACATTACAGAATACCGCATGAAGGTACACGTGTTTGGCAACAGCCCGTCTCCTGCAGTTGCTATCTATGGACTGAGACGTTCTGCCCAGGAAGGTGAAAAAGACTATGGGCAAGACGTTAGGTGATTTGTTGAAAGAGACTTTTATGTGGATGATGGCCTAAAGTCACTTCCTTCACCTGAGGATGCAATCAGCTTACTTAGGAGAACACAAAGTATGCTTGCCTGTTCAAACCTCAGACTGCACAAGATTGCTTCAAATAGCAAAGTCGTCATGGAGGCCTTCCCTACCCAAGATTATGCCAGTGATCTAAAAGACCTGGACTTCACAACAGACGCTATACCCATGCAGCGCAGCCTAGGGCTCAACTGGGATCTCAAGTCTGACACCTTTACCTTTCAGGTCAACCAAGAACAGAGGCCTTTCACGCGTGGTGTCTTATCTACCATCAACAGTCTGTATGATCCACTTGGCTTTGCAGCACCTGTGGTCATCCAAGGTAAGACTCTGCTCAGAGACCTGACTACAGACACATGTGAATGGGACTCACCACTTTCCCCAGAGAAGGAGACACTTTGGGTAACATGGAGAGACTCTCTTAATATGTTGTCTGACCTACACATACCAAGGATACACACCCATCTCTTCTGCAGAAGCTCAGTCTAGAAAACTGTGTATATTTTGTGACGCTTCAGTAAGAGCTATTGCTGCAGTTGCCTACCTCAAGACAATGGACATTCAAGGTCAAGTCCATATTGGCTTTATCATGGGTAAGGCAAAGCTAGCTCCATGTCCTAAACCTACCATTCCAAGACTGGAACTGTGTGCTGCTGTTCTGGGAGTAGAGCTAGCAGAACTTATTGTGTCAGAAATAGACATTGCACTTGATGACACAGTGTTTTACACAGACAGCAAAGTAGTGTTGGGATACATTTACAACGAGTCCAGGAGGTTCTATGTGTACGTACATAACAGAGTCCAAAGGATTAGAAAGTCAACACGGCCTACACAATGGTACTATGTGTCCACTGATCACAACCCAGCAGACCATGCCACACGAGCCGTACCAGCATCCCAACTCAAAGACACTACTTGGCTCACGGGACCTAAATTCCTGTATAAACCACTGCATGATACTCTTCAGGAACACACATATGATCTACTAGAGCCAGAATCTGATGCAGAGATTCGCCCTCAAGTTTCTGTTCTTGCCACAACAGTTACTTGTGGACAGCTTGGGTCCAAACGTTTCAGTAGATTTTCTACTTGGAAGTCTTTGAACAGAGCAGTAGCTTGTTTAATCCACATAGTCAGATCCTTTACAGCCTTAGCAACAGGATCAGAGCATTGCAAAGGCTGGCACTATTGTCACAAGCCCTATACTGTAGATGAGCTTACTCAGGCTGGAGACATTATCATCCAATGTGTCCAACAAGAGGCTTATACACGTGAGCTTGAACTGCTTCAGAACCAAAAGAGTGTTCCTAAAGATAGTTCCCTCAAGAGACTTGACCCATTCATAGACGCTAATGGATTGTTGAGAGTTGGGGGACGTATCAAAAATGCAAACCTTGAGAGTAAGGAGTGTAATCCAATCATACTCCCACGCAACCATATTGCATCTCTACTTGTACAACACTACCATGAACAGATTAAGCATCAAGGACGCTTGTTCACTGAGGGAGCTTTACGTACAGCTGGATTTTGGATAGTGGGAGCAAAGAGACTTGTCAGTTGCGTTATTTTCAGATGTATCACTTGCAAAAAACTTCGTGGTATGTTTCAGTCACAGAAAATGGCCAATCTTCCCACAGACAGACTCAGTACAGACCCTCCTTTCACAAGTGTTGGTCTTGATGTGTTTGGCCCCTGGTCTGTCACCACTCGGCAGACTAGAGGAGGCCAGGCAAACGGCAAACGTTGGGCAGTCATATTTACCTGTATGAGTATTAGGGCTGTTCATATAGAAGTCATTGAGTCCTTGGACACATCTAGCTTCATCAGTGCCCTCAGACGATTCATCTCTATCAGAGGCCCAGTGAAACACATTCGCTCTGATAGAGGAACCAATTTTGTTGGAGCTTGTAAGGAACTTAAAATACCTTCAAATATTGACAATGATCATGTGGAGAGATATCTTACTGACCAACAGTGTACATGGACATTCAACCCACCACATTCTTCTCACATGGGAGGCTCATGGGAGCGTATGATTGGCATAGCTCGTAGAATCCTTGATTCTATATTTCTACAGATGAGAACCTCAAGACTCACCCACGAGACCCTCACTACCATCATGGCTGAAGTAGTGGCCATCATAAATTCCAGACCCTTAACACCTATATCTAGTGATCCAGAGGATCCCCTTCTGTTAACACCCGCCACTATTCTCACCCAAAAAGTTGGTACAGCTGCAGCTCCTCCTGGTGAGTTTAGTGCCAAGGACTTGTACAAGTGTCAGTGGAGAAGAGTACAAACCCTAGCAGATGCCTTCTGGGATAAGTGGAGAAAGCAGTATGTCTCTACCTTACAGACACGAGACAAATGGCAAGTCAGCAAACCCAACATGCGAGTGGGAGATGTTGTTCTTTTAAAAGACTTTCAGTCAAAGAGGAACGAATGGCCCCTAGGACTGATCACCAAAGTGTTCCCAAGTGAAGACGGCAAAGTTAGAAAAGTTGAAGTTAAAGTTTGCCGACAAAAGGAACCAAGACTTTTTATCAGACCGGTAACTGAACTGATATTGCTACTCTCTCCAGAGGTGCCATGAAGTGGTATCCTCCGGATACCAGGCGGGGAGTGTCATGCCTTCTGCAATATGTTTTTTTTATATAAAATGTATATTCTGTTGTATTAGACTGCATTGTAAGATTCACTGTGATTTACAATACTCATTTTGTGTTGGAGCTCCCTCCAGTGGCCATTGAATACATTGCAGGTATTTCCATCTTGGATTTCTGGACTAGCAGGCCTCCGTACCTGTACCATGTGACCCTTTCATGATGTCACTATATCCCTATACTTCCTGATTCTCTCTCGAGACAATGATTAGGCTACATCGCATCCAGCGTCATCCATTGCATCCATGCTTTAAAAGCATCACTATTTTATTCCTTATGTTCTACAATAAAAGTCAAGTCGAATCAACCCAGTGTGATGAATTGTGGAGCAGGAGTTTAGGCTCTCTGTCGAATTAAGTAGTTCGCTTAAGGAGGACAGAACAGAGGTAATTACCACCCTTGGCAACTGAATCCAACTTCTCACCAAATAGCCGTAATCCCACAAAGGAATGAGCGGTCAGCGACTTTTTAGACACAAAATCAGCCGCCCACTGGCGCAACCAAACCGAACGCCGAATAGTCACCAATAGAGCCGACGTTCTGCCACACATCATCAGTGTGTCATCCAAGGCGGCTAGTACAAATGACAAAAACAATTAACACCTTTTACGGCCAAGGAACTCGTCACTATCCGGATCTAACCCGGAAGAAGTCAACAGGTCCCTGACCACCGACCTGGTAGCCACCACCAGCAGCGCTGAAGCACAAACCGGCCTCATGGCTGACCCAACACTGGCAAAACCATGACAAGCCATTTGGTCAATGCGTTTATCCTCACCATCTTTAAGCGTGGAGCAATCAGGAGAATTTAAAAAAGTAGTGTTGGATAAACCCAGAATCTGTGCATCCACCTCGGGAGGGGACGCCCAACGCTTAACCGTATTCAAGGGAAAGGGGTATTTTTTGTCCCAACCCTAAGGGACACCTGGGAGCCGGGCAGGCCTCTCCCATTCCTTAGCAATAATCCCATCAAAATGCTTTTGGTTAGGAAATTCCAAGCGCGGCCTGGATTCTTCGAAAAATTCCCCCTTTTGCTGTGAAACCGCCTCAGGAGGAGAAATAGCCAAAACCTCAAACATCTGAGCCAGAACATTAGGAATATCCGAAGACCTCCCCAAGCCCCGCTCGGTATCAGCACCCACAAACTGCTGATCGTCTGAATTACCTGATTCTTCATATACCTCCCCTTCCTCAAGTTGGGAGTAATCAGACCAGTCCAGATTATCAAGATCATCCAAGTCGGCCGCCGGTGAAGACGGCGACAAGTGCTTTCTCTTAGCCGGAGCCTTTCTGGTGACCGTGCTGGAGAATAGTTTTTCAAGATTAACCAATCGGGCACACATCTCCGATTGCAACTGCCCGCCCATGACAACGTCAGACTGGGCACGGATCAAACTGGGAGGGGGGGGAGGAGAGACCGGCGGCGCTGAACCAGACGCCTGGGGTCCAGAGTGCCGCGTAATAGTCTGCTGTGCGCATGGTACACACAGATATACATCATCGCCAGTAATAGATGCCCCACACCCCATACACTTCCGGGATTGCCCCGAGGGGAGCCCGAGCCCAGTATCCGGGGATGCCTCCATAAGGTGAACTTATAGTTGGTTGCAATGACCGAGGGAATTACGAATATAAGCAACCCGGGATGCCCCTTTAATGTTCCAAGTGGGAGGATTTGCAATAAGCCAATTATGAACCCAGGGACCCTAGGACCGGGAGAAACCCCCTAACACCACTGTAGGTTATATCTGAAAGACATAATAAAAAAGGCTAATAAGAAAAGCGGAGTATAAAATATATATATATATATGATATAAAAATATATAATTATAGGTGATGGGACAGAAGGGGGGCCCACCAGGCCACTCACTGTGGTCCTGAAGACAGCTTCCTCTCTCCGTGAGGTAAAGAGCAGCTCTGAGGAGAGAAGGGGGGCGTGGCCAGCTCCTTCTGAGGAAACAGGCACAGAGAAAAGCACCTCAGCGGTGCCTGTGCCACAGGGGCGGGCCGCAGCGCTGGAAAGCCCGGCCCCGCCCCCAAGAGTGAAAGCGTGAGGGGAGAAGCTCCCCTCCGCCATGACAATGCAAAAAGGCCGGCATCGCAGCCATGTGCGGCCGCGGCGCCGGTCTCAGAAGAGACAGAAAGAGGGGAGCGGGCCGTGGCTTTGACCCTGACGCCCGGCCCCTTTTACCTCAGGGAGAAAGCCTGCATAAAAATGGCGGCCACAGCACTGTTTTGACAGAGAAATACACGCTGTTATGAAGTAATAAATAAGTTAATAACTATTGGGAGGATAATTTAATAAATTAATACATTAAAACATTATTAAGAATTAATGATTACAAAATTTGGACCTAACACCGAATAAGGGGCCCTGCTCCTACCCTCCGCTATCCCGCTAGAGAGAGGGGCATTACCCAAAGGGGGGGACCACCCAAAGTGTAAGGCCAAGGGACGGGGCATCCCAAACCGGGGTCACCGTCCCGGATGACCACCTACCCTCTTATATAGGGTCTCACGGGAGAGCATTTGCTCTTAAGCACTAAGGGTGCTTTTCTACCCTCACCCGGACCGTCAGCCTAGGCTGGGAGGCATGAGGTAACAGAAAAAAAAAAAGATCCAGGCGGAAATAGATAACTAAAGGGCCGGGAGTCATCCCGGCTACCTGAAATCCCCCTCTGCAAGGAGGAGACCACATCTTCTGACTTGCTCACCGACTGCAGAGATGAATACTGGGTAATGAGTGGGAGGTCCCAGGTATTTATGGACCAGGAGGGGCTCTCTTTTTTCCTGGCATCTCTGCATATCGCCCTCTACAGGTCTGTATTACCCACACGTTATGATTTTCTTGAAGCGGGGTGTGTGACATACTTAGAATAACCGTATTAACCCTTTCGCTGCCAGCCTACCTGCAGCATTTGTCACTCTCTATTGCCAGACCATGTTTCACTATTTTGCGCTCCCCATGTTCAACTGTGATATTTGAAAGGATTTCTAGGGATTTTCCAGGAAAATGATATATTGTGTTTTTCAGTAGAGTCTGGGCTTTAACATGAAATGTCTTGTTTGTAATTTTTAGGTGTATTCTCAATATTTTTGGGTGAAATATGTGAAAAAAAATTTTAAAAAATTATTTTTTTACAATTTGTAGGGTTTTTTGTAATAAAAAAAGTTTGTCAATAAAATCTTATTGCGTGGGAAATCCCAATTTCTCCCGGTTACAGCGATACCACATATGTATAGGTAGACACCCTTTCCTGCCCAGGAGACTCCCCCAAACTGAAATAGCGCTTAAGGGGATTTTCAGATAAAATACAACTATGCTATGCGCTATGCGCACCTTGCAGGTTTACCAGAAAAACAACCCTTTACATTTGAAATATCCCCCACAAACTATATATTCTCTGGAAGTACACACCTCAAGCTTTCTAGGTGTACCAGGCATGTTGATGTGCCCATAGTTTTCTGGAAGTAATTCCTCAATGTATTCTTTGGTTGCAAAGAGTTTCCCTAAAAAATGGATAAAAAAGCAGAATCAAAGCCACATTTTCCTAAAAAACTATACACAAACAAGAAAAAACAAGTTTAATCAGAAAAAGCAACATTCTCCGAACAGAACAACACCCAACATGCATAGCTACTGTCAAGGGAAGAGTTGCCAAACACCCCAAAGTAAAGCATGTGCGTAACGGTAATTTTACTTGAAAATTTCAGCTCTGCAGACAAAGTGCGCACCTTGCGATTTTTCAACCAAAACAACCCTTCACTTTTTGAATATATAAACCATATATTACCTGAAAGTATACATGTTAAGCTTTCTAAGCGTACCCAGCTTGTTGTAGTGGGCTCATCTTTCTGGAATTAATCCCTCCTTGGTTGCGCAGGGTTTCCCTAAAAAATGTATAAAAAAGCTGAATAAAAAACACCTTTTCCTAAAATATAAATATGCAAACCAGAAGAAACAAGCTAAATCTGAAAGCGCAAGGTCCCCCGAACAGAACAATACCCAACATGCATAGGTACTATTAACCCTTTTAATTGCCAGCCTACTTGAGATTTTGTCAACCTCTGTTGACAGGTCATTTTTCCCCATTTTGCGCCATGTTTTGCGCCATTTTTGCTGGAATGTTCAGGAAAATTATATTTATATTTTTTTGCAGCAGAGTTTAGGCTTTAACATGAAATGTCTTGTTTGTAAATTTTATTTTGTTTTTTACAATATTATTAAGTAAAAAAATAAATAAATAAATAAAAACATTTTTAGAAAATTGACTCCTTTATTTTAAATAAAAAATGTATTTTATTAAGGAAAAACATATTGCATGTGAAAGCCCCATTTCTACCGATTAGAACGGTACCACATATTTATCGGTAGCCCCCCGTTCCTGCCCAGGAGACCCCCCTAACTGAAACAAGTACTTTATAACATTTTATAACATTTACAAATAAAATACAACTACCATCCACACTACAAAGGGTTAAATCGAGAAAAAAAATGACATAGGGTCCCCCCTCCCGAGGGGGGACCCCATTTTTTGGGGGGGATTTTTAAGGGTTAAAAACCCTTAAAAATCCCCCCAAAAAATTGACATGGGGTCCCCCTTACCCAAAGTAACCAGCCCGGGACCAGCTATGCAGGCTTGTAGAAACAGGGCGCAGGGGCCAGCTTTTGTGGCCCCTGGCCCTGCAGGCTACAAGCCCGCTTAGCCCATGGGCCCGGGCTCTTCTGCCCCCCCTGGGCTTTGGGGAGGCAGGTAATGGGGGTGCCAGGGGTTAATGGCAAGTCACCCGCTAGTCACAGGTGACTTGCCACCTCCCCCAGCCTTGTGAACTGGTATAGGGGTCATGGACCCCTTACCAGTTCACAAGGGGTTAAATGTAAAAAAAAAACACACACGCAAAAAATTATTTTATTATTTTTTTTTTTTTAATACTTACCTCCCATCCATCCTGGAGCACTGTGTCCCTCGGCGATCACTGGCTTCTGCTCACCTGCTGAAAGCCTTTTATAGCTGCTGGATGACAGAACACAAAGGATTAATTAAAAAAAAAATGACATAGGGTCCCCCCCCCCAGGGGAGGGAACCCCATTTTTTTTGGATTTTTAAGGGTTAAAAACCCTTAAACCCCCCCCAAAAAATGATGTGGGGTCCCCCTTACCCAAAGTAACCAGCCCGGGACCAGCTATGGGGGCTTGTAGGCACAGAGTGGGGGGGCCAGCTTTTGTGGCCCCCCCACCCTGCAGCCTACGAGCCCACATAGCCTATGTGGGCCGGGCTCTTCTGCCCCCCCTGGGCTTTGGGGAGGCAGGTAATGGGGGAGCTGGGGGTTAATGGCAAGTCACCCGCTAGGGCAGGTGACTTGCCACCCCCCCCAGCCTTGTGAACTGGTATAAGGGGTCTCTTTATTATTATTTTTTTTTTTTAACTTTACTCACCTCCGATCCTGTGTCCCCCGGCGATCTCCGCTGACAGTCTGATCGCGTGTTTGGAGGAGAGAGCCTGGGGAGGGGGGGGCATCAGTCTGCTCGGTGCTTGGACTGAAGAAGCCGGCTGCTGGTGACATCACAATGACTTGGTGCAGGCCACGCCCACCCGCTGCCCTGACCTGGGTGCTCGCATGTGTCCAGGAAGAAGCAGCAGGCGGAGGAGCGGCGGGAGCACTGTCTCTGGCCCCGCCGCTGTCATCGTTGCCTGTAATAGACAGCGATCGCAGCGGCGGGGCTGGGACAGAGCCCCGGCCGCTGCTTCTTACGGCCAGCTCCGTGAATGGGGTGGGCGTGGCCTGTGCCGACACTGACGTGGCACAGGCCACGCCCACCCCATTCACAGAGCCGACCGCTCAGCGGAGCGGTGTCAGTGGAGAGGTGAGTTTAACTTTTTTTTTTTAACTTAAGCCGACTGGGGGGTGCCACACAGCCTATGGGAATTGGGGGAAGGGGATGCCACACAGCCTACGGGAATTGGGGAGAGGGGGGATGCCACACAGAATATGAGGGGAGAAGGGGATGCCACACAGCCTATGGGAATTGGGGGGATGCCACACAGCCTATGGGGGGAGAGGGGATGCCACACAGCCTATGGGAATTGAGGGGAGGGGGGATGCCACACAGCCTATGGGGGGGAGAGGGGGATGCCACGCAGCCTATGGGGGGAGAGGGGGATGCCACACAGCCTATACTAATGGTGGGAGGGGGATGCCACACAGCCTATGGGGGGAGAGGGGGATGCCATGCAGAATATGGGGGGAGAGGGGGATGCCACACAGCCTATACTAATGGGGGGAGGGGGATGCCACACAGCCTATGGGAATTGGGGGGAGAGGGGATGCCACACAGCCTATGGGAAATAGTACATCATGTGACTATCACCTGCAATAGTGCCTACAGATTGGCCCAGCTACCCTGACTACTTAAGCTGTGACCATGTGAAACTGTCTCTTCTCCTTGGCTGGCCGTGACCTGTAGGGTGGGGCCAGTGAAATCCCGCCAGATTTGTCTTTCATGTTTCGCTGCTGACCACGTGAAGTTTGGGTTCTCTGTGAACCAAACTTTTCCTAAAATTAGACTCGAAACCAAGTCCTAACAGTTAGGTTTGCTCTTCTCTAATTGGTACCTTCTTACATAAATCCCTGAATTAGCCGGCTTCATTACTGTCTTGCTTGGGCATAATTTAGCTACAATTTAGTATATTTACAGCCCTTATATATATATAAAGAAACTTAAGAGCTCAAATACATGTATATCTCTAAAATGACGCCTCGTTTATCTAATAAGTTCATTTGCCAGTAATCTCCAAGGAAAGATGATGCACTTTAAAGTTATTGCACAAATGTACAAAACCAAAAAAATGCTACAATCAGTGTTAAAACATAGAAAGCCTAACAGGGCAAGAGCATATATATATTAAAACTGATTACTCATCTGTTTTAATTGGTCGAAGCAGAAATTCGGCAGTCTACATCCAATCTCCAAACAAGATGGCTGCTGTACTTGGCTTCACAATGCAGGTCTCTCTACAAAAGACAGGGAGGCCGATTCATTAATAGCGCCAGGTAGCGACAGATGAGCGACTGTAGCGTGATTTTTTCAGCGCCAGCCAGTATTCGCTGTGCTTGGCCGGCATTAGCTTGATGACAGCGACTCAGTCGGTGTGCGGTAATGTTGAATACGGGCTGGGGGGTCGCTGTTTCACAGGTCCAGCGTTGTATGTGAGCGCCTGACAACGAATGGCCAGAGCGAACGGCTAGCTTCATATTCATCAACAAATCACGCTCCGAATGTGCTGTCGCTGTCCATTCCTTGTTTAAACCCCAGAGCGCTTGCGGCGATGTGTATTAACTAGTTTTTAACCCCTAAACAACCATATTTTTTGAATGTAACATTATACATGTTTTTAGAATCATTTTGTAATATGAATACATTAATCTCAGACCTGTTAGATCAATTCTGCACATATTTTTTTTATTTTTTTTTTTTACTTAAAAATAAATCCTAACATTGCAGAAGTGGTCTCCGATTTTTTGACATTAAAAAAAAAAAAAAAAAAAAATTTATACCAATTAATTATGAATAATTATAGATTGCTCCATTGAAATGCATTGGACATCGCCAGGGAGCGACAGCTCATACCTGGCGCTGTGAGGGAATTTGCAGCGGCGCTGTTCGGTCCAGGCGGCTTCATGATGAATGCCGCGCTAGCCGTCGCTCTCGCCGGCGCTAGCCTCATTTTGCTTGATAAATGCGTCATTGTGACCGCCGCCGGGCGTACTTGAGTCGGTAGTCGCCGTTAGCTGCCGCTACCTGGCGCTCGTCAGACACTACCTGGCGCTATCGCTTGATGAATAAGGGCCAAAATCTCATCATCGTCCGTCTGTCCTTCCTCCAGTCAGTCTTGCCAAATCGTCCTTTTTGCAGCTGCCTTTCAAGCAAAATCTCCTACTCTCTCTCCACACCAGTCTACTGTTTTTATCAGGTGGACCCTTTGTTCCATTTGAAATCCACCGGTCATCTTTGATTGGCCCAGGCAAAAACTCCAAGGTGATACTCTGGCCCACACAGGTAGCCATCTTAATTTGCATACAAATGCACACCTGAAACTACGCTACAGAAAACCAGTCTTCAAAGAACAAACTGCATCAAACAAAAGGGATTATCCTATATACAGTGATTGCATATAATTTTTTTACAGTTTCTATGGGAACAAAATATATAAAAAATATCATAGCTTCACAATTACTGATAGACCATCTATCACATAAAAACACTCACCATCCCATAGAGATAAACCTTTGCCCAGCCATTACAGTCCATGTAAAGATGAACATTGCAGGTTGACCAGCACTGTAGTACCTGTTCGGCTTGCAAATCCATACCCAACAGTCACACTATCAAACACTGAAAGCTACTACGGTATATTAGAAACATTTCACTAACTGCAATAACGTACATGTCATATACTTTGCCAAATGAGTACTACAAATAACAATGACATCATGAACTGCCCTCTCCTCAGTACTTTAGCCAGACACCTATGGATTAATCATTCCTCCACTGAAAACCTCTTTAGATTCATGGTTATTGACAAAGTCCACCCCAATCCTAGGGGTGGTTACCCCGACAAAATTCTGCTTCAGAAAATAATCAAGTGGATTCTAACCCTACGTGCCAATCGCCCACCAGGTTTGTATGACCAGGACATTTTGGCTGTAACTTCTCCCCCCCATTTACTCTGTTCTGTACTCAAGGTCACCTCCCTCCCCCTCAGTACGTAATTGAATTTTGCATGATGTTTCTATTGAAAATACTATTATTTGTAACATCTGAGGTTACACTCACTGAATGCGGGTACTCTTTAAGGTGCAGTGCTATAACACTAAACATTGGTTCGCTCCAAACTGTCCACTCAGTCACCAATCCAGATCTACCTGACCAACACCCTACAATCACTGAAGTTACAATCAACAATTACGTGTTCACTTTAAGGTTCAGTGGTTTAACATTGAATTTGGGTTCACTTTAACACCCCCCCCCCCCCCCCCAGGTATTATTCCAGACCTGGCCTGACTCTTTCCATACAGTATGCAGGGTCAGGTTTCTCCAATAGGGTACATCATGGCACAAGTTCTTGGCTGGATCTCCCCACCCCCCCACTGGTACTGTACAGTACTGATTAGGGTCGATTCAAAGAAACATGTAACAGCTTGGATTTTGGTGCCGATCATCCTATTTTTCCCGTACGCTCGTGCGTTCGTATGAACTTGCGAGTGATTTTATAAGCAAATACGTTTCTATCCTAAAATGTACGTCCGTTCGTATGACAGTTCGGGAATCAGACCTATGTCAGTTTCCATCCTGAATTTTCCATTTCATTTCTCAGGTTGCAACATTGGTTTTGCCCTTTTTCCTTTTTTGTCTGGACGTAAATCCTTCTGATCTTGCGGCTGCGCACTACAAACTTACCTCATTAAAGTGCATTCTAAATATTTGGTCTTTTATTTTTCTTTATTTCTTTCATTTTGTAGTAACCAACCATTAATGAATGCATTTGCATAAGTAAATCTTACTTTGTTTAATTTTTAGTTAACTTGCATTTTTTACTTGTGGATTTAATTTTAATATTTTGGCTTCAAATGGTACAACTTACAATTTTGTGTGTGGTTACCCACACCCTCATCATACAGATTGCTCTCAAATATAAAAAAACACCCAGCAACTTCTGCATGTTACGAGTCTAGAAACAGCCAAGATGGCGGGTCAGGTATTATCGGGCAGCCTGCAAATAGAAAGGGCCTTGTGACTGTGTTGCTCTGCATTCTTTGATTTCTGACCTTTCCGTGCCCCCAGCTCTGCTGTGTCTGTGCAAAATACAGCAGTAACCCACATCCTGCACTTTATCCCGCTCTCCTCTCCTCAGTAAGTGTGATGCATCTGACCAAAGATGAGCTTAAATAATTAAACAAAGCAAAGGTAAACAACTACACCAATAAATTCAATCTAAAAATATTATTCTAGTACATCAATTTAAAAATAAATAACAAAGGACATAAGTTTCTTTAATTAACGCAAATATATGGATGTATTGCAAAATAAAGGTTTACATGCAAAGGACTAATTAAGGTCCACATTAAAATGCTTTTATAAGGCATACATGAATCAGGTATGCATTGCTATACAATTTATGGCCTCGGCAATGCTGATACATGCAGTTCATTGGAGCTCAAGACGCGCAGACTCCTCCACATAGCCAAAAAACCTGTTCAAGAACAGCAATCCAACTGCTAAAAGGTGTCGGCAGTGGCTTTCTTTTAAAACGTATTTAGAGGTCGGAAAACTGTTCTCTGAATCACACCTAAACACATCCAATTATCCTAAGTTTTACGTTTTGATCCTAAGTTTTAGGATTTGATCCTAAGTTTTACGTTTTGATCCTAAAATTTAGGAACAAACTTGCCATGATCGTAAGAGCATATACGAATTCGTACGTAGGCTCGTGCGAGTCGGAAATGGCCAAAAAAACAGGAAAAAATGACTAACACCCACCCAAACTTACGATTCTTGATCCGAAATCAATTAACTTTTGCTCTTTGAATCGAGGGGATTGTGTCATCTTCATTAAGCACCAGGAGCAACCACATCCATGAATTCCTCAATTCTGTCCTTACCCCGCTGTATACACAGTTACCCATTTGGTTTTGCAATGGTTACCGGCAGCCATAACCTTAACAAAATCCAAGTACAAACTATGACCTCTCTGTTTTAAACACAAAAACATTGGTGTTGCTGTTTTAAGTGGTCAGGGGGTGGATCGGCCTGGGATGTATTCCCCAACATGGTGATGTATTATTCCTTCATTATTTAATAGCGTATAGTTGCCACCAATGGAGCAGTACCTGCACACGCTGTCTAGTAGTATTTATCTTTAATTGCCCTTGATTGGCCTTCACCCCTCACTCCTCCTCACATTTTGTTTTATTCTTTGGGCACTTTCCCATTCATCTCCTTTTTTGCTCATTCTTTGCAGCATATCACTTTGCACATTTTTTTCACTTGTTTCTGCACATTGCACTTTCTCACTTGTGAACACCCTTCAGTGTGCATTGCAGGTTACTGCTCCACCGTGGCATATGATATTTTAATCTCCCCTATGATCGTTGCCAGGGATTTATACCAATTATACAATATCCCAGCAGCCGTCTCTCCCCCCCCCCCCCTTTAGCTTGATTTCACTTCCCCAGTAGATGGCTTGTTTTTAATCATTGTATTTGTCGCACAGTGAATATTTTTAGTGTTTTTTTTAATTGTTATGTGTGTGGCTTTTGTACATAGAGGTTTGTAGAGCAATTTTGTATTAATAAATTTGACTAATTATTTCACATTAGGCCAGTGTGTGCAGCCATTTTCTTGAGTCTTTGGGGGGGGGGGGCAGCTTCAGAGCCCCTCCTAGTCTCTATTTGTATTTCTCGTGTTCTGTCTCTTTGAGCTTGCACCTGGCCCACATTTGCAGATTGCTATCTCTGGCTGTGCATACCCATCCCTTTGTATTTACTGTCTTAACACGGAAGACAGCGCCACCAACCAGATGCGCTGTGACCACAGGTCCACACCTCAGCCACCAGCCCAGGATAACACAGCATTTTTTCTGAGGACACCCCGTTATCCTACATGTGAGTACCTGCTTTTCTATTTAGACATAAAGCAAACCCTTAGCGGGATTCCCCCCTGACTGGTTGGCCTGTTCCCCCATTTTTATTATACCCACTTCCTTCCACCCACAAATGCCTACCAGCAAGCACCCTCAGACAATTTTTACCCATTCTTCACCATAGCTTGCTTTATGTAGGTTCTCACTCAGTCTGAAATTAGTTTTATCCCATTGGATTACCCATATCATTTCATTAACCCATTACTCTTCCCCTCCAGCTTGGGCACCTAACCCCCTGGGGCTACTGGCCCCCAACCTTACAGCAAATAATTCTGGTATGAATGAATGCGCCAAGGTAACCCATGCTTCTAATTTTCTATGGTTCCCTACCTTATTCATACACCACTAATTTTATTAGACAGCCTGAATGTCATCCTGCAAGGCTGAATGAGTTCAAGAACTATAGAAGGGGTTTCTATAGTTCTTGAACTCATTCAGCCTTGCAGGATGACATTCAGGCTGTCTAATAATGCCCTAAGGTGAAACACATCAGAGCATCTTACTTTTCTTACTACAGCACAATCCACCACAAATTCAAGGGTGGAACTTCCCCTGTCCCCAGTTTGATCCCCCTATTTATCTTGCTACAATGCTTATTGGTATAACCCTGCCTTCAGTGATGTAATAAGGATTCTTTGAACCTTCTGACAAACACTTGTTCTGTACCTGTATATTTTTAAAGCCTACTGTCTTGTATTAAACAATATACTGAGTGTTTTGATATTAAGTTTACTATTAAATATAATTTGCCTGCTGAATTGTACTCATCGGGCCTTAAATACAACATCTAATCTAAAATTGTACTCAATGGGCCTTCAGTTCAACATCTGATCTGCACTTAAATTAATTCTACTGAGTAGGTCTGTAATAAAACATCTGATCTGTGCCCAAGTCAGGGGCCTCAATCACAAATCTGAAATCTCTTAGAACTCTGGGGTGGATGCCACCTAGCCCCATTGCCTTACTTAATTTTAAATGTGCCAGCTCAGGTAAGACATCATCCTCCAAAAACTCAGGAGCTGCACCCTCCCAGCTGGATACTATACTAAAGCAATACATGCTATGGGTTTGATAGAAACCATATGAAAATACCGAACAAAGGTAGCTATTCAGATGGTCGCCACAGCCTTATCTCTGTCAATATAGTTATTTTAACTACTCTTTTGAGACTGTACAGTGTTTCTTCTTACTGTTGTCAATATGTTGGAAAAAGGTTTTATCTCCCCTCTTCACAGATTTGTCCACGTCTTCCTCTTTTTGCCCTTTAGCAGCATTTATAATCGCTTTTGCTTCTGTCTGTTTAATTTTAGAAGCCTCTCTGGCAGCTACACATCAACTTTCTTTATACTCCTTATAGGCTGCATCATTTTCTTTTATTATATTAACTGGGGCAGGCTGCTTATACACTGTGTCCAACAATGCAGAAGGCAGCACATAAGGGACACAGATGTGGTTGTGGTGCTGCTGCTGGTGATGGAGCTGATGCTGCAGGGAGAGGACATGTTTCATCTGTGCCTGCTACACCTTGGTGCAAGCAGGCAACATCTTTTTTAAGCCCGAATACTGCTGCCAAAGTGGTGATGCCAGAACAAGTTCATGCAGTCATTGGTTATATGGCACAAGGTGCTACCAGCTTCATGGTATTGTCTTAAACCCATCCCACTTCTATCAAAAGTGTAGAGCCCTTCATCTCACACCCCTTCAAATCAGCGACACTGTCCCAGCCACAAGTCATGTAGTCACTAAAGCTCTATGGTGACACTTCTAGCTGGCATACTGTGGGCCCAAGCTGCAGACCTAGGGTTTCCCAGATGCCCAACGACTTCTGTTGGAGGATAAGAATGTGGCCAGCTGACCATCTACGATGATGATAAAACCCGAGTTTGGAGGAAGAGGTGGTGGACAAGTAATCCCCAAGAGGTTAGCAGAAGAGGGAGAAGGGTGCAAACCCTCAGCTGTCAGCCCATTGGTACTACTGCCCACCAAGCCCAGAGACTGGGCATGCCAAAGCTGGCTCAAAGGATATCACCAAGGTTACATTTTTTCAAGCATTGCACATATGACAAGATACAGGTGATTTGCACACTGTGCCACCAGTCCTTGAAATGAGGGAAAAGTCTTGACTGGGCTAGCGTTCCATATGCCCTGCGTCATACCTCTCATCCACCAAAATAACAAGTCCAGACCACCATGTCATTGGAAAGATTAAATTTAATCAGCCACAGCCCAACATATATAAACAAAATTTTACAAGCAGAAAAAAGAGTCCCCCCTATTGTTCCGGGTCTGAGAAGCCTAGGATCCCAAGAATGAAGGGAAAGGGAGGGAACAAAATTAACATCCCGATCCCCACCAAGCGGAAGCCAACATAAACTCGGCCACAAAACCTCCTAGGCCAGGGAGCTTAATCGGGCTAACCGCCAGTGACCAAAAACATCCCCTTCCCTACTAGAATCCCAACCAACCGAAATTCTTTAACCAACTCGTCCTGGCCGGTTTCCACGAAACAGCCACATACCCTACCCATGGAAATGCTACCTCAGACCCGAAACCCAAAGCCAAGCCGCGCTGAAACCTTAGCAATGCTTGGCCCGCCACAACTCCAACGCCATATCGATCCGCTCCTTCAATGACATGTTAAACAAATCGTTCCCCATGTCATTCAAGTGGACCCCATCGGATCGATGGAACCCCCTCATCCCCTCTACCTCGATGTGGCGCACGCTCAAACCCCCATTCAGCCTCACAAACCACGCTATCGCCTTGTTGACATTAACTCGAAACTTCTCGATGGCCACCAAGTCTCTAACGTGTCGCCAGGCAAAACGGGGAACAATTTGCGACCACATCAACACCACCCCCGGAAAAACTCCCAGACAAAACAACAAGCCCGCGTTACGGACTTGATCAGGTGCCGCATCGGCACCTTCCCTAAGTCATTCCCCCCTGCATGAATGACCAAAACCCCCGGTGTCCCCTTCCTTGCCGCCACACGCATTGTGTGCTCCCGTATGTCCACCCAGCGCAGGCCTCTCACACCGGCCCAGCTCAACCGAGCACGATCCTCCGGAATGCCAAGCTGCATTCCATTCCTCCGAACCACCGCACGCTGAGCCGACCAATAAACATATGAATGCCCGACAATCACGACCGAGCACACCGATTCTAAAACAAAAATAAGGAAAAGGAAGGGGAGGGAAGGAGGTAGGAAAATGTTACTGACCGATCCACCCAATCACCTGTACAACCGGTCAATCCTGTCCGGCCGAATGTACTGCTGAAACCGCGCTGATTCCCACCTTCTCAGCCTCTTTATGATATCATCCGGCAGCCCCAGCCTAGCAGCCTCTGTTGCAGCCCCTATTCGAGCCACCCTAAACAAGTGGGTACTATACTCGCTGCTTGCCAGCCCCATCTCCCCAAGACATCTCCTAAAAACTGCCAAAAACTGGAACCGCGATAGGAAAGAACCATCCTCGTGTGTGAGCAGCGGACCGTTCCCACTCGGCCTTACCCCCAGAAACTCCTCAACGGCAGCAACCAGGCATGAATCACATTGCCCCAACCTCCCCAAAAAGATACTGACCCCCCGCCCCCTTTGATCTGCCTTAGACCGTCTTATGCGTAACATCACCCCTTCATCGGACGTCACTGTGTCATCAAAACCCAACCCCCCGGGTACCCGCTTGCTAGGGCTCACCAGCTCCCCAACCCTCAGGGCTCCAAAAAATGCCAGCGAGAATGCCGCCCTAAACAAATGCACCTCAAAACCTGACGCACAAACCCGGGGCAAAACACTGAAAATCCCTCCCAACAAACCCCATGAGACAGGCCGCCTGTTATTGGCCGTCCTGTGCTCTTTCCGCCAACCCTTCAATGCCTGGCGCACCCAAAACACTTTAGTCATATCCGCCCAACCCTCCAGTCGGCACAAGAACGCCAAAGCCGACATCTTTTTGTCAACCGAAGCCGGGGGCGCGCCTCCCGCCAACAATTCACTCACATACCAGATCAACAACCCCTGCCTATCGTCATCCGTTGCAGGCACCCCGAACTCCTCCACCAAGGCCCACCACTGCTGCCACGTCTTTACATACGACCCCCAAGTAGATGGTGTAACTGACTTTTGTATTAAGCCAAACAGGCGTCCTACAGGATCTCCAGCAGCCAACCAGGGCATGACTCGCCGACTTCCCTCGCCTCGGGCGCCAATTTCCTGAAGCGCTCCCACTGTGAACGAGAAAGAGCGTCAGCTATCCCGTTCTCCACCCCGGGAACATGCGCCGCCCTGCACCACACGTTGTACCGCAAACAACTCAACACCAACTGCCTGAGTAGCACCACGATCGGTAACGAAGACGACGTCTGTGTGTTAACTGCCGCAACCACCGACATATTGTCTGACCGAAAAAAACACCGCCTTGTTCCGCAGCACCTCTCCCCATAAGTGCACCGCCACCACCAGTGGGAACAATTCTAAAAAAGCCAAATTCCTCACCAGGGCCGAGTCCATCCACCGCACTGACCATCTCCCCCCAAAGTAGGCCCCAAAACTGACCGAGCCCGCTGCATCTGTGAAGAGCTCAAACTCATCATTCGCCCTCACCGGTTCCAGCCAGTACGCCAGCCCGTCAAAAGATTCCAGGAAAGTGATCCACAACCTGATGTCCTCCTTCATTCCCGCCGTCAACCGGATGAAGTGATGAGGTTCCCGAACCCCCACCGTCGCTAGTGATAGCCGCCTGGTAAACACCCGCCCCATAGGCAAAACCCGGCACGCGAAGTTCAACTTCCCGAGCACTGACTGAAGCTGCACTAACGTGACCTTCTTAACCCCCAGGGCCCCTTCCAACCCCCCAACCGAATCCTCAATTTTATCCCTCGGCAGCCAACATACCCTTTTCACCGTGTCGATCTCGATCCCCAGGAATTTTATCACAGTCGCTGGACCTTCCGTTTTATCGTGCGCCACCGGCACCCCAAAAGCCCCAAACATGTTTAGCATGGTTGCCAACAACAAATCGCATACTCTAGTGCCCGCCGGCCCTACGCACAAAAAATCGTCTAAGTAGTGGGTGACTTACCCCATGCCCGCTCTCTCCTTTACCACCCACTCCAAAAACGAGCTAAAGGCTTCAAAGTAGGTGCACGAAATTGAACACCCCATCGGGAGACACCGATCCACGTAATAGCACCCCTCAAAAAAACACCCCAAAAGATACAAGCTATCTGGATGCACTGGTAACAGCTGAAACGCGGATTCGATATCGGTTTTTGCCATCAATGCCCCGGGGCCTGCCTCCCTTACCATATCCAGAGCAAAGTCAAACGACGTATACGACACCGATGACAGCTCTTTATCTATACCGTCATTCACCGACCCCCCCCTCGGGAAAGACAGGTGGTGTATGAGACTAAATTTGCCTCGCTCCTTCTTGGGCACAACCCCCAACGGGGACACCACCAGATCCTCCAGAGGGGGGTCGCTGAATGGCCCCGCCATCTGCCCCAAGGAAACTTCCTTCCCCAACTATTCTTTAATCACCTCAGGCCGCTCCCGAGCCGATTTCAGATTCTTAAGTGAGCGTTGCACATGGAATCCGAAAACCCAACTCGAAACCATCACCCAGTAATCGAGCCACCCCTTGATCAGGGTACTTATTTAACCAGGGTGGCGCATCTCCACCTCTCTCACCGGGGATACCCCTTTTTCCAGGCCCCTCGGCCCCTCTGCGGCCCCCCGACCTTTCTGAAAACATCTCCCAGCTGAGTGGCTCCCGCCGCTGCCTGAACATTCGTGCCAAAATTTGCACGTAGGCCCCCATTTGCAGAAGGAGTCATTGAAGGCCCAGCACAAACCACGTCTGGCCAAATCCTCCCCTTCCGACCCCATTGAAGTGGCGCCCCCCTGAAAGGGGGGGACCCCCGGTAGCTGGGTGCACTCCCCCCCTCACATTCATCACCCTCAACCACAGCCCGATGTCCCTATGATCCCACCCCAACCCCTCACTTACCGACATCCGTTGCCGGAACTGCTCATCGCACTGAAGCCATGCCGATCCCCCGTACACCCGCTGAGCCTCCCAAATGGCGTCTAAATAACAGAACAGTGCTGAGCAGTGTTCCGGGTTCTTTTCCTCAATCACGCTTGTGAGTATCGAAAACGCCTGCAGCCAATTCCTGAAAGTTCTCAGGATCAACCGAAAGCGCCTCCTATCCTCGTCCTCCTCCTTCCGGTACTCCTTCCCCTTCTCCCAGCCCTCAACCCCAAAACGTTCCAAGGGCAGTAACGTGAAAATGTCCACGAACTCCCTTCGCCATTTTCTTTCCTTCACCTCCTGTTTTAAGTGCCCCCCTAGCGGACCCTCAAAACACACATATGTGTGCCCCTTGGCTGAATCCGAAATTGGTAGGGACCTATCACCCCCCCCTAACGCCCCCAACCCTGGATCTTCCAAATTCTCTCCCTCTCTACTAGCTGCCCGCGTTGGCCCTTGCTGAAGTGCCCCTTCCCCAGTACCACTCGACGCCACCGGCACCCTTAGCGCCCAGACCGCCTCCAGTCCTTGCGGCGCCCCTTGGACCCCCGCTCGTCGATAACTCCCACCTGGCTAACAACTCCCATAACCCGCCCACAAAACCTGCCACCCCCGAGCCATCACTCCCAGACGCACCACCCCCAGCTTGCGACAACGACAATAAATCGGCGATCAATTGTGGCTCACCCTGCCGAGCGATCACGTCGTTTGATCCTCCTGCGTGCTGCTCCAATCCCTGAGTCGCCATGCCCGACTGGCCCCGCGACCCGCTTCTCGATGGATGTCCTCACCCCACCGCTGTTCCTGGTGCCGCCGCAATGCTGCTGGAAGCTGACGATGGCCCACTGACCCCAGCCGCCACGAACCGACCGCCGGACCGGTCGCCGTCCTCCCCCATAGTCCGTCCTGGTACTTTGACCACCACACCGACCTGAGCCGGTCCCTGATCGACCATCGCCTGCAGGGAAAAAAGGAGAGGCGAATAGCTGGTACTGGCCGGGAACCCGAGTCCCCGGCTGCCTGAGCGCGAGTCCGCGGTGCCTGGACCTAGTTGCGTGGGGGCGGGAGAGGACGCTAGGCGCACCAGCTCGCCAGGGTGGGGGGCCGCCAGTTCGAAGGGCCACGCGCTCAGGGACGTGGAGACGCGCCACGCCAGGGGAGCATACGAGGGGAGGGGGGCATCCCGCGTTGCCAGGGGAAAGGGCAGCAACCCGGGGGTGAATGCCGTGGAAAAACGGCAATGTGGGAGTGGGGATGAAGCTCCCGTGGGGTGGCCCGCGCCGTAGGAGAAGGGGAGTCAGCGCGGGAGTCATCCCCAGCATGCGCAGAGGGGGGCTTAATGTGGTGTGCTACTTGGGGGCCCGCGCCGGCATTGAGAGGGACACTGGGGGCCCCACTGCTATACCTGGGGGGGTAGTTCCCCCCCCCGGGTCCGCACTCCGCTCTGTCCAGAGTGGAGCCTTGACCCCCGTGGAGGGAACCGGACTGAGTGGGAACTATGGGAGGGAGCCCCCCCGCCAGCTTGTACGTGGGGAGGGGGCAGGGGGAACTTGAACAGGGCCAGCAGCTCGCCGCGAGCCCAAGGGAGATGACACCTCTGGCGCTCCCCGCCCTCGGGGACAGCGGGGAGTGGCGGCTCTCACGCGGCCCACCACACAGTGAAGAGGAGGCAGGGGCGGCGCCGGCAGCAATGATGCCGCAGCCCCGCCCTACCCTACGAGGGAGAGCCGGGGAGCCGGCCTCTTGCAGCCCAAGCTCCTACGCTCGGGCCGCGCCATATGAAGAAGAGGCAGGGGCGGGGCTGGCGGCACAGACGCCGCAGCCCCGCTCTGCCCAGAGAGGGGGAGCCGAGGCGACACCGGCCTCTTACGGCCTTACCGCGGACCCGGCTGGGGAGATGAAGCAGGCGGGGGAGGCAGCTGGCCAGCTGCCGCCTCCCCCCACCCAGCACCCGCCCAAGCACCGGAAGACCTGCAGCGGCGGGAGCCGCGAGGTAAGCCCCGCGCCGAAGAGGGAGGAGGGGAAGTCGGAGCAGTGACAGTGGCTGTCTGAACGGCGGGGAGGAGAGGGGCTGAGCTGGGCTAAAGCCCGGCGTGCCCGATGGGGGCGGGAGGGGGGAGGCGGCGAGGAGGACTGGGGAGGGATTAGGCTCCTCCCCAGTCCTTGCCTCGCTGCACTGCCTCCCTGCTCAAAACTGCTAAAAGGGCCTCCATTTTTACTTAGCTGAATTGGTTGGACGAGCGTCGGTCGGACTGCTCGTCCATCCACGCCAGGGGTCAAAGAGGAAGGGGAGGGGGACAAACGTCCCTTTTATACTCCCCCTCCCCCCCTGAGGTCACTTCCCCCAGTGACCACTTCCCCCATGGCTGGTCTGCCTCCGGACGGAACGCAGGCCAGTCATGTGGGCTGCCCTCTTTAAAGGAACGGCGCTTTCTTTCTGCACCACGACACCTGCAATCCAAATACGAGCTGCTGTGGTAGAATAACATGCAAACACCTGAGGCTTCCTCTGCTGCTTTAGTTGTCTCAACCACCGTCTCCCTATTGACAAGTTCACCTGCCTCTCCCCAAAGGTAGCGTGTGAAACCACTACCACCTTCACCACTACTACCACAACCACCATCAACAGCGACACCATCATCACTAAGCCTGTCCACACCATCCCAGGGAAGGCTTCAGCTGTCTATCGCTGTAACGTTGGAGAGAAATCAGAAGTTTGACCCGTCTCATCCCCAGGAGCAGATGAGTGGTTGCTGCCATTGCACCTGAACCCTGGCAAGGTGATGTGCAACAATGGGCGTAACCTTCGAGTAGCCTTGTGTTGTGTCAGGTTGATGAATATCCCTTGCTTAGAGCATGTGCTCAACTTGGTAGTGCAAAGCTTAATTGCCCATTATCCAGACATGCCATGAGCTGCTGCACAAATTGCATGCTGTGTGCACCCACTTTTGACAATCTGCCTGCTGCTGCTCGCATATCTGTATCTGTGTTCTACTTTGCTTATGTTAGAAAGGACGGGTGAGCAGCAGCAGGCAATAGTGAAGTTCCAGCTACAAAATTCCTGAGTGAGTCAAAGTGCAAACTAACAGCACGTCACTACTAATGAGTGGGACTCCATGAGAGACATCTGTGTTGTGCTGCAGTTCTTTCAGTATGCCACCAATATGGTCACTGCGATGACAACATTAGTAGTGCTACCATCTCCATCCTTTGCCTGCTGGAAAAAAAACCTTCAGGCTATGGCAGAGAATGTTGGATGGGGGCACAGGAGGAAGCAGGGGAGGAAGAGGAAGACACGTTTACCAAGGTGTCAGGCCAGCCTACAGTGGCTCACTGGTTGGGTTACTGGAGGGTAGTTGTTGGGAGGAGGAGCAGACACCTGACACTCAGGGCCGTATTTGCCACTAGGCACACAAAGGCACGTGCCTAGGGTGGAGCTATGGCAGGGGTGGGGACAGGGGCAGCAGACAGCAACAATCGCATTTTTTTTCTTTTTTTACTGTCAGCAGGCCCTCACTGCCAAGCACAACAGCCTGTGTATGGGGGGGGGGGGGCTCATCAGCCAGTGTATGAGCCCGCCCCTCCTTGATGAGGAAGGAAGACTCCAGCTGCCCAGTGCACAGCGCTGCAGCCTATGATGGCCGGGGGCAGCAACACAGAGGTACAGGATGGGGTGGTCCCGGGGCTTAGTTACAGCTGTCAGAGCCAAGCATAGGTAGCAAAGCTGGGGAAGCCCCCTGAGAGAGGAAGCAAGAGCCATTGATTGGTGTAGATTACATACAGTCAGTGATGAGGGGGAGAGGCAGAGAACTGCTCAGGCTGCATTGGCTCAGCCTGTGTGACAGGCAGCATAAGCCCCACCCGCAAGGCTCAGACCACTCCAGCAAGGTACCACGCAAACCACAGCACTGCTATGGAGAGGTCAGTAGTAGACAAATCTGCCATCATAAGAGCAGCAGAGACAATGGCAGCCTCCCTGTCTGCTGAGTGTTTCCTCATTCTCAGCAGAGCACAATGATCTCTGTCTTGCCCATGTGCTCTGCCCCCTCATCTCTGTCTTGCCCATGTGCTCTGCCCCCTCCTCTGGCTGTCAGTTTAGCAAAGCTGCAGGGGGGGGGGGATGTGTTGCTTCTATCAGTCTGGGGCCAAGAGCAGCCTGAGAGATAGTTCCAGGCAGAAGAAAATACAATATTGTCATTACTCACCTGTAGAATTGTTTTTACAGGTATACAGCACGGGTTGCTTCATCTCAATTCTTCACATTTGGGTTTTCCGCCACAAGGTGGCACAGTCAACTGCAAAAAGACTTGTGGCTCCTCCTGGCCCAAAAAAGGCAGGAAAATACTCATAATACACAGTGATAAAAAGCAGTAATGCAAGAAGCCGAGAGGCAAAGACCATGTTAAGGAAACATAGAAACATAGAAACATAGAAGGTTGACGGCAGAAGGAGACCATACGGTCCATCTAGTCTGCCCTTATGTGTATACTGTATGTACTCTTTATCTTAGGATAGATGTGTGCTTATCCCAGGCATGTTTAAATTCAGTGACTGTTGATTTTTCAACTACCTCTGCTGGAAGTTTGTTCCAAGCATCTACTACTCTTCCTGTAAAATAATATTTTCTAACATTGCTCCTGAAACACAGCCCGATGAAGAACTCTCTAAAGAACTCTATAGAAAATCACCATAAAAAGGCAAAAGAGGATAACAAAACAAGGGTTGGATGAAGCAACCAGTGCTGTATACCCGTAAAAACAATTCTACAGGTGAGTAATCACAGAATTGTATTTTTCCTGGTATACAGCATGGGTTGCTTCATCTCAATTCTTCACATTTGGGACATCCAAATGCAGTGTCCAAGAAGAAGGGTAGGATCCCCAGTGAGCAACAGCAGGTAGTTCAAGTCACTACCGCCTGAAGCACTTTATGACTAAAAACAGCATCAGCTGAGGCCCTAACGTCAACCTTGTAAAACTTTGAACTGAAGACCAAGTAGCGGCCTTACAAACCTGTTCAACAGAAGCCTGGTGCTGGCACCAATAGCACTAGTGGAATGAGCAGTAACACGGAAAGGGGGTTCCTTCCCCTTGGTGGAATACGCTCGTACCACCGCCTGTCTGATCCACTTGCTGATAGTGGATTTGACCGGAGGCAAGCCCTTCCTAGGCCCTGCAGGGAGAACAAACAGAGAGTCTGACTTCCGATTCCGTGGCAACCAAATAGTAGTTAAGTGCCCTGACCACATCCAGAGAATGAAGAGTCTGCTCCTTAGAATTAGAGGGGGCAGGACACAAGAAAGGCAAGACAATGTCCTCATTGAGATGAAAGGAAGACACAACCTTCGGCAAGAAATCTGGTTTGAGACGGAACACTACCTTATCCTGATGTCGCTCAAAATAAGGAAGTTTCATGGAAAGCGCCGCCAGCTCAGAGATGTGACGCACCGAGGTGATAGCTACCAAAAAAAACACCTTCAGAGTCAGAATGGACAAAGCCGCATCACACAAGGGCTCAAAGGGAGGGCCCTGGAGAGCAGAAAGCACCAAGTTCAAATCCCACACCAGAATCAAGGGCTTATGCGGCGGACGTACATGAGTAACCCCTTGGAAAAAGGTCTTGATAAGCCTGTGATTGGAGAAGGATCTTTGGAAACAAATTGTCAAGGCCGAGACTTGGCTCTTGAGAGTACTGTAACCCCGACTCCAAACCATGTTGTAGAATTTCCAGAATCCTGGAGACGAAAAAGAAGCGACAAGGAAGAGACTTAGATTCACACCAGGCAATGTAAGTGTGCCAGACCCTGTAATAAATCAGAGAAGAGGATTTCTTCCGAGCCTGAATCATGGTACCAACGATCGAGGCCGGCAGCTCCTTATCCATCAGGATGGAGGTTTCAGCAGCCAAGCCGTCAAAGCCAGCATTTTTAAATTGGGATGACACAACTGTCCCTGAGTGAGGAGCTCTGGATCTTCGGGCATGACGAAGTGATCCACCGCCATCTGGATGACGTCTGCGCACCAAACTCTTCTCGTCCAGCGGGGGGCCACCAGAATGGTCGGTACCCCCTCCTGGGCTATCTTGCACAGCACACGTCCCAGCGGAGGAAAGGGAGGAAAGGCATAGAAAAGTTTAAACTCTGTCCAAGGAATTGCTAGCGCGTCCGTGGCAAAGGCCAGAGGATCTCTTGACAGGCAGACGAACTTTGGAAGCTTGTGATTGTGACGGGACTCAAACAGGTCCACGTCCGGCTGACCCCCAGCGGCGACACATGGCCTGAAAAATCTTGTTGCTGAGGGACCATTCCCCCAGGAAGTCCGCCTCCTGGTTCTCCACTCCCGGGATGTAAACTGCCGAGATGCATGGAACATTCTCCTCTGCCCAGGACAGGATCAGCGACCGCCGTCTGATTGTCCGATTGGACCGCCCAACCCCGAAGGTGACCCCCGCAAGCACCTTGGTGAACACCCGAGGGGCCGATGAGATTCCGAACGGCAGTGCCACAAACTGAAAGTATTGATCCTCCATGGCGACCCTCAGGAAGTTCTGATGTCCCTGGAAAATAGGAATGTGCAGATAGGCATCCTTGATGTCCACTGTGGTCATGAAGTCACCAGCCTGAAGGGAGCTCACCGCCGACCGCAAGGTCTCCATGCAGAAGTGTTTGAACCTGACAAATCTATTGAGACCCTGCAGGTCCAGGATGGGTCTAAGAGAACCGTCCTTCTTGGGCACCGTGAACAGATTGGAATAGAACCCAAGACCCCAAGAGGCACAGGGCAAATTACTCCAGATGACAGAAGTCGTTGTACAGCCAACCTTAGGCCCTGTGCCGTCACAGGTTTTTGAGAGATCCGGGACCAAAGAAATCTTGGGCGCGGGCAAGCTGTGAGCTCTATCTTGTAGTCGGAGGACACCACCTCCGTAATCCCCCGGTCCGAGACATGCTGTCTCCAGGCGTGAGCAAAGAGCAAAAGCCGTCCCCCCACCTGGATGGGTGAGGGCGCCTCCTCATGCTTGATTTGGGTTTGGAGGGGGGCTTAGGCTTGGATCCCTAGGAGAGACCAGGGCGACCGCAGGCCCTACCTCGTCCCCAGGATTCCCTGCGACCGCCAGAAAAGGAGGAGCCGCATCCCCCTCGGAAGGGCCAAAAGGAAGAAGACCCCCAAAAGGGCCGCAAATGTTTTCGGCGCTGGGGAAGCCGGCCATCCTTGGCCAAGGGATCCAGATGCTCCCCAAAGAGACAGATTCCCAGGAAGGGGAGTCCAGTGAGAGACTTCTTGGCAGCAACATCAGCAGCCCACTACCGCAGCCAAATCGACCGGCGGAGAGCAACCAGCAGAGTCGAAGCCCTACCACCAAGTCGGACAGCATCATCCATGGCTGAAAGCACGAAGGCAATAAAGTCAGCACAAGCCAAAAGTACTCATCAGCTCGCTTGCGGGATGAGTAGCCTCAGCAAGACGTTTGACCTTATTTTTAATGGCAATAGAGATGATGGCTGCAGCACACAAAGGACGCAGGCCAGCCCCCACAAAGGTGAAGGTATGGCAAGCAAGTTGGTCCATGTACCGATCAGCATTATCACGTAAGGTAGTAGTGTCAGGAGACGGCATCACGGAAGTATTGGAGAGCCCCAGTACAGGAGCGCCCACCTCCGGGGGACAAGACCAAAGATGGACCAAATCCTCCGAAAAAGGGTACCGCCTGTCCACCCCCTTGGGCACCGAGGGCAGCCTATTAGGCCTTTCCCATTCCTTAAACACCATCTTAGAAAAATGTCCCTGCTCCAGGAATAATCAGGACGGAAAAGCTCCCCTTGCTTCTTTTTCACCGCCTTAGGGGGGACCAGATGCAAGGTCTCAAAAACCGCGGACCTATCCGTATCGTCGGGAAGCCACATTTCCTCATCCGAGGAAGATCCAGGGTCACTGTCAAAGTCGCCCGGACGGTCCCCGGAGGAGTCAGAATCATGGAATAACTCACCCTCCTCCATGGAGTCACGACCGCCAGGAGCCTCATAGGCGTCATCATCATCGGCAAAGAGAGAGTATGCCGGTTTCAAATGCCGCTTCTTACTGGAAGCCTTACCGGCCGGCGGGCGTGCCAAGTGCCGTTGCAGACTGACCACTCGCAACGCCAGGTCTGAGTGGGACCCCCAGCTGACCTCCCCCTCACTGGGGGCTAAATGCAGATGCGGGGGTGTCGGAGAAGCCGCAGGTAAAGGGGGACTAGTAAGACGGATGTTATGCCCATCCTGTTCCGCAATAACGCTCTGGGCGCAGGGGATGCAAACTGCGCTGCGGCCGCTCAAAGGGGATATGCTACACACAAAACACAGCGAAGCCCACCCCAAAGGGCACCCAAGCTCGCTATCCCCAGCCTCCATATGGTGATTAAACAAAAGGAGCACCAAGGTAACGGTGCTGATGACCCAGATCCGGGATTCCCCACAGCCAGTACAATGTGGACAGCGGAGGGAGGGGGGGTGTAGGACTGGGAGAAACCACAAGTGACGAGGGACCCGCCTGGAAGACACAATCGGGGCAATAATGAGCATCCCACAGCACATGCACACTAACAAGGATAATGAAAAATAAGAGGAGGAGGGACTCACGGACCGGGAGTAGGTCAGGTAACTCCTGTGCAGGGCAGCAGGAAGAGGATCTTCAGTGTGGAGACGCGCAGCTGCTCTCACTAGGGGGCAGAGAACATGTGTCAGACAAACCCGCGCCCACTCTTGGTGTGACTAAAAGCTCATTTTCTGCCTTGAAACAGTGCCTGGCTACCGCAGAGATCAGAGGAGGAGTATTTTACCCCATTCTCCAAAATGATCATTTCTTAGGAGCAGTGACTGGCATGATGGGGGGGTGGGGCATTCTATTTGCCCCAGGTGTCGAATAGATTAGCTAATGGTGTGTGTGTCTGTGTGTATGAATGATTGTGTGTGTATGTATGAATTATGTGTATGTGAATGAATTATGTATGTATGTATGATTGATTGTGTGTGTGTGTGTTTTAAGCACATAAAGTGCCCGTATCCCCCGGGGCCGGCCCTGTGACGTAGCCGCGACCTATGAATAGGGGGGATTAAAAATGGCACACAAAATGAAAAAACTGCCACTGCAAAAAGAAACTGGTATAGCAGTGTCACCACATCAAGATTGTCCAGTGATCCAGCATAAATGACTGATGATGCATTCAATTCCGAAAATAAGTATTGGAACACATTTCAAAAATTTGCAGATTTAATGGGCTCCTAAAAAAATCTATTCTAGTCTATTAGTTAACCCTCCATGACGACTTATTGTATCTGAATTGGAAGCCATAAGAAAAAGGACAAGAAAATATGTAGAGACATGCAACTTAACTCTTACTCATGATTCAGCAAGGTCAAGATTTTCTTATTTCCCATATAATTTAACTTTGCATGTGAGAATTATTGCTTTCTCTTGTATAATTCAGGGACACATTTGAGGCAAAAAAATGTATCTGCCTTTTCAAATCCAACCAGCCCAGACACAAAGCATGGGAGCTGGTAACCCAGGGCCCTGCCAGTATACTAGCCCCTAGGCACTTCGATATGAGTTTGATGGGCACTGGGCTCGTCTGCACCCCCAGTGCCCATAAGGGGGTGGGGTAGTGGCATTTCAGGCATTTCACCCCCCTAGTGCTGGCAGGTGACATAGTGACCCCCTGACCCTGTGAACTAGGGTAAAAGTAGTAGTAGTAAAATGACACAACACTGCTACTACTTACTGGTCCGTGCCTTCTCTCTACTTTCCCCATTGAGTGGCATCCTCCTCCAGTCTGGCGGTCTTTAGTCCCTGCAACATATGTCCCTGGGTCCTTCTAAAAATGTATCTTAATTAATCTCTACTTACCTTTCCCCAATCTGTCCAGCACTGTATCAGTTAAAGTTAAGTTGGTGGGAATCCTTTCTAGGCTGCCAGCCAAAGGTAGTGACAGTTAGGCAGGGGAAAAAGTTTTTAGACTAGAGAGGTGGAGCCTCTCTGAAAGGTATGGAGGGGTTTTCACCAAGTAACCCCCCTCTGTATCTCTCCTCTCCAGTGATGCAGTTGGTCACATGGGAGGAATTCCTCAGAGGCTCCACCTCTTATGTATAAGAGCCTTTCATTACTTAAGGAGGGGGGCTTGTGTCATGCCATGATCCAGATGGTGCAGCCTTAAGAATTCATCAGCTAATGTCATGCGCTATCTTGTCTGATTACCTGCAACCTATCTACTACAGACTACTACCGAGAACCCAAGTTTGACCCTGCAGGAATTTGAGGTCAAGGGACACAGGCATAGAAAAGGAAGGTCATACACATAGTAGCCTTTTAACAAGGGGTTAATCAGAAGAATAATCCAGAAAGCATGCCGGAGATCATACACAAATTAACAGAAGCAAATTCCAAGAATGGGAACCAAGGTTCATACAGGAGAAGAAGCAATGGTTCTATGGGTCCAGGTAACAGCGAGTCACAACCAGATAACAGCTAGGCTGAAGCTTTTGGCCAACTGAGCTCAGCTAATGGGAACCAGGTGCACCTGCACATCTCTGATTGGATATTGCATTTGCGCATTTGCAGAAGCGTTCACCAGTCGTGCATGGGGAGGATTGTTCACCGGTTGCACATGCACAGATGTTTTCACCAGTCGTGCCCACACAGAAGCATTTGCTGGTCATGCAAGTGAAGGGGACAGGTCTGGAATTTCCTTCGGCTAGAAACCATGACAATCAAGGAATGGCAAGGGACCTGTAGAAAAATGTTACATATAGTTACATAGTTAACAGGGTTTAAAAAAGACATATGTCCATCAAGTTCAACCAATGGTGTTGGGGTAGGGGAAGTTATTTTTTTTTTTTATTTTATAGGTGGAAGTTATTTATTTTATTTTTGTTTTTTCACTGATAACCACTAATAGTAACTGTTAATGTTATTTTCTTCTAAATAAGCATCTAATCCTTTTTTGAATCTGTCTGTCAAGCTTCTGTGAGAGGCAATTCCATAGATTTATAGTTCTTATGGTAAAAAATTATTGTCACATCTGGAGACTAAATTTCTTATTTTCCAGTCGAAGGAAGTGCCCCCTTGTATTTAGAGAGGATTTTACCTGAAATACTGTTCCCCCATATTTTTTGTATGGGCCATTTATATATTTATACAAGTTAATCATGTTCCCCCTCAGTTATCTCCTCTCAAGAATGAACAGGTTTAATTCTAGTAATCTTTCCTTATAACTAAGATCCTTAATTTCTCTTATCTCCTCTGCACTCTTTCTATGAATGGGTGCCCAGAACTGGGTGGCATATTCCAGGTGAGGGCACACCAGTGCCTTGTAAAGAGACAAAATAGCATCCCTATCCCATGATTCCTAACCGACATGCCCAATCTCATGGGTGCGATTGATTGTACACATGTTGTGTTGGTGCCTCCAGCAGCTGATGAATATCTATTTAGGTATGTGGTTTAGGTGAACATTATGAGTTGTATTAACTCATTGAATCACAGTATGTTTTAATTTATATCTAAAAATATATCTATCATTTTCATGTAGCCCTTAATTTTTCCTTATCATGTAGCCCTTAATTACTCATTTTCATGCAGACCTTAACTAATTATTTTCATGTAGCCCTTAACCCTTTAACCGCCAGCCTACCTGGAGTTTTTGTTACGCTTTGTTGCCAGACCATTTTTCACTATTTTGCACTATGCATGTTCAACTGTGATTTTTGAAGGGATTTCCAGGGATTTCCCAGAAAATATATTGTTTTGGGCTTTAACATGAAATGTCTTGTTTGTCATTTTTTAAGTGTATTCTTAATATTTTGGGGTGAGATATGTGCAAAAAAATAAAAAAATCTATTTTTTACAATTTGTAGTGTTTTTTTGTAATAAAAAAATTAAGTTTGTCAATAAAATCTTATTGCGTGTGAAATCCCGATTTCTCCCGGTTACAACGGCACCACATATGTATTGGTAGATGCCCTTTCCTGCCCAGGAGACTCCCCCAAACTGAAACAGCGCTTTAAGAGATTTTCAGATCAAATACAGCTATGCTAAGCGCTATGTGCACCTTGCAGTTTTTCAATAAAGACAACCCTTTACATTTGAAATACCCCCCACACTTTGAAATACCCCCCACAAACTATATATTCTCTGGAAGTACACACCTCAAGCTTTTTAGGCATACCAGGCTTGTTGATGTTGCCACAGTTTTCTGGGAGTTCTCCCTCAATGTATTCTTTGGTTACACAGAGCTTCCCTAAAAAAGGATAAAAAAGCAGAATCAAAGCCACATTTTTCTAAAGAAAACTATATGCAAACAAGAAAAAACAAGTTAATCTAAAAAAGCAACATCCCCCGAACAGAACGATACCCAACATGCATAGCTACTGTCAAGGAAAAAGTTGCCAAACACCCCAAAGTAAAGCTTGTGCACAACAGTAATTTTGCTTGAAAATTTCAGCTCTGCAGACAAAGTGGCACCTTGCGCTTTTTCTACCAAAACAACCCTTTACATTTGGAATACCCACCACAAACCATATATTTCCTGAAAGTACACATGATAAGCTTTCTAAGCATACCCAGCATGTTGTAGTGGGCCCATCTTTCTGGAAGTAATCCCTCAAAGAATTTGTTGGTTGCACAGGGTTTCCTTAAAAAATGTATAATAAAGCAGAATAAAAAATGAGTTTTCCTAAAATATCAATATGCAAACAAGAAAAAACAAGCTAAATCTGAAAGCGCAAAATCCCCCGAGCGGAACGATACCCAACTTGCATAGGTACTACTAACCCTTTTAACTGCCAGCCTACTTGAGGCTTTGTCACCCTCTCTTGACAGGTCATTTTTCACCATTTTGCGCTATGCTTAACTGTGATTTTTGCAGGAATTTCCAGGAAAATCATATATTTTACTTGTTTGTATTGTTTTACTGTTTTTTTAAAAATATTTTTGAGTAAATTAAACAAAACAAAATAAAAATTTTTTTTTAGAAAATTGTCTCCTTTATTTCAAATAAAACATTTGTTTTGTTAAAGAAAACCATATTGCATGTGAAAGCCCCATTTCTCCCGATTACAACGGTACGACATATGTATCGGTAGCCCTCTGTTACTGTTCAGAAGACACCCCCCAAACTGAAAAAACACTTTATAACATGTAAAAATAAAAAACTACAATCCACAATATAAAGGGTTAAATCAAGAACAAAAATTGGTGTGGGGTTCCCATAAAAAAATGACGTGGGGGCCCCCCCTATCCAGCATAACCAGCCCGAGGATCAGCTTGCACCGCCTAAATCAGCCCGGGCCCTTCTGCCCCCCCTGGGCTTCGGGGAGGCAGGTAATAGGGGTGCCGGGGTTAATGGCAAGTCACCCGCTAGCTGCAGGTGACATGACAGCCCCTGAGCGTTATGAACTGGTATAGGGGTCTCATGGACTCCCAACACTTCACAATGGGTTAAAGTGGACCAACACCCAGGGCTGATCTATAAGATTCCTGGACCGTTCTATTTCCTCCCCCCGGGGCATCCAAAATCGAGATGCCCCTCTGTGTGAAACCCCCCGGAACACCTGCTACCACTTACTTGAATCCGGTCCTACGGCGCATGCGCGGGCCGCATCCCCGCTATCCCTCTAGCAGGACGCGTGCCCAGGCCGGCTATTTATGAATGCCCGCCACAGGCACGCCTTCTGTTGCACATGTGCGCACTAACTTTAGCTTGGTGCGGCGTTTAAAATCAAATTTCGCCCCCCTCTGTTTTGGCCTGTGCTGCCTAATCGCATATGCATGCATTTTGCATGCAAATCAATGGCCTGCACAAACATTTACTAGCAGAGTTTCCTGTTGCTGGCGGGTGAAGAGCGTAGGTGCCATCTTGTATTCCAGTATCAGCAGATGTGTTGCCACCAGCGGTTTCCAGGATGGCCACATCCGTACGCGTAACTATTTAAAGGGTATTTGGACAAACAGCTGAGTGTCTTTACAGATATCAATATGCCTGCCAAGAAAGGTAGCCGCCAGACCCCCAAGTCCCATGAACGGCATGAGCATCATGCAGAACGGCATGAAAAAACTTCATCCAGGCCTGCAACTAGGTCCCACAAAACCAGTGGCTACTCGCATCCGACAAGGACATCCACTCGCCACATGAAGGATCCATTGGCTCACACTCCAGCCCCCTCCAAATCTGGGACATCACGGAAGGCGAAGGAGACTTCCTTCAGGAAGAATGCTCCCCGGCCCAAAACATCCAAAACCCAAGGGAGCACTACTAATAAGGGCAAGGGTAAGACTAGGCCTAGAAGCTCTAGCCCCCCCCCCCCAACAACAACCTCTCCTGCTCATTCCCAATGTCACAATTTCAACGTGGAGAGCCTTGAGTCACCGGGCAGCTCAACGGCTGCAACTTCTTTGGGCAGCCAGCCTATGACACCCAGCCCCCATTCAAGTCCAGCCCAATCCTTTATGAGCGAAAGGTCTGGCTATTCCAGGGCTGCAAGTCGGCCAAGATTGTCACCAACTAGACCACCGACCCAGGAAGAGGCAGCCAGGACATCATTAGCCAGAAACCTGTGGTGTGGGACCTTGAGCGGGTGCTTTACTGAGCCCCAAACTATGGCATTGGCAAGTGGGGTATCTGACCACTATCGTGAGCTGTATGGGAGAAATTCTAAAGCCACCAGCAAAGTCGCAAGACACAAATCTGGGAGGACATCACCAGACAGGTGAATTGTGCTGGGACTGAGAGGAAAGATGGGGAGCAGATCCAGCCAAAATTCTCAGACCTAAATATGCCGTCCACCAGAAGAGAAATAAACACAGGCAGCACAGGTACAGATGGGTGTTTGAGTTGGGCAGGTTGTGGTTGAGCATGACCTTCTGAGTAATGTTTTTTCTTTGTTTTAAAGGTTGCAAACAGGAGGTGGTATTCTAACTAAACTCCAGTACAGCGCAACTGAGGAGCTTGTTCTGGGCCTAATACACCAGTCTTCACTACAGGGCTTGTACGGGGCCATAGACACTGACAGCAATGTCATGACAGAAGGTTATTATTTTAAGGAATGGTTCTTTTGCTTTCCAAAATGTAGTTTAAAATCCTAGGGACACACAGGGCCCTAGCTAGGGGGGAACAGGGGGAGGGGGCGCTCCCAGGGTGCAGCAGTTCAGGGGGGCGCCATAGGGGGTCTTGAAAACCGGTGGGGGAGTCCATTTTGAATCTTTGCCCCGGGTGCCATAAAGGATAGCGACTCCTATGGGTACACAAGGTATGTTTATGTGGTAACTTGCCTTTCCTTTTACATTCCAGAACCTCAAAATATTCAAGCTATTGTGCAGCCCTCCACCTCTTTGCCCACTGCCACCACGTCCCGCCACCCCTTAAAAACATATCCTACACAGGAACAGCTTGATCTGGTAAGTGTACTGTACTCTAACTGGTGATGCATGTGAAGGAAGATGACTACTTGCCCCAACATATATTTCAGCAACTTTCACACATTTTTTTTTATGTCCCTACAGACACCACCCATAATGGAAGCAATTTGCCATGGAGGAGGATGAGAACATTTCCATGCCCCCCCACATGCTAACCCAGCATCATCTGCCACTGCACCAGCAGCAGCTGCCCACCAATCCTCTGCAGCAGAGTCAAGTACGCCCTCTGCTGGCAGACAGCATGCCAGCAGCAAGAGACAGAACCAACTGTCCCATATGCTAGCTCTGCTGCAGAGGATTTGCCTACTACATCTGCTCCTGTTGCTAGGCCTAGACCTCCAGCATCTGCATGCACCCAAACCAGGGAAAGTGGAGGACGCCCTCATCCACATTGCCATGTAACCCAGGTGAGGCGTGTGCAGATCCTAGAGTCAGCATGGCGAAATGACAGCCGCTACTTCAGGGAAGTAAACCAAAGATTAAATGAGCAGCTGTCTGCACAATTACAAAACTTTAATAACAACTTCAACTTAGGACTAGCAACAAGCAGATGCTGGAGCAGTGGCAGATGATGAATGCCACCCATGCAGAGGTGTTGGCCATGCTACAAGCTCAACAACAGCCTTATTATGGGAATCCAGCATATTAAGAATTTTCATTCTATTTGCTCCACATCTTTCCTCTCCATCCCAACACTATTCACCTGTCTGGTGATCTACACCCATATTGTATTGTGCCTTTGCTGGTGGCTTCAGAATTTGACCCATACAGCTCATGATATTGGTCAGAAACCACACTTGCCAATGCCATAGTTTGGGGCTCAGTAAGGCCTAATGAAATCCTGGCTGCCTGATACTGGGTGGGTGGAATAGTTGGTGACATTCTTGGCTGCCTAACACCCTACTAATAGCAACACCTTTTGGTCTGAAAGGATTGTGCTGGACTTGCTTGGGGGCTGGGTGTCATAGGCTGGCTGGCCCAATAGCTTGCAGCCATTGAGCTGGCCATTGACTCAGGGCTCACTACATTGTAATGCTGAAATAGGCCTCGAGCAGGAGAGGGTGTTGGTGTTGGCCTATGGATTCATGCCCTACTGTCCCTCTTTCCCTTATTTCTAGTGCTCCCTATGGTTCTGGATGTTGGTGGACGGGGAGCATTCTGGATGGAGGAAGTTTCCTTGGCCATCCTGGATGTGCCAAATTTTGAGGGGGCTGGAGTCTGGCCCAATGGATCCTTCCTTTGCCTAGTGGATGTCCTCATAGGCTGTGAGTGCCCTTCCCCACCTAATTTCTCTATGGAATAGTAAATTATTTTAATGAAGTTTTCTCTGTTCTGTTATTTTTAACCATTTTTGATCTCTTTGGTTAAAAAAGATGAGTGTTGTAGGATTAAGATTTGCAACCAAGTTGGTATACGGTTGGAAGAGGAGATATCTGCTGTGGCGCGCTGGAAGGGGGGAGAGATCACCTGGGATGGGGAATGGAACTCGCAGGGATTAGTGTTACACCCCCTTTTTAGGGGAATTCCCGGATCAGGGGTGTTTTTCTTTATGCTGTCAGACCATAAAAAACTGTATTTTGAAAAAACAGTCCTTATGGATACATAGCAAAGGTTTCTTAGTTGGTATTCATATGATTTTACTGAATATAATATGCCGGTAAATACGTGTTAAAGTACTTACCGCAGCGGCCCGGGGGTACTTAACCTGCCCAGGGCCTCTGAGGTTGTGTTGTTCCAATTGGCGAGGTAGGAGATCCTTCTGGCCGTTAGTTGGATCCCATCTGTGTGGCTTTTTTTTCTTTTTTATTTATCTGCTGAGAAGTCCAACGATGAATTGGTTGTTGTCAGTTGTATTAATAACGGTCTTGCTGCATTGTGTTTAGGGTAAAACACATGTTTATTAAAGTAGCAGGTGGTGGAATGGGGGTAGGGGCGGCGCAGGTGGTGGGGAGGGGAAAGGGAGAAGAGCAGTCTGTTGCAGCGCCGGTCCGCGCTGTGGCAAAGGAGGAAAAAGCAGTCCGTTGCAGCGCCGGTCCGCGCTGTAATTGAAAGATAAAACCCTCCATGTGCGGTAAAGGTTTTGTTAAATTTAAGTCCTTAGTGCTTCAAATGGCTCAAGCTGAAGGATGATCAGTTGGAGCGGTGTCCCCGCCTGGCTCCAGTGTCCGACGCGCGTTTCGGTAAGGTTACCGTCTTCAGGGAACTGATAGTGAGCTGTTTTGCAGCTCTCTTTTTATTGGTTGAAATGTTCACGTGATGTTTTCAAGGGTCATGGGAAATGTAGTAGCTGTTTGTGGCAGCTTGTATGCAGCTGTTACAATTGTTTCATTGATTTAGTTCAGCGTTTCTCTTTGGGCTTCATCTGATACATTTGTATCATAAAGGCGGCGTTGGTATAGGCTGTTGTAATGTATCCTTTTAGTAGTGTGAAGACTTCTCTATGTTTTGCAACAATATAACAGCTTTGTGTCAGATTTGGATGGCCGCATTCATCTCCTTTTGACGGCTGGGAGCCTGTTCTATTCATTGATATAGAAGCTGCGCTATGTCGGCCGACAGGTACAGAAAATAAAAAGTAAAATATTAGAGACAAGGTGTTGCCAGTAAATGAGAGGAAAAAACTGGAGAAATTAAATTAAATTATAGTTGTTTGAAGATAATGACTACTTAATGTTAAAGTTCTGTGTATAAATAAACATATTTATATAAATATCTAATATAAAAATGTAAATATGAAAATGGATTCATTCCAAATTAATAGTATAAGAGCAGTGTGGGCTAGCCAATGGGGTATATTTATATCCACTGTGTTTATAGGAATATAAGATCTTAAATATTAATAGGATAAAATATTATTCATTTGATAAACAAATATATATAATGAAAATATGATGTATAAAAATATATATGATAAATAGAGTAAAATGGATGGGGTGAAGGTAAGGTAAACGATTAATTTAATAACTAATATATATTAAAAATTATCAGATAAGAATATATTGAAAAATATATCGGATAAAGAATATATGAGAGAGCAATCACAAGTTCTGTTAGATAAAAAAGCCACACAGATGGGATCCAACTAACGGCCAGAAGGATCTCCTACCTCGCCAATTGGAACAACACAACCTCAGAGGCCCTGGGTAGGTTAAGTACCCCCGGGCCGCAGCGGTAAGTACTTTAACACGTATTTACCGGCATATTATATTATATTCAGTAAAATCATATGAATACCAACTAAGAAACCTTTGCTATATATCCATAAGGACTGTTTTTTCAAAATACAGTTTTTTATGGTCTGACAGCATAAAGAAAAACACCCCTGATCCGGGAATTCCCCTAAAAAGGGGGTGTAACACTAATCCCTGCGAGTTTCATTCCCCATCCCAGGTGATCTCTCCCCCCTTCCAGCGCGCCACAGCAGATATCTCCTCTTCCAACCCTATACCAACTTGGTTGCAAATCTGAATCCTACAACACCAATCTTCAAGTAGGGAAGTGACCCCCTACTAGTGGCAGCAGCTCACCACCATCTCCAGCGCTTCCACAAAACAACCGTTTTTTCTAAAAAAGATGAGTGTTGTTGAAGGAAATATTTGACAATAGAAATGCATTACGCTCAAATCTGTTCCACAGTTTTTTTGTATTATTTTGTGACCATTAACAAATCAAAGTATGGTCTCTATAGGTAGCATATGTGTGTATAAGGGAATGGTTATACATAAGTGGTTTGTGTTACAGCATTATACAGAGAAAAAGAAAAAGAAAATTGACTGGTAATATTGACTTACATGACTGGCAGGTGAGGGTACCTCGGTGCCTGGAGTTCTGGTATGCTGAGGCGCTCTCCTTCTTAAGTATGTCGATTGTGGTTTTGCTGTGTGTAATAAGATATATGTGTTGATGTAAGCTGGAATGTGGCGTCACATTAGGTGGTCTAGGGGTAACAGAAATGTCACTGTGGCTGGCTAGTGCTTACCTCATTAATAGGGGTATTCCCTCTGGAGATCAGTCCCCTCCATATCCTGTGGGTAGTGGAGGGTAGCGTTGCCCTTAGTAATGCGCTTGGTTGCTGGGTGGAACAAATGCACCCTGTGGGCGTATGTATGCTGTTCCCCGTGTGGAGCGCGTTCCGTGTGTATGCTCGGGCAGTGCTGCGAGGCCGCCTGCGCAGGATGGGAGGATTTTAACATCCTACCCCGTGGTCCACTCATCCCCTGATTGGCTGGTATGGTCAGGGGCGGAAGTGCGTGAAAGACGCACTTCCTCTCCGGGCGGCCCTGCCTGATCTTTGTCTAGGTTGCGGAAATGTCGTCGCCTGTGGCGGCTGCCCTTTTATGGGTTAGAAAGTCATATTCTGCGCTTGCGCAGAGTTTCGTGTGTTGTGGCCTCAAGCGGCGACCAGGTTAGTGTGGCGGCGGCCATGTTTTTAGTTAGGATATTGTGTGTGTGTGCATCCGGCAAAGTTCATGGCACAGCAGGGCGAGTTTTATGTAAAAATTGTAGCCTTTTAGGCCACTGGGGTCTAGGCTAGGTAGTCCTATTTGATGGGTATATATAGTCAAATTTGGAGCCCCTGTTGCCCATGCTATATTGATACTGGGGTGTCAGTTGGTATGGTAGCAGCTTATTTGTTTGTTTTCTAGGTGATGTGGTATGTGTATCAGAGCAAATGGCATACGTGTAGTGGTAGGTTGGTACTATGAGTATGTGTATATATGAAAGGGACGCTTCTCATACCTTTCCTCCAGGCGTCGGGGGTCTCTTGTATTGTCATGATTATCTTATGATCAATATATATACAGGTCTGTGTAATAAAAGTTAGGCAGATTATTAATTATCATCAGTAAATTTTTTGGACTTAGTGATTAGAAAGGATGCCCATACCTTAGTGACTTCCACTTATTTCAAAAGCACAGACCGAAATGGGTATGTGCCTGCAGGGAGCTGTCATCATCCTAAATGGTTACAGGCCATCCCTAGGGGACAATTCACCCGCCTTAGGCGCAATTGTACACATTTGGAGGATTATGATAAACAATCCGCGATGCTTATGCGCCGCTTTATAGATAAAGGTTATGATAAAAAATCAGTTAGTGAACAACGGGGGATGGTCCGTAACTGTTCTAGATCCTCTTACCTTAATCGAGAAAAAGGGGGAAAACCAGGAGACAACATCAATGCAGAGAGAGATGTCCTTTTTATTACTGGGTTTAATACACAACATAAAGAGGTTCGCCATCTACTTAGCAAACATTGGCACATTTTAAAGGCAGACACTATATTAGGCCCCACATTACCCGATCATCCAAGGGTTATTTTTAAGAAAGCTCCAAACCTGAGGGATCACCTGGTAAGGAGTTATATAGATCCACCTCAAAATAGAATGACTGGAAAAAACTTACCAGCTGGTTTTTACAGATGTGGTTCATGTGCGGGTTGCAAGTGCTGCATTCCGGTAGAGAAACCAAAACTTTCTTTTCATAATTTCAAAAAGGACAAAGAGTTCCAGATTTCTAAGTTTATCTCCTGTTGGTCAAAGGGAGTGATTTACTTGATCTGGTGCCCTTGCCACTTGTTATATGTGGGGCTCACCACTCGCGAACTTAGGATTCGTATCCGCGAACATATTTACAATGTTAAGCGCGGCTACGAATCCCACAGCTTATCCGCACACTTTAAAAGGTATCATAATTGTGACCCCAGCTGCATGTCCTTTGTTGGGATCGACCTCGTGGAATCTAACTGGCGGGGGTCTGATCTAGTGAGGGACATCTCAAAAAAGGAAGGCTGGTGGATCTACACATTGGGCACCTTATACCCTGCAGGTCTGAACATAGACTTTGATCTGAATTGTTTTATCTCTTCTTAGTTTCTGTTATTAACAATAGTTTGATGTTCATGTTTTAATTTTTAATGTGCATCTAAATCCGTGTATTGTAAGCTGATATTGGAATCAGACTGCCCTTTGCTAAATTTTATATTGTTCATCATGCCCCTTTTTTAGGTTTTAGGGCTCTCGCCATTCAATTAGGTTATACTCCCAATGATAGTTAGGGTGTGTGTAGCGGGTTTAGTCCCGCTTTAATGTAGGCAGGGTTTAGTCCCGCTTTAATGTAGGCACTCATGAGATGGTGTCTAATAACTATGCCGTTGCTGGATGTGTATATTTCTCATGGGCTTACATGTTGTTTAGTCCATCTGTTTTTTTTTATTGGTTATTGCTTTTGTTTGTTAATTTTAGTTTTATTTTATTGTCAAGATACTCCAGGTCCATTGTGTATTGTTTTTTGTACTGGATATTATTTGACACTATTTTCACTCCAATTTAAATATTAGAGTTTCCAGCTTCAGTATATGTGAATCTGTAATGATTTATATATCCTTAGCATGGGTCACAGCTGCATGATTAAATCGGGCAGCTCTTCTGATATGGGAGACATGAGCTAAGCACTCTGTGGTTGTTTTGATGTTGCTAGGCAACCATTAGGGAGATCGAGAGCAGTGCTAGTATTGCCATGTGTTGACATATGATTCCTGCTAAACAGCGCTGATTGGCTGAAGTGGCCCATGTGTCTGCGCTGTCTCTGGAGGACTTTATAGGTCCTTCGGCTGTTTGCTTGGACTGCTGTATTTCCAATGGGGATTCCTTTTGTGCTGGTGGCGGGGGATTGGTATTTATAGCTTGGGATAGGATGTTGGAGCAGGCAGTTAGCGACAGCCTGTTTCCCCTGGCCATGGAAGTTGGAATCGCAGCTGAGCTAAATAACTTATCTGTTTTTTTTTTGTGACACTGCTGGAGGACCTTTTATCACGTGACCGGACCTTTTGGTATAAACTTTCTGCCGCTCTGCCGCGCCACCAGCCTAGTTAAAGTTGCCTTGCGGCGACGAAACGCGTCGGCGGTGGCGAGCGGTAGATTCTTCAGAGCTTTTTGGAGTTTTTAAAGAAACCCTTTGGACATTTTATTCATTTTTATGGGATTGCCCTTTTATTGGATCGAATGGGGATTGTCTGATTCCAGGATCGGTGAGATTACAACTGTATCTCAATGCTGATTATTTTACCTGTCTTGTGAGTGGATTTGGATCTTTTTATTAAAGTTATAATTTTTGCAATATTACACTATTTTGGGCTTTCTGCTTCTCCTTGTATGTCACCCCCTGAGATTTGCCTGGAAAAGAGAGATTGCACAGCGGAGGGCTGTATGGAAATAGTACCTTTGTGACATCTGTAAATGCTGGAGGGTTGAAGTGTGGAAGCATTGCTGGATAAGCGTTTATTTAAAAGTGGATTACATCAGAATTGGCAACAACTCCGTGTAAAATCAATTTTAAGCGCATTGCCTACTTAAAGTTGGTAAGAGTTTGCACGATTGGTGGAGGATTCCTTTGCACAATTTTGCGTGGAGTGCATGCACCGTGGGACATAGTTATATTGAGCACTATAGCACCTTTGAAGGATCAAAAATTGGGACTTTTGTTTTGTTTTATTCAATTTAGCTTGCTCTGTGTTTATATTAACAGATTATTAATTATATATACATTGCGTTATATGATTCTACTGTTCAGATATTAACATGCAACATCAATGAGAGAAAATCCTGAGCTGGCATCTGTATATATTGCATGTATGCTGTGGTTTTCAAAATTCTTTAATTGTATAAGTGCGTTGTTCATAGATAAGGGATCCTGGCATCATTGGTCAGGCTTGTGATGTGTGTGGTGTTTATTTGGGGGGAGCTAAGACATTCCCATGTGTTACTTGTGGGTTACTTGACCGGTTACTTGATCGGTAGTGAAAATCTCATTGAAGAGAGAAGGTATGCATAAAGCAGGTGCTGGTTTGCAGTTTGGGTGTAATGTGGGTACAATTGGAGCAGAAGTGAGTGAGAGAATAGTTGAGACGGGGGACATGAGTGAGTTAAATAGCAGCGTGCATGTGTACATGCATGCAAACATAGCAGATTTCAAACAGATTTCCATGAGATTTCTGTTTGGAAGTATATTTAGAGAAAGATTTATGCTGAATCTAACAGGACAATGAACATCTTCGTTGGAAGCTACGCTGGAAAACGCTGAAAAAGTAAACTAAGTAACCTAAACATAAACCTCGTCCTCTCGAGGACGCAAGGAGAGCTAGAAAATGGCATTCTCTTGGCGTACGCAGCTACGAACAGTAAACAGAAGGCTTTCGATGGAGGCTCTGAATCATGCTTACGCACCTAGGCATATGGAAAAAAAGTGAAAAATACACAGAACGAGCCAAATACTACACAGTTTTGAGGAGGCTCTGAATCAACCATATAGTCCCTTAATAGCCCCTCACGCAATTTCCCCACAATGGATGTGAAGCTTACAGGTCTTTAATTGCCTGGAGAAGATCTAGAGCTCTTTTTAAAAATGGGCACCACATTTGCCTTGCGCCAGTCCCTTGGCACTATACCAGTTGCTAGTGAGTCTTTAAAGATCAAAAACAGGGGTGATGAAATAATGGAACTGAGTTCTTTGAGAACTCTTGGGTGAAGACCATCTGGTCCTGCAGTCTTATTCACATTTAAATGATTTCGTTTTTCTTGGATGATATCCATTTTTAGCTTGTTAAATATTATACTTGGACTATTGCTATCAGTGGCATCTCCCATGTTGGCTGCTTGCTTCTCTCTTGTGTACACAGAGCCAGAGAATCCATTCAACAGCTCTGCCTTATCTTCCTCCCCAGTGACCATTTCCCCATTATCATTAATTAGGGCACCTATCTCTTCTGATTTAGGCCCTTATTTATCAAGGGCTAGCGCCAGGTAGTGTCTGACGAGTGCCAGGTACCGACAGCTAATGGCGGCTACCGACTCAAGTACGCCCGGCGGCGGTCACAATGACGCATTTATCACGCTAAATGAGGCTAGCGCCGGCGAGAGCGTCAGCTAGCGCGGGATTCATCATGTAGCCGACTGCAACGAACAGCGCCGCTACTAATCCCATCACAGCGCCAGGTATGACCTGTCGCTCCCTGGCGCTCTCCAATGCATTTCAATGGAGCAATCTTTAAATATTCATAATTAATTGAGTTTATGTGTTTTTTTTTTTTTTTTACCGGCAAAAATTCTGTGACCACTACGGCAATGTTAGTTTTTTATTTTAAGGTAAAAAAAAAAAAAAAAAATATGTGCAGAATTGATATTGCAGGTCTGATATTAATGTATTCATATTACAAAATGTTTAGAAAAACTTGTATAATTTTTACATTAAAAAAAAATGGTTGTTTGGGGGTTAAAAACTACTTTACACACATCGCCGCCAGCGCTCTGGGGTTTAAACAAGGAATTCACAGTGCGAGAAATTTTTGAGCGTGATTTGTTAATGAATCTGCAGCAAGCCGTTCGCTCTGGCCATTCGCTGTCAGGCGCACCCATACAACGCAGAACCTGTGAAACAGCGACCCCTAACCCCGTATTCAACATTACCGCACACCGACTGAGTCGCTGTCAACAAGCAAACCCCGGCCAAGCACAGCGAATACTAGCTTGCGCTGTGAAAATCACGCTACTGGCGCTCATCTGTCGCTACCTGGCGCTATTAATGAATCGGCCTCTTAGTTTTCTTCGAATTAATTTATTTAAAAAAAATGTTTAGGGTTTGTTTTACTTTCTTTGGCCACATCTCTTTCATTTTGTGCCTTTGCCAACCTTATTTCTTTCTTACACATTTTATTTACTAGTTTATACTTTTCAAGAGCTACAGCTGAGAGCTCAGTCATGTAATGTTTAAATGCCCTTTTTTTGTTCTTTAATTCCCTTTTAACTGCAGGTGTCATCCATGAGGGGTTTAATTTAGCCGCTTATAATTGTTACCTGTAGGAATACATTTTGCTACCTTGGTACTCGCTAGAGATGAGCGAATCGATCCGGACGAACCCGGATTCGTTCCGAATTTCATTAAAAATTCGATTCTGAACGAATCCGAATTTCCCCGTGATTCGATCGATCGAAGTTTCCCTTTAAACTCCATTTACTTCAATTACAGCCATTGTAAAATTGGTGGATGGACATGTCCCCTGGGGCAAGTTATCATGGGAAGGTCACATGCAGCCTATAAGCAGCCAGGAGCGCCGGTGACGTCACAGCGGTATATAAAGCGGCGGCCATCTTGCTTGTGCGCATTTGAGACTTGCAGTGCACAGACAACGGAGCTGGCTGAGCTGCTACAGACAGGGACAGAGAATAACATAGAGGCAGGGAGACCCACAGAGACCCACAGAGTGCCAGGGAGAGATAGGGAAAGATAGTGAAAAATCGGGAACGATCCAGGCAGGGACAGCAGATAAAGTGACAGAGAAAGAAAGCTTTTTTTATTTTCATTTCACTTCATTTGCCAGATCAGTTTTAAATAGCTGTGTTTTGTGCTGTAAAAATTCCTGGCCACTGTGCATCCCATGTTGGCAGTGGCACATTTAACATTTCTTATAGCTTGATTAGTTTTAATTTTTTTGGTCTGCTGTAAAAACCCCAGCCCACATGGGCATTCCATTTCAGCACATGACCCTATTTTTTATACAAAATCCCACACCTGCACCTAGCACCCGATCTGTTATACAAAATAAGCATGCTTCAGCCTCAGCTGTACTAAGTTATTTAATTTTGCATTGGTTTCTGTCTGCTGTCATTACACCAGGGCGCAGGGTATCCCACACTTGCAGCTAGCACCCGATCTGTTATACAAAATAAGCGTGTTTCAGCCTCAGCTGTACTAAGGGCCTTATTCATCAAGTGATAGCGCCAGGTAGTGTCTCACTAGCGCCAGGTATCACCAGCTAACGGCGGCTACCGACTCCCGAACGCCAGGCTGCGAACACAATCACGCATTTATCACGCTAAATGAGGCTAGCGCCGGCGAAAGCGTCAGCTAGCGCGGGATTCATCATGTAGCCGACTGCAACGAACAGCGCCGCTGCTAATCCCATCACAGCGACAGGTATGACCTCTCGCTACCTGGCGCTCTCCCATACATTTCAATGGCAGACACTGCAATGTTTTTTTTAAGTGGTTTTTGTGTTCTTGTCTTTTTGCAAAAATTAAACACATGTTGTTTAGGATATGCTTGATTAATCTGTCTTGTTTTATTGATTTTTTGATGAAAGATGTAATTTTTACACTGGAATGTTGTGAGTGAAATCTAAAATGCATCTCCTCCCACAAAACACATTAGCCTCAAATTAGCTTGCTTTCACAACACACATGGCTTGTAAAGCTACTTTTTAGTCAGTCATGTTTGTCTCTCACGTTCGCTCATTGAAATTGTCAGCGCCCAAGCTATTCGGCAGCCCTGTCCTTGTTGAATCTGTGGTGGTCAGTGTTTGTGCAGTCGCTGTTGTGATTCGCTATGTGGCGGCGCTAGCGTCGCTGTGCTGCGCTGTGCTGTTCATACATGTGCCTTTCTGCATTTTTCCCTGAATTCACTTGCAGCGACCCGAGTCGTTCTTAATGAATACACTGTAGTTCTGAGCGTGCATGTCCACATTCTGCTGGATTTGTTCAGGCGTACAAGCTCATAACAACCCATTATGCATTCTCCTGTGTGCCACATTATCATGTAGTTGGATAGTTTAATTATTTTATTAAGGAATCAGATTATTTATTAATTTAGTTATTTGTAAGCAACCAGCTCTGTTTTTGCTCTGACCTATGCATTACAGGATATTGAACACCCAGCTAAATCAAGCTAATAATTAATGGCGTCTTGGCCAATAGCTTGTTGTAATGTGTAAATATCCTATTCCCGTACTGCACGTAGCGGACATTAGCTGGTTCCTAGTGCGCGGAGTGTGGGTTTTTTTCGCTTTCGTCATATCCACTTCCGGTTTGCTCCTTTGCGTTTCCCTGCTAAATCAAGCTAATAATTAATGGCGTCTTGGCCAATAGCTTGTTGTAATGCGTAAAAATCCTATTACCGCCACTTAGCTTGCACGTAGCGGATATTAGCTTTTTCCTAGTGCGCGGAGCGTTTTATTATTTTTTTTGGTGTCACTTTTGTCATATCCACTTCCGGTTTCCTCCTTTGCGTTTCCACCATGATGCCCAGGCGACGTGTGCTGCGCCTCCCCAGCTCCTCCTCTGACTCTGGCCCCTCCACCCCTCCCCCACCTCCCCCACCTACCTCACCTCCCCCACCTAACCCCCCTCCACCCCCCCCGGGCCACCAAAGCAAAAGCGAAAGAGGGTGGATAGCCGCGTAAACGGCCAGGTGGTGAAAGTGAGTATATTTTCCTTGGATTATATGTTTAATCTGTTCTCAGTATAAATGTTTAGGCCATTGTTCTGATGTCATGTATTGATAACCTTTTTTTTTCATTTCTCATAGGATTTCTGCATCCATCAATATGACTATGCTCGTGGGGGCAAGAAGCGCATTGCCCTGGAGGTGAAGGCCACAGTGTCCCGGCGCTTCAACACCAGCCTCAGTGTGCGCTCAATCATGCAGAAATGGTCCGACTTTAAGCGCCGGGACCCTGAAGGCGTGTACCGCCTATATGATGCGTACGCTTCAGGTAAGTGGAAGTTTATGCTATGTTTATAATTTTTGGGAAATAATATTCTAAGCTGTGTCCATTTTGGGTAGTAATTGTAATTTTTTTTATTCACCCCCTCAACACAGATAAGCGTCCTCCCCTGGGGAAACGTGGGAAGGGATTCCTCCCCCGAACGAGACAGGCGGACTCGGGGGAGTCATCGGGGAGGGTCCCTCTCGAGGGTCCTATTTAGAGGACCCAGGGGAGGAAGGGGATGACGCCCCAGAGGAGTGTGCTGCTGGGGGGCTGGCAGGATCGAGCCTCAGCTCCTCACACTCTGACTCTGAGGAGTCTCACCAGCCAAGGGGCCACTCTCAAGTGGGGAGTCCAAGTGGGGTGGAAGTAGTGGACTCTCCCACACTCCCTGAAGGAGCAGGGAGTGAGAGGGAGGAGGGTGGCCCTTTGGGTGGGGGATCTTTGGATCAGAGTGTGAGGAGCTGAGGCTCCACGCCTCCTCCTCAGAGCCCTCCCTGGGCTTCAAATGGCAGCTCATCCCCTGGTGAGTGCAGATTTAGTCAGTGTTAATCTGTGACAGGTTACATATGGCCATTTTTACTTAGCCCTTGCCATTCCTCTCTAATTTGCAGCGCATCATATAGGCGGCACCTCCAGGAGCTTTTGGCAACGCCTTCTCCTCGGGCATAGTCATGGTAAGTGTTTGTTGTTATCCCTCACATTCCCTATGTTATGACATTCCTTAAAGTGGACCAACACCCATTGTTGATTGGGCTTGGAATCTATTAGCTTCCCTGCCCAATCACCTCCCTCACCGCGGGCCCCCCCCCCCGAAAGCCCACAAATTCCTTACCTCATTGGGGGTGGCAGAAGCCACCGCCGCAGCCTCCTGCGTGCCCCTCTAGATGTGTGTGCGCCCGCGCTCTCCGTTTCAGAATGGCCTGCGCGTGCGCACGCACTGGAGGAGTGACGCGCGGAAGGCAGCAGCGGCGGACGGGCTCTCTCTCCAATTGTTGTGCCCTGCCAAAGTGGACCAAAACACAGGATAGTATAAATCCTGGGTATTGGGCCACTTTTAACATACACATGTTTCCTGGTCCATAGGCCAAGCTGGTTTTCTAATGTACATTAACATCACAAACCCCACTACAGTGCAATCCAACTGGCAACCACCCCTATGTTTCAGCCCACACCATGATGGGGGCTAGCAAATGTGTTATTTTTGTAAGTTGTTCCGGCTAACACATGTTGCACACTAGTAACATTCTACAATCAACTGCAAATTAGTCCTTACCATTGCACTGTCAAGGTTATTGGCACATTATCTTTATGTGTCCATGTTGCAACCATAAATAATTTACATGAACTCATGGACCAGGAAATATGCTAATGTCGGACAACATGTGTGTAACCATGCAAGCATTTGTTTGGGCAGACTCCATAACCAGATGGCTGTCAAATAGTCATGTGTCATTGGCCCACTAATTTTGCTTTTCTCTTTTGCTTTCTCCTGACAGATGTTGCCACGCAGACGGAGCCGGTGACCATCCTCCCCACCCCAGCTCCCGGGACGGGCAGCAGCATGGGCCCCAGCCACAGCTGCGATGGTGAGTACATCCCACTTCATATGCCTAAAGACTTGTGACCCCTATGTCTTATAGTAAATTCTGGAGACATTTACAATGTACCTATGTGTTTAATAAACACACATCTAGGTTACATGTGTTTGTCCAACAATCCTAAATGCATGTCTGCATGCTTGATTGTTGGCTCACATTCTTGTTTTCGCCACATAGTGGCAAATTGTGGTTTCTAGCAAACAAAATTGGCCTGCTAAGGTGGTGACCTCTAAGATTCTTGGCCAAACAAGTTTAGGCCCTGATGTTTGGCTGTAACTAAACAAATAAATGTCCACACTGGGACTTATACCTTATTTTATTCCCAAGAGTTAAGAGTAAATGTATGCTTGGGATGTTGTGGCCACATTTAAGGCAGCCACTAGTACTCATATAATGGTAACACCTAAGGGCACAGTGGCCAACAATGTGAATGTGAGGTCACATTCTATCTTTTGAATATGTTTTTTTTCTACTCTCTACAGCTTGTGCAAACCATTGCAGACTGTGGCGGTCGATCCGGCGTCTTCGCCTTATGCTGCTGGCCTTGAAGAGGCGTCGTTAGGGTGGGGGGGGGATGTTTGGAGCCGCTGTGCGGCCAAATGTTGGGCCTGTTGCCTGCCTTGGCAAATAAATATTTTGTATTTTTGTAATTACAGTGTGTTGTGCCTTGTCAAGCATAGTTTAAGTGTCTACAAACCCATTATTTGTAAAATGTTGGTGTACCTTTGTAGCCATTCAATGTGTAAACCATAGTAAGATATGGTCACCAATGTGTGGCATACATTTTTGGCTACATGTACATATCTAGATCTAGAGACTCATCCCTGACTGTGTTCTTAGCTATGTCTTAGGGAAAACACAATTTAGAGGTGGGGGTACTCAAATGTATTATAAACAAATTCAACGCAACAAAAATCAAATCAATATTCTTGGCTTGGGGGCCTGGGAGGTTGTGAGTCATTGCTAGGGGTGGTGTTGGGGGCCAACAGTGCAGTAAAAAAAATAGACTGCTTTTGTATGAGCTGTTGCGTCAACAACAAACTTTGTTCCTGGCGCTGTAAAGATTGCTCCATCAGATGTGAAAGCCGATCCAGTTCCCGGTTTGTTTGCAGTTGGTGGCCTTGTCTCACATCCTGGAGCTGGCGCTGCAGGTCCTCAATTTGTTGCCGACACATCAGCACCTGATTTTCCAACGCCGCAATGCGCTCATTATTTCCATCACGCGGCTGTTGGCGACTGTAGTCCTCCAGCATCCGGACCCCTAGTTCATAAAAATCTGCACTGGTCGGTGCCACACCTCCTCTTGTTCTGTATTCAGGCTAAAAAAACCAAAAGAAAAGATTGTAGTGAAGCTGAAACAATGCAGCTATGCCCCTCCAAATCATTTCCCCAAAGTGTAACAATCCAACTTACCCTTGATTGAGCCTCTGTAGCTTGGCCACATGGCACTTGGGAAGAGGTCCCAGCTTGGGGTTCAGGTCCGGCCTCCTGCCAAAACAACAAAGAAATAACATGTGACATGTTGGTTCCTGGACTACCCACCAACATGTCAATGTGGTTATTGTTCCTCAAAATCAGCCATGTTACCTCCGTGTCGTCCGCCCGAAGTAGGTCCGGGGTCTGGCTGCCAGAGAGGGGCAAATCCACATCTGAGAGATGGGGCAAGTTGGCATATGCTAAACAGGAAAGTCATGTTAGTAGGTCAGTGGACCAAACTCAAATGTAAGATGGATAGACTATCGAGGCCATACCTCCACAAAGTGCCAGATTACACACTAGCCAAAAGGGATCTTGTAAACTCAGATTGCTAACATATATGTAAGAGGAAGATGAGCCAATAATTAGTCCAAAAAATAACAGACACATTGCTCAAATTACACATACCCGCAATCTCCCAGATGTCTGGAGTTGGGCCCTCACTCGAGCTTTGCCCTTGAAAATACATGTTTAAACACAAGTTGGCCTACTAAATTACAAAAAAAGGTTTGCAAAAATCCTTACTAGATAATCAAGCAAAACCAACTTACCCTCATCTCTGGCAGCCTCAACGTGAAGGGCCCTTTCCTGACAGCCACTTCCGATATTTCGGCCAACTAAAATACACAATTAATGTCTCTAAATATTCCTAACACTACTCGGGTGAATGTTTGTCTTTAAATAGACCCAAAAAATGCATTGCAATCACTCTAAAAACTATAATAATGAGCCTGGGGATGGCAAATCGTCTACAAATAGGCATCTTCAAGTTGACCTAGCAAACATGTAGATTATTAGACTAACCAAATCGAACCAGTGTAACATAAACAGCATAAAGGATACATTTTTTTTTGGCAATACACACCAACAGGGTCCTGTTGACCTGCAACATCAGAAGTGGTGTCCAAAGATGAACCAGTCACTTGGCCTACAAAGAAAAAAGAGGAATGAAAGACATGCACTTGTGTTAAAGCGGCTAAAGCAAGGTTGGCACATGCACTTACCGGCATCCAAAGAGTAGCTTGGCTCCTGAGGAGATGCTGGTGCCAATGGCGGTGCAGCTAGGCAAAAGCAAAGAAAACATTTAGCCATTGGTAATGTGCGGCACAAAATAAACCATGCATTAAGGTGTGTGTGAGCAGCTCAATCACTAATATTCCCTAATCAAGGCCAGTGTGGCTTCCACATGTATATGCAGATATATGGCCACACATCTCTGGCTTCCAACATAGCTACACATGTTAGGGCCTTGTTAGTTAGTTGCAGAGAGGGTTAAAGTGGACGTGTAAATAGTCCGCAGGCCCATATTATTAATCCTCAACAGTGGTCAAATCTATTGTTTGAGGTGCTCCCACACCCATTTTGTCCAAAAACAACCAGCCCCTAAATTAGTGATAAACACCTTCAATGGCAGACTGGGTTAGGCTTGAGGTTGGTTGAAGGGCAGGAGTTGGGGTGTCCTCCTCCCCCGACTCATGGACATCACCATGTGCACCTATGCAGAAAGCAACAGACAGGAAAGTAAAACATTTATGAGGTATAATGTACTACTTCACATGTCCTACTGTTAGTTGGCCAGAAAGAGACAAAGCAAATCACATACATTAACATCACCAGAAAAAAATATGCAGAAAATATGTACCTTCAGTCCAACCTGTGGTGTCATCCCCAGCATCCACACCCTGCAGCCGAACGAGTGGAATTTTGGCCTTCAGCATCTCCTCATATGACCTGTAGGTACTCTTTGGACCCTGGATGGTCCCACTCTCGACCTCAAGATCATGATTCATCTTTTGCATAAGGGCCCTTCTCAAAGTGTAGAAGCGTTTCCTGCAGGATGGGCCACTACGTGGGTGTTGAGCACTGCTAGTAAGCTCAACACCAATGGCATCCCACAATTTGCTCCTTTCTTGTTTGCCTATAGACTTGCTTTGGGAGCCAAATATCAGCTCCCATTTTGCAAGTGTAAGACGCACAAGAGTATTATTCTCCGCCAAATTAAATTCTGGCTCCCTCTTGGCAATTGGGCGCTTAGCCTGGGGTGCTGCATCACCTTCAGGCTGGGCCCTTTTCCTTAAGGGAGGTCTGCGCACAGCACCCACCACACTCCTACTTGAGCCAGCTGTGGCCGGCAGATGCCCAGAATTTGGCTCCATCCTGTAGCTGCACACACACACCAATACACAACCAACAAGCACGCATGCAGACTACAGAATGGTATCACCGTCTTTTTGGTTTGGGCAGGTTTTATGTGCTCTAACAGCCAATCACAAACAGGTCCACTTAATTGATTCACACATACTGGCCAGGTGCTTGTAGCCACAGCTCCACTGCACTGATTGAACCATGTGTGGTAGTCAATTAACTAATTACAGAGCTCATTAACCAAACAACACACAACCAAAGGCAACAATGTACTCATGTATATTAAACACTTGTGACATGTGGCTATACAAACGGCTATTTAAATAAAGAGCAGCTTACCTTTCATTGGTCCACCACAGAATTTTCAGCCATGTCCGTTAATGCACGCAAGTTTAGGCTCACGTACGCTAGTAGCGCTACTAGCGTACGCCTGCGCACTCCGTTTGACGCACACCTGGGTCAGCTAATTGCAGACAGGAAATAGCAGAGCAACGCAAAAGGCGGCAAAGCGGACCTGTCCTTTTTTAAAGTGAAGTATAAATGGCTGGATTTGCCAACCTTCTGGTATTGTTACACTGTGGCAAAGGCTGTGGTGTGATGGTGTGGTGCTTTGGTCCCTTAGCTCATTTTAGTGTCTGGCTGGGTTTGGTCCTCACTCTCTGTGGCTTGTTGGGTGATTTCTGACATCAGTGCTGTTTCTTTAGGAGATTGATTTTGTTGGCATCTGCAAATATTGTGGAGCATACAGCAAGTGAGGCTTGATTTTGGGGCCTTTTGTGGGCTGTGCAGCAACTCCCCTCTTGGTTGTGCCTAACTTAGAAAGCTGACTTTCAGCAGGCTGGTGGTTCAGACCACTATACTTCTGGTTTGGTGGTGAGCTGCATTGTAGTGAGTGTGTGAGTAGTGTGCTTGCTTGTGTGTGTGGTGTGTTTGTGGTTTTTGTTTTTGTTTTGCTGCTTTTGTATATCTGTTGAGTGTGAGATGGATAAGAGAGTGATGTATGGGTTATGGGTGCAGGGATGTGTGAGAATGCTGGAAGAGCAGGAGGCCAGGGAGGAGGGTGCTGTGAGGCTTAGGGCACCCCAATCCTTTGGCATCCGCCTTTCAGTGGGGGATTTAAGTGATGAGCAGATCAGGAGCCGCTTCCGTCTGAATCGTGCTGCACTACAGTCCCTATATGATCAGATTAAGCACAAAATCGAGCCATCCACCAAACGCACCAGATCCATTCCAGGCATAGTACGCCTATGTGCCAGTCTAAATATTTTGGCACGAGGGACCTTCCAGGCAACCTCTGCCCTCCTCAGCGGGATCAGCCAGGCTACAATGAGCCGCATATTTTTCCAGGTAGTACTGGCTATTTGTGACCTGATCCCTATTTACATCCAGTTTCCTGAGGATGAGGTTGCCCAAATAAAACATGCTTTCTATCGCATGGGAGGGATCCCGAATGTGCTAGGGTGCGTTGATGGTACACATATCCCTTTCCGCCCTCCCCGTGCACAGGAGCTGCATTATAGGAACAGAAAGCAGTTCCACTCCATGAATGTCATGGTTGTGTGTGACCATGACATGAAGCTGCGGGCCGTGAGATCTGGCTTCCCCGGCTCATGCCACGACTCTTACGTCCTGCAGCGGTCAGTCCTGTGCAGGAAGTTTGAGAACAACGAAATGCCAGCTGGCTGGCTACTGGGTAAATAATTAACCATGTCAAAGTATTTTGCATCAAATATGTGGCCTAGTAAGCTATATTTTTACAAATGAAACCAAAAACATGTACTAGTACTAATTGCTGTCTCTCTCCTTGTGTTTTTTCCACAGCGGACAAGGGATATGGGCAGAGAACGTGGGTGATGACTCCGGTCAGAAACCCACAGACCTCTGCCCAAGAATGCTACAATGCAGCACATTGCAAAACCAGAAGCATTGTGGAACGAACCATTGGACTGCTGAAAGCGCGCTTTCTGTGTTTGGCACGCCCAGGAGGAGAGATGTTGTACAGTCCACAAAAGGTCTCCAAGATTATCCTCGCATGCTGTGTGCTCCACAATCTTTGTATATGCCACAGAATCCAACCCCCTGAAGAAACAGCACTGGTGGCCGAAATCCCCAACTTGGCCGCAGAAACGAGTGAGGACACCCAGACTGGCTTTGAGCTAAGGGAAAGCATGATCACTTCATTTTTTGCGGTAAGCTAACTACCCTTCACTCTAATCCAAGTACTGCACTACAGGAGAACTTTTTGTTGGCTACAATCATAATTTGTGTGTAAGATGACCCAAACCACTATAAGGGGTGTTTAAGATGACCCAAACCACTATAAGGGCTGTGTAAGATGACCCAAACCACTATAAGGGCTGTGTAAGATGACCCAAACCACTATAAGGGGTGTGTAAGATGACCCAAACCACTATAAGGGGGGTGTAAGATGACCAAAACCAATAAAAGAGGGGGGGGGGGAAGTTGACCCAAACCACTATAAGGGGGTGTAAGATGACCAAAACCAATAAAAGGGGGGGGGGAAGTTGACCCAAAACACTATAAGGGGGGGTAAGATGACCCAAACCACTATAACGGGGGGTAAGATGACCCAAACCACTATAAGGGGAGGGGGGGGGGAAGTTGACCCAACCCACTATAAGGGGGGGGGGGGGGAAGTTGACCCAAACCACTATAAGGGGGGTGTAAGATAACCCAAACCACTAAAAGGGGGGTGTAAGATGACCAAAACCAATAAAAGGGGGGGGGGAAGTTGACCAAAACCACTATAAGGGGGGTGCAAGATGACCAAAACCAATAAAAGGGGGGGGGAGTTGACCCAAACCACTATAAGGGGGGGGTAAGATGACCCAAACCACTATAAGGGGGGGTAAGATGACCCAAACCACTATAAGTGGGGGGGGTAAGATGACCCAAACCACTATAAGGGGTGTGTAAGATGACCCAAACCACTATAAGGGGGGGGGGAAGTTGACCAACATAACAATTAGGGTTGTTGTGCAAGTTGGCAAAAACTGTCCCAAACAAAAAATGTCAATAATTGCGAAAAAGCAAAATTAAATATAAATACTAACTCCACTTTTTACTCTTTTTTAGGCACCAAGATAACAATCCAGTGGATTTATAATTTTTCACTTTCAACCAAAAAATTAAAAAAATAAATACAAATTAAACAAAGAAACATGTTGCAATGTGTTTACTTCTGAAGGTACTAACATTGATTTCAAGCCAACAGCAAAGCAACGCGTAGGCGCTGTGTTGAATAGCGTGTGTCCAAATGACAGCGCCTACAAAGCTGATCTGAAACATCATATTCACCAATGTAGGCATTGTTCCCAACAACGCCAGGTAGCGACTGAGGAGGCCTGCTATAGCGAATCGCTGCCGCCCGCGGCGTACGCTAGCGGCGCTCATAGTGCCATACTTCAGTCGCTCATCTGTCGCTACCTGGCGCTATTACTGAATCGGCCTCTAAGTTATTTAATTTTGCATTGGTTTCTGACTGCTCATGGCCCAGGGTATCCCAAACTTGCACCTAGCATCCTATCTGTTATACAAAAGAAGCGTGCTTCAGCCTCAGCTGTACTAAGTTATTTAATTTTGCATTGGTTTCTGTCTGCTGTCATTACACCAGGGCCCAGGGTATCCCAAACTTGCAGCTAGCACCCGATCTGTTATACAAAATAAGCGTGTTTCAGCCTCAGCTGTACTAAGTTATTTAATTTTGCATTGGTTTCTGACTGCTGTCATTACACCAGGGCCCAGGGTATTCCAAACTTGCACCTAGCATCCTATCTGTTATACAAAAGAAGCGTGCTTCAGCCTCAGCTGTACTAAGTTATTTAATTTTGCATTGGTTTCTGACTGCTGTCATTACACCAGGGCCCAGGGTATCTCAAACTTGCACCTAGCATCCTATCTGTTATACAAAAGAAGCGTGCTTCAGCCTCAGCTGTACTAAGTTATTTAATTTTGCATTGGTTTCTGACTGCTGTCATTACACAAGGGCCCAGGGTATCCCAAATTTGCACCTAGCATCCTATCTGTTATACAAAAGAAGCGTGCTTCAGCCTCAGCTGTACTAAGTTATTTCATTTTGCATTGGTTTCTGACTGCTGTCATTACACCAGGGCCCAGGGTATCCAAACTTGCACCTAGCATCCTATCTGTTATACAAAAGAAGCGTGCTTCAGCCTCAGCTGTACGGGGAGGCCGATTCATTAATAGAGCCAGGTAGCGACAGATGAGCGTCTGTAGCGTGATTTTTACAGCGCCAGCCAGTATTCGCTGTGCTTGGCCGGCGTTTGCTTGATGACAGCGACTCAGTCGGTGTGCGGTAATGTTGAATACGGGCTTAGGGGTCGCTGTTTCACAGGTTCAGCGTTGTATGTGAGCGCCTGACAACGAATGGCCAGAGCGAACGGCTTGCTTCATATTCATTAAAAAATCACGCTCCGAATTTGCTGGCGCTGTCCATTCCTTGTTTAAACTCCAGTGCGCTGGCGGCGATGGGTGTTAACTAGTTTTTAACCCCTAAACAACCATATTTTTGGATTGTAACATTATACATGTTTTTTGAATCATTTTGTAATATGAATACATTAATATCAGACCTGTAAGATCAATTCTGCACAATTTTTTTTTTTTATTTTTTTTACTTTAAAAAAAAACCCAACATTGCAGAAGTGGTCTCAGAATTTTTGACATTAAAAAAAAAAATATTACCAATTAATTATGATTAATTAAACATTGCTCCATTGAAATGCATTGGACAATGCCAGGGAGCGACAGGTCATACCTGGCGCTGTGAAGGAATTTGCAGCGGCGCTGTTCGTTCCAGGCGGCTTCATGATGAATCCCGCGCTAGCCGTCGCTCTCGCCGGCGCTAGCCTCATTTAGCTTGATAAATGTGTCATTGTGACCGCCGCCGGGCGTACTTGAGTCGGTAGCCGCCGATAGCTGGCGGTACCTGGCGCTCGTCAGACACTACCTGGCGCTAGCCCGTGATAAATAAGGCCATAAGTTATTTAATTTTGCATTGGTTTCTGTCTGCTGTCATTACACCAGAGCCCAGGGTATCCCAAACTTGCAGCTAGCACCCGATCTGTTATACAAAATAAGCGTGTTTCAGCCTCAGCTGTACTAAGTTATTTAATTTTGCATTGGTTTCTGACTGCTGTCATTACACCAGGGCCCAGGGTATCCCAAACTTGCACCTAGCATCCTATCTGTTATACAAAATAGGCGTGCTTCATCCTCAGCTGTACTAAGTTATTTAATTTTGCATTGGTTTCTGACTGCTGTCATTACACCAGGGCGCAGTGTATCCCGATCTGTTATACAAAAGAAGAGTGCTTCAGCCTCAGCTGTATTAAGTTATTTAATTTTGCATTGGTTTCTGTCTGCTGTCATTACACCAGGGCGCAGGGTATCCCAAACTTGCAGCTAGCACCCGATCTGTTATACAAAATAAGCGTGTTTCAGCCTCAGCTGTACTAAGTTATTTAATTTTGCATTGGTTTCTGACTGCTGTCATTACACCAGGGCCCAGGGTATCCCAAACTTGCACCTAGCATCCTATCTGTTATACAAAAGGAGCGTGCTTCAGCCTCAGCTGTACTAAGTTATTTAATTTTGCATTGGTTTCTGTCTGCTGTCATTACACCAGGGCGCAGGGTATCCCAAACTTGCAGCTAGCACCCGATCTGTTATACAAAATAAGCGTGCTTCAGTCTCAGCTGTACTAAGTTATTTAATTTTGCATTGGTTTCTGACTGCTGTCATTACACCAGGGCCCAGGGTATCCCAAACTTGCACCTAGCATCCGATCTGTTATACAAAAGAAGCGTGCTTCAGCCTCAGCTGTACTAAGTTATTTAATTTTGCATTGGTTTCTGTCTGCTGTCATTACACCAGGGCGCAGGGTATCCCGATCTGTTATACAAAAGAAGAGTGCTTCAGCCTCAGCTGTACTAAGTTATTTAATTTTGCATTGGTTTCTGTCTGCTGTCATTACACCAGGGTGCAGGGTATCCCCAACTTGCAGCTAGCACCCGATCTGTTATACAAAATAAGTGTGTTTCAGCCTCAGCTGTACTAAGTTATTTAATTTTGCATTGGTTTCTGACTGCTGTCATTTCACCAGCGCCCAGGGTATCCCAAACTTGCACATAGCATCCTATCTGTTATACAAAAGAAGCGTGCTTCAGCCTCAGCTATTTAATTTTGCATTGGTTTTTGTCTGCTGTCATTACACCGGGGCGCAGGGTATCCCAAACTTGCAGCTAGCACCCGATCTGTTATACAAAATAAGCGTGTTTCAGCCTCAGCTGTACTAAGTTATTTCATTTTGCATTGGTTTCTGACTGCTGTCATTACACCAGGGCCCAGGGTATCCCAAACTTGCAGCTAGCACCCGATCTGTTATACAAAAGAAGCTGAGGCTGAAACACGCTTATTTTGTATAACAGATCGGTGCTAGCTGCAATTTTGGGATACCCTGCACCCTGGTGTAATGACAGCAGACAGAAACCAATGCAAAATTAAATAACTGAGGGCCTTATTCATCAAGCGATAGCGTCTGCTAGTGTGTCAATAGCGCCAGGTATCGCCAGCTATCGGCGGCTACCGACTCCCGAACGCCAGGCTGCGAACACAATCACGCATTTATCACGCTAAATGAGGCTAGCGCCGGTGAAAGCGCCAGGTAGCGCTGGATTCAGCATGTAGCGGACTGCAACGAACAGCGCCGCTGCTAATCCCATCCCAGCGCCAGGTCAGACCTTTTGCTACCTGCCACTCTCCCATACATTTCAATGGCAGACACTGCAATGTTTTTTTTAAGTGGTTTTTGTGTTCTTGTCTTTTGCCAAAAACTAAACACATGTTGTTTAGGATATGTTTGATTAATCTGTCTTGTTTTTATTGATTTTTTGGTGAAAGATGTAATTTTTAGACTGGAATGTTGTGAGTGAAATCTAAAATGCATCTCCTCCCACAAAACACATTAGCCTCAAATTAGCTTGCTTTCACAACACACATGGCTTGTAAAGCTACTTTTTAGTCAGTCATGGTTGGCGCTCACGTTCGCTCATTGAAATTGTCAGCGCCCAAGCTATTCTGCAGCCCTGTCTTTGTTGAATTTGTGGTGGTCAGTGTTTGTGCAGTCGCTGTTGTGATTCGCTATGTGCCGGCACTAGCGTCGCTGTGCTGCACTGTGCTGTTCATACATGTGCCTTTCTGCATTTTTCCCTGAATTCACTTGCAGCGACCCCAGTCGTTCTTAATGAATACACTGTAGTTCTGAGCGTGCATATGTCCACATTCTGCAGGATTTTTTCAGGCGTACAAGCTCATAACAACCCGTTATGCATTCTCCTGTGTGCCACATTATCATGTTGTTGGATAGTTATATTGTGTTATTATTTTATTAAGGAATCAGATTGTTATTTGTAAGCAACCAGATCTGTTTTTGCTCTGACCTATACATTACAGGATATTGAACACCCAGCTAAATCAAGCTAATAATTAATTGCGTCTTGGCCAATAGCTTGTTGTAATGCGTAAATCTACTATTACCGCCACTTAGCTTGCACATAGCGGATATTAGCTTCTTCCTAGTGCGCGGAGTGAATTTTTTTTTTTTTTTGGTGTCGCTTTTGTCATATCCACTTCCGGTTTCCTCCTTTGCGTTTCCACCATGCTGCCCAGGAGACGTGTCATGCGCCTCCCCAGCTCCTCCTCTGACTCTGGCCCCCCCACCCCTCCCCCACCTACCTCACCTCCCCCACCTAACCCCCCTCCACCCCCTCCCCCCCTGGGCCAGCAAAAAATAAAAGGAAGAGGGTGGATAGCCGCGTAAACGGCCAGGTGGTGAAAGTGAGTATGTTTTCCTTGGATTATATGTTTAATCTGTTCTCAGTATAAATGTTTAGGCCATTGGTCTGATGTCATGTATTGATAAACTTTTTTTTTTCATTTCTCATAGGATTTCTGCATCCACCAATACGACTATGCCCATGGGGGCAAGAAGCGTATTGCCCTGGAGGTGAAGGCCACAGTGTCCCGGCACTTCAACACCAGGCTCAGTGTGAGAGCTATTATGCAGAAGTGGTCCGACTTTAAGCGCCGGGACCCTGAAGGCGTGTACCGCCTATATGATGCGTACGCTTTAGGTAAGTGGAAGTTTATGCTATGTTTATACTTTTTGGGAAATAATATTCTAAGCTGTGTCCATTTTGGGTAGTAATTGTAATTTTTTTATTCACCCCCTCAACACAGATAAGCGTCCTCCCCTGGGGAAACGTGGGAAGGGATTCCCCCCCCCGAACGAGACAGGCGGACTCGGGGGAGTCATCGGGGGAGGGTCCCTCTCGAGTGTCCTATTTAGAGGACCCAGGGGAGGAAGGGGATGACGCCCCAGAGGAGTGTGCTGCTGGGGGGCTGTCAGGATCGAGCCTCAGCTCCTCACACTCTGGAGGAGTCTCACCAGCCAAGGGGCCACTCTCAAGTGGGGAGTCCAAGTGGGGTGGAAGTAGTGGACTCTCCCACACTCCCTGAAGGAGCAGGGAGTGAGAGGGAGGAGGGTGGCCCTTTGGGTGGGGGATCTTTGGATCAGAGTGTGAGAAGCCGAGGCTCCACGCCTCCTCCTCAGAGCCCTCCCTGGGCTTCAAGTGGCAGCTCATCCCCTGGTGAGTGCAGATTTAGTCAGTGTTAGTCTGTGACAGGTTACATATGGCCATTTGTACTTAGCCCTTGCCATTCCTCTCTAATTTGCAGCGCATCATATAGGCGGCACCTCCAGGTGCTTTTGGCAACGCCTTCTCCACGGGTATAGTCATGGTAAGTGTTTGTTGTTATCCCTCACATTCCATATGTTATGACATTCCTTAAAGTGGACCAATACCCATTGTTGATTGGGCTGGGAATCTATAAGCTTTCCTGCCCAATCACCTCCCTCACCGCGGGCCCCCCCCAAAAGCCCACAAACTCCTTACCTCATTGGGGGTGGCAGAAGCCACCGCCGCCATCTCCTGCGCGCCCCTCTAGATGTGTGTGCGCCCGCACTGTCCGTTTGTGAATGGCCTGCGCAGGCGCACGCCCTGGAGGAGTGGCGCGCGGGAGGCGGCGGCGGACGGGCTCTCTTTTCGATTGGTGTGCCCTGCCAAAGTGGACCAAAACACAGGATAGTATAAATCCTGGGTCTTGGTCCACTTTTAACATACACATGTTTCATGGTCCATAGTACAAGCTGGTTTTATAATTTACATTAACATTACAAACCCCACTACAGTGCAATCCAACTGGCAACCACCCCTATGTTTCAGCCCACACCATGATGGGGGCTAGCAAATGTGTTATTTTTGTAAGTTGTTCCGGCTAACACATGTTGCACACTAGTAAGATTCTACACTCAACTGCACATTAGGCCTTACCATTGCACTGTCAAGGTTATTGGCACATTATCTTTATGTGTCCATGTTGCAACCATAAATAATTTACATGAACTCATGGACCAGGAAATATGCTAATGTCGGACAACATGTGTGTAACCATGCAAGCATTTGTTTTGGCAGACTCCATAACCAGATGGCTGTCAAATAGTCATGTATCATTGTCCCACTAATTTTTGTTTTCTCTTTTGCTTTCTCCTGACAGATGTGGCCACGCAGACGGAGCCGGTGACCATCCTCCCCACCCCAGCTCCCGGGACGGCCAGCAGCATGGGCCCCAGCCACAGCTGCGATGGTGAGTACATCCCACTTCATATGCCTAAAGACTTGTGACCCCTATGTCTTATAGTAAATTCTGGAGACATTTACAATGTACCTATGTTTTCTAAACACACATCTAGGTTACATGTGTTTGTTCAACAATCCTAAATGCATGTCTGCATGCTTGATTGTTGGCTCCCATTCTTGTTTTGGCCACATAGTGTAAAATTGTGGTTTATTGCAAACAAAATTGGCCTGCTAAGGTGGTGACCTCTAATATGCTTGGCCCAACCAGTTTAATCGTTAGGACTTAGGCCCTGATGTTTGGCTGTAACTAAACAAATAAATGTCCACACTGGGACTTAGACCTTAATTTATTCCCAAGAGTTCAGAGTAAATGTATGCTTGGGATGTTGTGGCCACATTTAAGGCAGCCACTAGTACTCATATAATGGTAACACCTAAGGGCACAGTGGCCAACAATGTGAATGTGAGCGTCAGCTAATTTGAGCCAATTACATTACATTGCTACATCTGTGTATGTTGAGGTCACATTCTATCTTTTGAATATGGTTTTTTTCTACTCTCTACAGCTTGTGAAAACCAGCATCGCAGACTGTGGCAGTCGATCCGGCGTCTTCGCCTTATGCTGCTGGCCTTGAAGAGGCGTCGTTAGGGTGGGGGGGTATGTTTTGAGCCGCTGTGCGGCGGAATGTTGGGCCTGTTGCCCGCCTTGCGGAATAATAAATATTTTGTATTTTTTTAATTACAGTGTGTTGTGCCTTGTCAAGCATAGTTTAAGTGTCTACCAACCCATTATTTGTAAAATGTTGGTGTACCTTTGTAGCCATTTAATGTGTAAACCATAGTAAGGTATGGTCACCAATGTGTGTCATATATTTCTGGCTACATGTACATATCTAGATCTAGAGACTCATCCCTGACTGTGTTCTTAGCTATGTCTTTGAAAAAACACAATTTAGAGGTGGGGGTACTCAAATGTATTTGAAACAAATGAAACACAACAAAAAGAAATTCAATATTCTTGGCTTGGGGGCCTGGGAGGTTGAGAGTCATTGCTAGGGGTGGTGTTGGGGGACAACAGTGCAGTAAAAAAAATAGACTGCTGTTGTATCAGCTGATGCAACAACAACAAACTTTGGTCCTGGCGTTGTAAAGATTGCTCCATCACATGTGCAATGCGATTCAGTACCCGGTTGGTTTGAATTTGGTGTCCTTCTCTCACATCCTGGAGCTGGCGCTGCAGGTCCTCAATTTGTTGCCGAGACACCAGCACCTGATTTTCCAACGCCGCAATACACTCATTAGTTCCATCACGCGGCTGTTGGCGACTGTAGTCCTCCAGCATCCGGACCCCTAGCTCATAAAAATCGGCACTGGTCGGTGCCACACCTCCTCTTGTTGTGTGTTCCGGCTAAAAAACAAAAAGAAAAGATTGTAGTGAAGGTGAAACAATGCAGGTATGCCCCTACCAATCATTTACCCAAAGTGTAACAATCAAACTTACCCTTGATTGAGCCTCTGTAGCTTGGCCACATGGCACTTGGGAAGAGGTCCCAGCTTGGGGTTCAGGTCTGGCCTCCTGCCAAAACACCAAAGAAATAACATGTTACATGTTGGTTCCTGGACTACCCACAAACATGTCAATGTGGTTACTGTTCCCCAAAATCAGCCATGTTACCTCAGTGCCGTCTGCCTGAAGGAGTTCCGGGGTCTGGCTGCCAGAAAGAGGCAAATCCACATCTGAGAGATGGGGCAAGCTGGCATATGCTAAATAGGAAAGTCATGTTAGTAGGTCAGTGGACCAAACTCAAATGAAATATGGATAGACTATCGAGGCCATACCTCAACAAAGTTGCAGATTACACACTAGCCAAAAGGGATCTTGTAAACTCAGATTGCTAACATGTATGTAAGAGGAAGATGAGCCAATAATTGGGCCAAACAATAACACTTTGCTCAAATTAAACTTACCCTCCATCTCCCACATGTCCAGAGTTTGGCCCTCACTCGAGCTTTGCCCTTGAAAAAACATGTTTAAACACAAGTTGGCCTACTAAATAACCAAAAAGGTTTGCAAAAATCCTTACGAGATCAAGCAAAACCAACTTACCCTCATCTCTAGCAGCCTCAACGTGAAGGGCCCTTTCCGGACAGCCACTTCCGATATTCCGGCCAACTAAAAAACACAATTAATGTCTCTAAATATTCCTAACACTACTCTGGTGAATGTTTGTCTTTTAATATACACAAAAAATGCATTGCAATCACTCTAAACAGTTTACTAATGAGCCTGGGGATGGCAAATCCACTAAAAAAAGCCATCTTCAAGTTGACCTAGCAAACATGTAGATTATTAGATTAACCAAATAGAACCAGTGTAACATAAACAGCATAAAGGATACATTGTTTTGGGCAATACACACCAACAGGGTCCTGTTGACCTGCAACATCGGAAGTGGTGTCCAAAGATGAAGCAGTGACTTGGCCTACCAAGAAAAAAGAGGAATGAAAGACATGCACTTGTGTTAAAGTGGCTAAAGCAAGGTTGACACATGCAGTTACCGGCATCCAAAGAGTAGCTTGGCTCCTGAGGAGATGCTGGTGCCAATGGCGGTGCAGCTAGGCAAATTCAAAGAATAAATTTAGCCATTGGTAATGTGCGGGACCCAAAAAAGAAAAAAGGTGTGTGTTAGCAGCTCAAGCAATAATATTCCCTAATCAAGGCCAGTGTGGCTTCCACATGTATATGCAGATATATGGCCACACATCTCTGGCTTCCCACATAGCTACACATGTTAGGGCCTTGTTAGTTAGTTGCTGAGAGGGTTAAAGTGGGCGTGAAATTAGTCCGCAGGCCCATATTAGTAATCCTCAACAGTGGTACAAGCTATTGTTTGAGGTGCTCCCACACCCATTTTGTACAAAAACAACCCAGCCCATAAATTATTGATGAATACCTTCAATGGCAGACTGGGTTAGGCTTGAGGTTGGTTGAAGGGCAGGAGTTGTGGTGTCCTCAGCCAAATCCGGGACATCACCATGTGCACCTATGCAGAAAGCAGCAGACAAGAAAGGAAAACATTTATGAGGTATAATGTACTACTTCACAGGTCCTACTGTTAGTTGGCCAGAAAGAGACAAAGCAAATCACATACATTAACATTACCAGCAAAAAAAAAGCAGAAAATATGTACCTTCAGTCCAACCTGTGGTGTCATCCCCAGCATCAACACCCTGCAGCCGAATCAGCGGAATTTTGGGCTTCAGCATCTCCTCATATGGCCTGTAGGTACTCTTTGGACCCTGGATGGTCCCACTCTCGACATCAAGATCATGCTTCATCTTTTGCATAAGGGCCCTTCTCAAAGTGTAGAAGCGTTTCTTGCAGGATGGGCCACGACCGTGGGTATTGAGCACTGCTAGTAAGCTCCTCCCCAATGGCATCCCACAATTTGCTCCTTTCTTGCTTGACTATAGACTGGCTTTGGGAGCCAAATATTAGCTCCCATTTGGCCAGGATAAGGCGCACAAGAGTATTGTTCTCTGCCAAATTAAATTCTGGCTCCCTCTTGGCAAATGGGCATCTGGCCTTGGGTGCAGGCTCGCCTTGGGCCTGGGCCCTTTTCCTTAAGGGAGGTCTGCGCACAGCACCCAACACACTAGTACTTGGGCCAGCTGTGGCCGGCAGATGTCCAGAATTTGGCTCCATCCTGTAGCTGCACACACACACCAATAGACAACACACAATCACGCATACAGACTACAGAATGGCATCGCCCTCTTTTTGGGTTGGGCAGGTTTTATGTGCTCTACCAACCAATCACAAACAGGTCCACTTAATTGCTTCACACATACTGGCCAGGTGCTTGTAGCCACAGCTCCACTGATTGAACCATGTTTGGTAGGCAATTAACTAATTACAAAGCTCATTAACCAAACAACACACAACCAAAGACAACAATGTACTCATGTATATTAAACACTTGTGACATGTGGCTCTACAAACGGCTATTTAAATAAAGAGCAGCTTACCTTTCATTGGTCCACCACAGAATTTTCAGCCATGTCCGTTAATGCATGCAAGTTTCGGCTCACGTACGCTAGTAGCGCTAATAGCGTGCGCATGCGAAATCCGTATCACGCACACCTGGGTCAGCTAATTGCAGACAGGAAATATCAGAGCAATGCAAAAGGCGGCAAAGCGGACCTGTCCTTTTTCAAAGTAAAGTATAAATGGCTGGATTTGCCAACCTTCTGGTATTGTTACACTGTGGCAAAGGCTGTGGTGTGGTGGTGTGGTGTTTTTGTCCCTTAGCTCATTTTAGTGTCTGGCTGGGTTGGGTCCTCACTCTCTGTGGCTTGTTGGGTGATTTCTGACATCAGTGCTGTTTCTTTAGGAGATTGATTTTGTTGGCATATGCAAATATTGTGGAGCATACAGCAAGTGAGGCTTGATTTTGGGGCCTTTTGTGGGCTGTGCAGCAACTCCCCTCTTGGTTGTGCCTAACTTAGAAAGCACACTTTCAGCAGTCTGGTGGTTCAGACCACTATACTTCTGGTTTTGTGGTGAGCTGCATTGTAGCGAGTGTGTGAGTAGTGTGCTTGCTTGTGTGTGTGGTGTGTTTGTGGATTTTGTTTTTGTTTTGCTTCTTTGGTATATCTGTTGAGTGTGAGATGGATAAGAGGGTGATGTATGGGTTATGGGTGCAGGGATGTGTGAGAATGCTGGAAGAGCAGGAGGCCAGGGAGGAGGGGGCTGTGAGGCTTAGGGCACCCCGATTCCTTTGGCATCCGCCTTTCAGTGTGGGATTTAAGTGACGAGCAGATCAGGAGCCGCTTCCGTCTAAATCGTGCAGCACTACAGTCCCTATATGATCAGATTAAGACCAAAATCGATCCATCCACCAAACACACCAGATCCATTCCAGGCATAGTACGCCTATGTGCCAGTCTTAATATTTTGGCACGAGGGACCTTCCAGGCAACCTCTGCCCTCCTCAGCGGGATCAGCCAGGCTACAATGAGCCGCATATTTTTCCAGGTAGTACTGGCTATTTGTGACCTGATCCCTATTTACATCAAATTTCCTGAGGATGAGGTTGCCAAAATAAAACATGCTTTCTATCGCATGGGAGGGATCCCGAATGTGCTAGGGTGCGTGGATGGTACACATATCCCTTTCTGCCCTCCCCGTGCACAGGAGCTGCATTATCGGAACCGAAAGCAGTTCCACTCCATCAATGTCATGGTTGTGTGTGACCATGACATGAAGCTGCGGGCCGTGAGATCTGGTTTCCCCGGCTCATGCCACGACTCTTACGTGCTGCAGCGGTCAGTCCTGTGCAGGAAGTTTGAGAACAACGAAATGCCAGCTGGCTGGCTACTGGGTAAATAAGTAACCATGTCAAAGTATTTTCCCTAAAATATGTGGCCTAGTAAGCTATATTTTTAAAAATGCAAAAGAAAACATGTACTAGTACTAATTGCTGTCTCTCTCCTTGTGTTGTTTCCACAGCGGACAAGGGATACGGGCAGAGAACGTGGGTGATGACTCCGGTCAGAAACCCACAGACCTCTGCCCAAGAACGCTACAATGCAGCACATCGCAAAACCAGAAGCATTGTGGAACGAACCATTGAACTGCTGAAAGCGCGCTTTCTGTGTTTGGCACGCCCAGGAGGAGAGATGTTGTACAGTCCACAAAAGGTCTCCAAGATTATCCTTGCATGCTGTGTGCTCCACAATCTTTGTATATGCCACAGAATCCAACCCCCTGAAGAAACAGCACTGGTGGCCGAAATCCCCAACTTGGCCGCAGAAACGAGTGAGGACACCCAGACTGGCTTTGAGCTAAGGGAAAGCATGATCGCTTCGTTTTTTGCGGTAAGCTAACTACCCTTCACTCTAATCCAAGTACTGCACTACAGGGGAACTATCTGTTGGCTACAATCATAATTTGTCACAAACTACTATAAGGGCTGTGTAAGCTGACCCTAACCACTCTAAGGGCTGTGTAAGATGAGCCAAACCACTCTAAGGGCTGTGTAAGATGAGCCAAACCACTCTAAGGGCTGTGTAAGATGAGCCAAACCACTCTAAGGGCTGTGTAAGATGAGCCAAACCACTCTAAGGGCTGTGTAAGATGAGCCAAACCACTCTAAGGGCTGTGTAAGATGACCCAAACCACTCTAAGGGCTGTGTAAGATGAGCCAAACCACTCTAAGGGCTGTGTAAAATGAGCCAAACCACTCTAAGGGCTGTGTAAGATAACCCAAACCACTCTAAGGGCTGTGTAAGATGACCCAAACCACTCTAAGGGCTGTGTAAGATGAGCCAAACCACTCTAAGGGCTGTGTAAGATGAGCCAAACCACTATAAGGGCTGTGTAAGATGAGCCAAACCACTATAAGGGCTGTGTAAGATGAGCCAAACCACTATAAGGGGGGGGGGGGAGTTGACCAACATAACAATTAGGGGTGTTGTGCAAGTTGGCAAAAACTGTCCCAAAGAAAATTAAAAAAATGTCAATAAATGCGAAAAAAAAAATTAATTCTAAATACTAATTCCAATTTTTCTTCTTTTTTAGGCACCAAGATAAAAAAACCACTGGAGTTTTATTGGTCACTTTCACCCAAAAAAATATAAAAATAAAACAAAATTCACCAAAGAAACATGTTGCAATGTGTTTACTACTGAAGGTACTAACATTGATTTCAAGCCAACAGCAAACCAAGGCGCAGGCGCTGTGTTGAATAGCGTCATAGTGTCAAAATGACAGCGCCTACAAAGCTGATCTGAAACATCATATTCACCAATGTAGGCATTGTTCCCAACAACGCCAGGTAGCGACTGAGAAGGCCTGCTATAGCGAATCGCAGCCGCCCGCGGCGTACGCTAGCGGCGCTCATAGCACCATACTTCAGTCGCTCATCTGTCACTACCTGGCGCTATTACTGTTACTTGGCTTCTTTTGTATAACAGATAGGATGCTAGGTGCAAGTTTGGGATACCATGGGCCCTGGTCTAATGACAGCAGTCAGAAACCAATGTAAAATTAAATAACTTAGTACAACTGAGGCTGAAGCAGCTAGCACCCTATCTGTTATACAAAATAAGCGTGCTTCAGCCTCACTTGTACTAAGTTATTTAATTTTGCATTGGTTTCTGACGGCTGTCATTACACCAGGGCCCAAGGTATCCCAAACTTGCACATAGCATCCTATCTGTTATACAAAATAAGCGTGTTTCAGCCTCAGCTGTACTAAGATATTTAATTTTGCATTGGTTTCTGACTGCTGTCATTACACCAGGGCCCAGGGTATCCCAAACTTGCAGCTAGCACCCTATCTGTTATACAAAAGAAGCGTGCTTCAGCCTCAGCTGTACTAAGTTATTTAATTTTGCATTGGTTTCTGTCTGCTGTCATTACACCAGGGCACAGGGTATCCCAAACTTGCAGCTAGCACCCGATCTGTTATACAAAATAAGCGTGCTTCAGCCTCAGCTGTACTAAGTTATTTAATTTTGCATTGGTTTCTGACTGCTGTCATTACACCAGGGCCCAGGGTATCCCAAACTTGCAGCTAGCACCCGATCTGTTATACAAAATAAGCGTGTTTCAGCCTCAGCTGTACTAAGAAATTTAATTTTGCATTGGTTTCTGACTGCTGTCATTACACCAGGGCCCAGGGTATCCCAAACTTGCACCTAGCATCCGATCTGTTATACAAAAGAAGCGTGATTCAGCCTCAGCTGTACTAAGTTATTTAATTTTGCATTGGTTTCTGTCTGCTGTCATTACACCAGGGCACAGGGTATCCCAAACTTGCAGCTAGCACCCGATCTGCTATACAAAATAAGCGTGTTTCAGCCTCAGCTGTACTAAGTTATTTAATTTTGCATTGGTTTCTGACTGCTGTCATTACACCAGGGCCCAGGGTATCCCAAACTTGCAGCTAACACCCTATCTGTTATACAAAATAAGCATGTTTCAGCCTCAGCTGTACTAAGTTATTTAATTTTGCATTGGTTTCTGACTGCTGTCATTACACTAGGGCCCAGGGTATCCCAAACTTGCAGCTAGCACCCGATCTGTTATACAAACGAAGCGTGCTTCAGCCTCAGCTGTACTAAGTTATTTAATTTTGCATTGGTTTCTGACTGCTGTCATTACACCAGGGCGCAGGGTATCCCAAACTTGCAGCTAGCATCCGATCTGTTATACAAAATAATGCGTGTTTCAGCCTCAGCTGTACTAAGAGGCCGATTCAGTAATAGCGCCAGGTAGTGACAGATGAGCGACTGAAGTATGGCGCTATGAGCGCCGCTAGTGTACACCGCGGGCGGCAGCGATTCGCTATAGCAGGCCTCCTCAGTCGCTACCTGGCGTTGTTGGGAACAATGCCTACATTGGTGAATATCCGTTTCAGATCAGCTTTTGAGGCGCTGTCATTTGGACACACGCTATTCAACACAGCGCCTGCGCTTTGCTTTGCTGTTGGCTTGAAATCAATGTTAGTACCTTCAGAAGTAAACACATTGCAACATGTTTCTTTGGTACATTAGTATTTATTTTTTTAATGTTTTGGTGGGAAAAGATTAAATCTCCACTGGATTTTTATCTTGGTGCCTGAAAAAGAATAAAAAGTGCAGTTAGTATTTAGCTTTTTCGCATTTATTGTTTTTTGTTTATTTTTTTGGTTAACAGTTTGGCCAAACTTGCACAACAACCCTAATTGTTTTGTTGGACAAATTCCCCCCCCCCTTATAGTGGTTTTGGGTCATCTTACACCCTTCTTATACTGGGTTTGGCTCATCTTACACCCCCTTATAGTGGTTTTGGGTCATCTTACACCCCCCTTATAGTGGGTTTGGCTCATCTTACACCCCCCTTATAGTGGTTTTGGGTCATCTTACACCCCCTTATAGTGGGTTTGGGTCATCTTACACCCCCCTTATAGTGGTTTTGGGTCATCTTACACCCCCTTATAGTGGGTTTGGGTCATCTTACACCCCCCTTATAGTGGGTTTGGCTCATCTTACACCCCCTTATAGTGGTTTTGGGTCATCTTACACCCCCTTATAGTGGTTTTGGGTCATCTTACACCCCCCTTATAGTGGGTTTGGCTCATCTTACACCCCCCTTATAGTGGGTTTGGCTCATCTTAAACCCCCTTATAGTGGTTTTGGGTCATCTTACACCCCCTTATAGTGGTTTTGGGTCATCTTACACCCCCTTATAGTGGTTTTGGGTCATCTTACACCCCCTTATAGTGGTTTTGGGTCATCTTACAGCCACTTATAGTGGGTTTGACTCATCTTACACCCCCTTATAGTGGTTTTGGGTCATCTTACACCCCTTATAGTGGTTTTGGGTCATCTTACACCCCCCTTATAGTGGGTTTGGCTCATCTTACACCCCCCTTATAGTGGTTTTGGGTCATCTTACACCCCCTTATAGTGGGTTTGGGTCATCTTACACCCCCCTTATAGTGGTTTTGGGTCATCTTACACCCCCCCTTATAGTGGGTTTGGCTCATCTTACACCCCCCTTATAGTGGGTTTGGCTCATCTTACACCCCCTTATAGTGGTTTTGGGTCATCTTACACCCCCCTTATAGTGGGTTTGGCTCATCTTACACCCCCTTATAGTGGTTTTGGGTCATCTTACACCCCCTTATAGTGGTTTTGGGTCATCTTACACCCCCTTATAGTGGGTTTGGGTCATCTTACACCCTCCTTATAGTGGGTTTGGCTCATCTTACACCCCCTTATAGTGGGTTTGGGTCATCTTACACCCCCCTTATAGTGGGTTTGGGTCATCCTACACCCCCCTTATACTGGGTTTGGGTCATGTTACACACCCCTTATAGTAGTTTGTGACAAATTTGGATTGGAGACAACAAATAGTTCCCCTGTAGTGCAATACTTGGATAAGAGTGAAGTATAGTTAGCTTAAGGCAAAAAACGAAGAGATCATGCTTTCCCTTAGCTCAAAGCCACTCTGGGTGTCCTCACTCGTTTCTGTGGGCAAGTTGGGGATTTCGGGCACCAGTGCTGTTTCTTCAGGGGCTTGGATTCTGTGGCATATACAGAGATTGTGGAGCACACAGCATGCTAGGATTATCTTGGAGACCTTTTGTGGACTGTACAGCATCTCTCCTCCTGGCCGTGCCAAACACAGAAAGCGCGCTTTCAGCAGTCCGATGGTTCGTTCCACAATGCTTCGGGTTTTGCGATGTGCTGCATTGTAGCGTTCTTGGGCAGAGGTCTGTGGGTTTCTGACCGGAGTCATCACCCACGTTCTCTGCCCATATCCCTTGTCCGCTGGAGAAAAAACACAATGAGAGAGACAGCAATTAGTACTAGGAAATGTTTTGGGTTTCATTTGTAAACAAATAGCTTACTAGGCCACATATTTTAAGCTAAATACTTTGACATGGTTAATTATTTACCCAGTAGCCAGCCAGCTGGCATTTCGCTGTTTTCAAACTTCCTGCACAGGACTGACCGCTGCAGGACGTAAGAATCATGGCATGAGCCGGGGAAGCCAGATCTCACGGCCCGCAGCTTCATGTCATGGTCACAGACGACCATGACATTCATCGAGTGGAACTGCTTACGGAACTGCAGCTCCTGTGCACGGGGAGGGCGGAAAGGGATATGTGTACCATCAATCCACCCTAGCACATTCGGGATCCCTCCCATGCGATAGAATGCATGTTTTATTTTGGCAACCTCATCCTCAGGAAACTGGATGCAAATAGGGATCAGGTCACAAATAGCCAGTACTACCTGTATAAATATGCAGCTCATTGTAGCCTGGCTGATCCCGCTGAGGAGGGCAGAGGTTGCCTGGAGGGTCCCTCGTGCCAAAATGTTAAGACTGGCACATAGGCGTACTATGCCTGGAATGGATCTGGTGCGTTTGGTCGATGGCTCGATTTTGTGCTTAATCTGATCATATAGGGACTGTAGTGCAGCACGATTCAGACGGAAGCGGCTCCTGATCTGCTCCTCACTTAAATCCCACACTGAAAGGCGGATTCCAAAGGATCGGGGTGCCCTAAGCCTCACAGCCCCCTCCTCCCTGGCCTCCTGCTCTTCCAGCATTCTCACACATCCCTGCACCCATAACCCATACATCACCCTCTTATCCATCTCACACTCAACAGATATACAAAAGAAGCAAAACAAAAACCAAAACCACAAACACACCACACACACAAGCAAGCACACTACTCACACACTCACTACAATGCAGCTCACCACAAAACCAGAAGTATAGTGGTCTGACCCACCAGACTGCTGAAAGTCAGCTTTCTAAGTTAGGCACAACCAAGAGGGGAGTTGCTGCACAGCCCACAAAAGGCCCCAAAATCAAGCCTCACTTGCTGTATGCTCCACAATATTTGCATATGCCAACAAAATCCAGCTCCTAAAGAAACAGCACTGATGTCAGAAATCACCCAACAAGCCACAGAGAGTGAGGACAAAACCCAGCCAGACACTCAAATGAGCTAAGGGACCAAAGCACCACACCACCACACCACAGCCTTTGCCACAGTGTAACAATACCAGAAGGTTGCCAAATCCAGCCATTTATACTTCACTGAGAAAAAGGACAGGTCCTCTTTTCTGCCTTTTGCGTTGCTCTGCTATTTCCTGTCTCCAATTAGCTGACCCAGGTGTGCGTGAAACGGAGTGTGCACGCGCACGCTAGTAGCGCTACTAGCGTACGTGAGCCGAAACTTGCGTGCATTAACGGACATGGCTGAAAATTCTGTGGTGGACCAATGAAAGGTAAGCTGCTCTTGATTTAAATAGCCGTTTGTATAGCCACATGTCACAAGTGTTTAATATACATGAGTACATTGTTGTCTTTGGTTGTGTGTTGTTTGGTTAATGAGCTCTGTAATTAGTTAATTAATAGAGATGAGCGAGTAGTGAAATATTCGAAATTTCGAATTTCGATTCGAATAGACCGCGTTACTCGACTACTCGACCGATTATCGAATCCCATTATAGTCTATGGAAAAAAAATGCTCGCCACTTGGAAATCTCAATTCGACCACTTGGAGGTCACCAAGTCCACCCTGAAACATCAGAAAATGATGCCAACACTGCTGGAATGCAACTGGGACAGCAGGGGAAGCATGTCTGGGTGCATATAACACGCCCAAGTCGCACTATTACGCCACTATCACTGCCACTCAACAATACACTCCAAACACAATATAACTTCTACGTAAAGTGAGACAAGACAAGGAAACCTTCTTTCCTCTACATTGCCATGGACCCCAAGCCAAACTGTACAAAAAAGAACAAAATTCTGCACCCCTTAAAATCACGTTGCCTAATGACAACCACAGATGGCATAGGCAAGGGGGAAAATAAATAGACCCCACCCCTAATTGTCATTGTGTGTGTGTGTGTGTGTGTGAGATGTGGTCAGACATGCCCTCTTGTGTCATTGTGTCACCCCAGCAGTAAGGGAAGCTTAAAGGAGGAGGTATGTTACAGTGTGTTACCCCAGCAGTAAGGGAAGCTTACAGGAGGAGGTTTGTTACAGTGTGTCACCCCAGCAGTCAGGGAAGCTTACAGGAGGAGGTTTGTTACAGTGTGTCACCCCAGCAGTCAGGGAAGCTTACAGGAGGAGGTTTGTTACAGTGTGTCACCCCAGCAGTAAGGGAAGCTTACAGAAGGAGGTTTGTTACAGTGTGTTACCCCAGCAGTAAGGGAAGCTTAAAGGAGGAGGTTTGTTACATTGTGTCACCCCAGCAGTCAGGGAAGCTTACAGGAGGAGGTTTGTTACATTGTGTCACCCCAGCAGTAAGGGAAGCTTACAGGAGGAGGTTTGTTACAGTGTGTCACCCCAGCAGTAAGGGAAGCTTACAGGAGGAGGTTTGTTACAGTGTGTCACCCCAGCAGTCAGGGAAGCTTACAGGAGGAGGTTTGTTACAGTGTGTCACCCCAGCAGTAAGGGAAGCTTACAGGAGGAGGTTTGTTACAGTGTGTCACCCCAGCAGTAAGGGAAGCTTACAGGAGGAGGTTTGTTACAGTGTGTTACCCCAGCAGTCAGGGAAGCTTAAAGGAGGAGGTTTGTTACATTGTGTCACCCCTGCAGTCAGGGAAGCTTACAGGAGGAGGTTTGTTACATTGTGTCACCCCAGCAGTAAGGGAAGCTTACAGGAGGAGGTTTGTTACAGTGTGTCACCCCAGCAGTCAGGGAAGCTTACAGGAGGAGGTTTGTTACAGTGTGTCACCCCAGCAGTAAGGGAAGCTTACAGGAGGAGGTTTGTTACAGTGTGTTACCCCAGCAGTAAGGGAAGCTTAAAGGAGGAGGTTTGTTACATTGTGTCACCCCAGCAGTCAGGGAAGCTTACAGGAGGAGGTTTGTTACAGTGTGTCACCCCAGCAGTAAGGGAAGCTTAAAGGAGGAGGTTTGTTACATTGTGTCACCCCAGCAGTCAGGGAAGCTTACAGGAGGAGGTTTGTTACAGTGTGTCACCCCAGCAGTAAGGGAAGCTTACAGGAGGAGGTTTGTTACAGTGTGTCACCCCAACAGTAAGGGAAGCTTACAGGAGGAGGTTTGTTACAGTGTGTCACCCCAGCAGTAAGGGAAGCTTAGAGCTGAGACCTCTTAAAAATTGTGTGGAGTCCCAAGAGCTGAGACCTCTTAAAAATTGTGTGGAGGCCCAAGAGCTCAGACCTCTTAAAAATTGTGTGGAGGCCCAAGAGCTGAGACCTCTTGAAAATTGTATTAAGGCCCAAGAGCTGAGACCTCTTAGAAATTGTGTGGAGGCCCAAGAGATGAGACCTCTTAAAAATTGTGTGGAGTCCCAAGAGCTGAGACCTTTTAAAAATTGTGTGGAGTCCCAAGAGCTGAGACCTCTCAAACATTGTGTGGAGTCCCAAGAGCTGAGACCTTTCAAACATTGTGTGGAGTCCCAAGAGCTGAGACCTCTTAAAAATTGTGTGGAGGCCCAAGAGCTGAGACCTCTTAAAAATTGTGTGGAGTCCCAAGAGCTGAGACCTTTTAAAAATTGTGTGGAGTCCCAAGAGCTGAGACCCCTCAAACATTGTGTGGAGTCCCAAGAGCTGAGACCTCTCAAACATTGTGTGGAGTCCCAAGAGCTGAGACCTCTTAAAAATTGTGTGGAGGCCCAAGAGCTGAGACCTCTTAAAAATTGTGTGGAGGCCCAAGAGCTGAGACCTCTTAAAAATTGTGTGGAGGCCCAAGAGCTGAGACCTCTTAAAAATTGATTGTATTAAGCCCAAGAGGTGAGCCATAATTTTTTTTTATTAATACAGCAATTCTACGGCGGTTAAGGAGGAGGAGGAGGAGGAGGAAATGGCACTTCATACAGATGGCACTTCACTCTTGGCTGCTTTCCACTGTTGTACAAGCAAAGTCCGGGTCAATCCACTTGCTGTTCATTTTGATTAGCGTCAGCCTGTCCGCACTGTCGGTTGACAGGCGGCTGCGCTTATCGGTTATAATGCCCCCGGCTGCGCTGAACACCCTCTCTGATAGCACGCTGGCGGCAGGGCAGGCAAGCACCTCCAAGGCGTACAGGGACAATCTTCCCCTTTGTTGTGTGCTGCCACTGCGGTCCAGACCTCCAGCCAGGACACCTCCACATCTGCCTCTGCCTCGGCTACTTTGGGGCCTTCTCCTTCAGCCCCCCCTTCCCCCGCATCTTCGTCTGCACCTTCCATCTCCTCGTCCCATCAACTGTCCATCCCAAACAGGGATGGCCTACATACCACCCCCGCCCAAGATTGCCAGCACGGGTTCTGATAGACCCCCCTCCTCTTCCTCCTCCTCCTCCTCCTCTGCCTTAACATCGCCCTCAGCCCCTAGCTGGAAGCGTTGCAGCACTGGCGCGGGGAGACGTCAGCAGGCGGTGCTTAAGCTCATCAGCTTGGGCGACAGGAAGCACAGCGCTGCAGAGGTGAGGCACGCCATATTGCAGCAGACAGAGATGTGGCTATCGCCGCTGCAGCTAGGACCAGGCATGGTCGTGTGCGATAACGGCCGTAACCTGGTGGTGGCTCTGGAGCTTGCAGAACTCAATCACGTACCATGCCTGGCCCACGTTTTTAATTTGGTAGTACAAAAGTTTCTAAAGACTTACCCCAACCTGGCAGAGCTACTGGTCAAAGTGCGTCGCTTGTGCGCTCACTTTCGGAAGTCAACTGTAGCTGCTGCTAGCTTAAAAAAAATCCAGCAACGCCTCCATTTGCCTCAACATCGGCTGTTGTGCGACCTGCCCACTCGCTGGGATTCCACCTATTGCATGTTGGCCAGGGTGTGTGAGCAGCAGAGAGCATTGATGGAGTACCAGATGATGCATCCACGCGTGCATCCAACTCAGCTCCCTCAGTTTGCCAACCACGAGTGGCCATGGATGGCAGACATATGCGATGTATTGCGTATCTTTGAGGAGTCCACTAAGAAGGTCAGCAGCGAGGACGCTATAGTGAGCGTAACCATCCCGCTCCTATGCGTCCTTAAAGAATCGCTCATCGCAATAAGGGAGAACGCATTGCACACAGAGGAGACGGGGGTAGGAGGAGACGCAACGCAGGTAGACAGTCAGACCACACTTTTGTCTGCTGCTCGGTGGCAGTTGCAGGAGGAGGAGGATGAGGAGGACAACGTGGAGGTGGCTGTGGAAGAGGATGCTGGCGGCGAGGGTAGCAGTCAGGCTGTGTGCGTCCCATTGGTTCAGCGCGGATGGGGCGGAGAGGAGGAGGAAGAGGAGGAAATGGAAAATGATCCTTCTGGTGGGGGCAGTGATGTCATGCCTACTCAGAGTCTGGCACACATGGCTGACTTCATGCTGGGCTGCTTTTCCTGGGACATACGTGTTGTCCGGATATTGGAGAACAAACTATACTGGGTGTTCGCACTCCTGGACCCCCGGTATAAAGATAACTTCTCCTCTTTTATTCCGGTAGAGGAGAGGACGAATCGATTACTGGAATACCAGAGGGAACTCTTGCAGAACATGATGCAGATTTTCCCACCCAGCATCACTGGCGGCAGAGAGGAGAGTGTCTCCCAGAGTCTGACAACATCGATCAGGCCCACAGCCACCAGGGGAACACTCTCCAAGGTGTGGGACACGTTCATGTCACCCCTCGTGCAACTTCCATCACTGCGGGGCCCGCTATCAGCAGGAGGGACAAGTATCGGCGGATGTTGCGGGACTACCTGGCAGACCACACCCCTGTCCTCCCCGATCCCTCAGCGCCCTACACTTACTGGGTCTCCAAGTTGGACACGTGGCTGGAAGGCAGTGGCAGCAAGACCGGGCGCAGGTTGTATTGCGTTTGCTCTCTCCCACTCAGCCCAGTGCTTGACTTCCAAGTGACGGCGCATGCCTGAGGTGGTCAGATTGCTCTTCTCAGAGCCCCTACTCAGTTTTGAGTGGCAGATTGCGCAAACCGCGCTCAGTTTGTCGTCCGCGCAAACATTAAAAAATCTCCACACCACAGAAGTACGAGGCCTCGATGGGGGAGCTTCGCGCGACTGCCTGCTGCCGGGAAGAGCTTCGGCCCTGCTGGCTGTGGCCTGCCTTCTCTGTCTGGACTGTCCTCTGCCTCTGGACTGTCCTCTGCCTCTTGCTGCCTTATTCGGTGATGCGCAGACCGCATCTCCACTGCTTTCCCCGCTGGACATCACCCCTGTCCAAGTGGGGTCGGTCATTTCGTCGTCCACCACCTCCTCTTCCACTTCCTCTCTCTGCTCCTCCTCCTGCCCACTGGACATTCCAACAGCCTCCCTTGATGGCAACTGCGTCTCATCATCATCGCTCATGATAGCAGATGCTGGTTCCGGGTCCACATCACTAGGAGATGGCGGATACTCAAGTGTTTGGGCATCACTACAAACAAATTCCTCTGCTAACTCCTGGGATTCTTGCGGCACATCTGGAAAAGGACCCGAAAAGAGGTCCTGGGAGGGGTCAAGGGTGGGCTGACTCTGTTGGCCAGGTTGGGAGGAAGGAGGGTCAGAGTGAGACTGTGTGGATGACTGGGTGGTGGACAAGTGACTGGAAGCGTTATCGGCCATCCATTGCACCACCTGTTCACGCTGCTCAGGCCTCAACAGAGGTGTACCCCGCCCCCCGCATAACTGTCCCATAAAGGCAGGGAAGCTGGATGAGCGTAATGCTGGCTGCCCCTCACCAGCACGCATTGTATCCCCACTGGCTTCAACGCGGTTTGTGCCCCCACCAGCATTTCCGCGCCCCCGTCCTCGTCCACGTCCCTTTGCGCTAGCCCTCCGCATTTCAGACGTTTTACTTTTTTGGCCACGCGTTATGCCAAATATAAATATATTTTTTAGGAGAACACCTGGCTATACAGCCGTATACTGCCAGAAGGTGAAATGGTGCCTATACGCACCGGGTATATAACAGTCTTTTGTTGGCACAGAGGACACAAAACAGTAGAGCCAAATATAAATATATTTTTAAGGAGAACACCGGGCTATACAGCCGTATACTGCCAGAAGGTGAAATGGTGCCTAATACGCACTGGGTATATAACAGTGTTTTGTTGGCACAGAGGACATAAAACAGTAGAGCCAAATATAAATATATTTTTAAGGAGAACACCTGGCTATACAGCCGTGTACTGCCAGAAGGTGAAATGGTGCCTAATACGCACTGGGTATATAACAGGGTTTTGTTGGTAAAGAGGACACAAAACAGTAGTGCCAAATATAAATATATTTTTAAGGAGAACACCTGGCTATACAGCCGTATACTGCCAGGTGAAATGGTGCCTAATACGCACTGGGTATATAACAGTGTTTTGTTGGCACAGAGGACACAAAACAGTAGTGCCAAATATAAATATATTTTTAAGGAGAACACCTGGCTATACAGCCGTATACTGCCAGAAGGTGAAATGGTGCCTAATACGCACTGGGTATATAACAGGGTTTTGTTGGTAAAGAGGACACAAAACAGTAGTGCCAAATATAAATATATTTTTAAGGAGAACACCTGACTATACAGCGGTATACTGCCAGAAGGTGAAATGGTGCCTATACGCACCGGGTATATAACAGGGTTTTGTTGGTAAAGAGGACACAAAACAGTAGTGCCAAATATAAATATATTTTTTAGGAGAACACCTGGCTATACAGCCGTATACTGCCAGAAGGTGAAATGGTGCCTATACGCACCGGGTATAAAACAGTGTTTTGTTGGCACAGAGGACACAAAACAGTAGTGCAAAATATAGTTTTGTATATAGGTGCTAATACACCACTGAAGTCTTTCTGTCCCTATTCCAGCAGCAGCTACCAGTCACTAAAGCAGCCGTTTTGAGCAGAGTGTATATAGTTTTGTATATAGGTGGTACTACACCACTGAAGTCTTTCTGTCCCTATTCCAGCAGCAGCTACCCCTCACTAAAGCAGCCGTTGTGTGCAGTGTGTATATAGCTAGAATGAGCTATATACCGTTCAGCATAGTAGCCCTAATAAGGACTCTCAATGACTCTCTTGTCTTCTGGTAGCTGGTATATATGGTGGTAAATGCGATATTCTGAGCTTCTGGGGCCCTGCCTGCCTACATATGGGCTATATACTGTTCAGCATAGTAGCCCTAATAATAAGGACTCTCAATGACTCTCTTGTCTTCTGGTAGCTGGTATATATGGTGGTAAATGCGATATTCTGAGCTTCTGGGGCCCTGCCTGCCTACATATGAGCTATATACTGTTCAACATAGTAGCCCTAATAATAAGGACTCTCAATGACTCTCTTGTCTTCTGGTAGCTGGTATATATGGTGGTAAATGCGATATTCTGAGCTTCTGGGGCCCTGCCTGCCTACATATGAGCTATATACTGTTCAGCATAGTAGCCCTAATAATAAGGACTCTCAATGACTATCTTGTCTTTTGGTAGCTGGTATATATGGTGGTAAATGCGATATTCTGAGCTTCTGGGGCCCTGCCTGCCTACATATGAGCTATATACTGTTCAACATAGTAGCCCTAATAAGGGCTCTCAATGACTCTCTTGTCTTCTGGTAGCTGGTATATATGGTGGTAAATGCGATATTCTGAGCTTCTGGGGCCCTGCCTGCCTACATATGGGCTATATACTGTTCAGCATAGTAGCCCTAATAATAAGGACTCTCAATGACTCTCTTGTCTTCTGGTAGCTGGTATATATGGTGGTAAATGCGATATTCTGAGCTTCTGGGGCCCTGCCTGCCTACATATGAGCTATATACTGTTCAACATAGTAGCCCTAATAAGGGCTCTCAATGACTCTCTTGTCTTCTGGTAGCTGGTATATATGGTGGTAAATGCGATATTCTGAGCTTCTGGGGCCCTGCCTGCCTACATATGAGCTATATGCTGTTCAACATAGTAGCCCTAATAAGGGCTCTCAATGACTCTCTTGTCTTCTGGTAGCTGGTATATATGGTGGTAAATGCGATATTCTGAGCTTCTGGGGCCCTGCCTGCCTACATATGGGCTATATACTGTTCAGCATAGTAGCCCTAATAATAAGGACTCTCAATGACTCTCTTGTCTTCTGGTAGCTGGTATATATGGTGGTAAAAGCGATATTCTGAGCTTCTGGGGCCCTGCCTGCCTACATAGGAGCTATATACCGTTCAGCATAGTAGCCCTAATAAGGGCTCTTAATGACTCTCTTGTCTTCTGGTAGCTGGTATATATGGTGGTAAATGCGATATTCTGAGCTTCTGGGGCCCTGCCTGCCTACATATGGGCTATATACTGTTCAGCATAGTAGCCCTAATAATAAGGACTCTCAATGACTCTCTTGTCTTCTGGTAGCTGGTATATATGGTGGTAAATGCGATATTCTGAGCTTCTGGGGCCCTGCCTGCCTACATATGAGCTATATGCTGTTCAACATAGTAGCCCTAATAAGGGCTCTCAATGACTCTCTTGTCTTCTGGTAGCTGGTATATATGGTGGTAAATGCGATATTCTGAGCTTCTGGGGCCCTGCCTGCCTACATATGGGCTATATACTGTTCAGCATAGTAGCCCTAATAATAAGGACTCTCAATGACTCTCTTGTCTTCTGGTAGCTGGTATATATGGTGGTAAAAGCGATATTCTGAGCTTCTGGGGCCCTGCCTGCCTACATAGGAGCTATATACCGTTCAGCATAGTAGCCCTAATAAGGGCTCTTAATGACTCTCTTGTCTTCTGGTAGCTGGTATATATGGTGGTAAAAGCGATATTCTGAGCTTCTGGGGCCCTGCCTGCCTACATATGGGCTATATACTGTTCAGCATAGTAGCCCTAATAATAAGGACTCTCAATGACTCTCTTGTCTTCTGGTAGCTGGTATATATGGTGGTAAATGCGATATTCTGAGCTTCTGGGGCCCTGCCTGCCTACATAGGAGCTATATACTGTTCAACATAGTAGCACTAATAAGGGCTCTCAATGACTCTCTTGTCTTCTGGTAGCTGGTATATATGGTGGTAAATGCGATATTCTGAGCTTCTGGGGCCCTGCCTGCCTACATATGAGCTATATACTGTTCAGCATAGTAGCCCTAATAATAAGGACTCTCAATGACTCGTCTTCTGGTAGCTGGTATATATGGTGGTAAATGCGATATTCTGAGCTTCTGGGGCCCTGCCTGCCTACATATGAGCTATATACTGTTCAACATAGTAGCCCTAATAAGGGCTCTCAATGACTCTCTTGTCTTCTGGTAGCTGGTATATATGGTGGTAAAAGCGATATTCTGAGCTTCTGGGGCCCTGCCTGCCTACATAGGAGCTATATACCGTTCAGCATAGTAGCCCTAATAAGGGCTCTTAATGACTCTCTTGTCTTCTGGTAGCTGGTATATATGGTGCTAAAAGCGATATTCTGAGCTTCTGGGGCCCTGCCTGCCTACATATGGGCTATATACTGTTCAGCATAGTAGCCCTAATAATAAGGACTCTCAATGACTCTCTTGTCTTCTGGTAGCTGGTATATATGGTGGTAAAAGCGATATTCTGAGCTTCTGGGGCCCTGCCTGCCTACATAGGAGCTATATACCGTTCAGCATAGTAGCCCTAATAAGGGCTCTTAATGACTCACTTGTCTTCTGGTAGCTGGTATATATGGTGGTAAATGCGATATTCTGAGCTTCTGGGGCCCTGCCTGCCTACATATGAGCTATATACCGTTCAGCATAGTAGCCCTAATAAGGGCTCTTAATGACTCTCTTGTCTTCTGATAGCTGGTATATATGGTGGTAAAAGCGATATTCTGAGCTTCTGGGGCCCTGCCTGCCTACATAGGAGCTATATACCGTTCAGCATAGTAGCCCTAATAAGGGCTCTTAATGACTCTCTTGTCTTCTGGTAGCTGGTATATATGGTGGTAAAAGCGATATTCTGAGCTTCTGGGGCCCTGCCTGCCTACATATGGGCTATATACTGTTCAGCATAGTAGCCCTAATAATAAGGACTCTCAATGACTCTCTTGTCTTCTGGTAGCTGGTATATATGGTGGTAAATGCGATATTCTGAGCTTCTGGGGCCCTGCCTGCCTACATAGGAGCTATATACTGTTCAACATAGTAGCACTAATAAGGGCTCTCAATGACTCTCTTGTCTTCTGGTAGCTGGTATATATGGTGGTAAATGCGATATTCTGAGCTTCTGGGGCCCTGCCTGCCTACATATGAGCTATATACTGTTCAGCATAGTAGCCCTAATAATAAGGACTCTCAATGACTCGTCTTCTGGTAGCTGGCATATATGGTGGTAAATGCGATATTCTGAGCTTCTGGGGCCCTGCCTGCCTACATATGAGCTATATACTGTTCAACATAGTAGCCCTAATAAGGGCTCTCAATGACTCTCTTGTCTTCTGGTAGCTGGTATATATGGTGGTAAATGCGATATTCTGAGCTTCTGGGGCCCTGCCTGCCTACATATGAGCTATATGCTGTTCAACATAGTAGCCCTAATAAGGGCTCTCAATGACTCTCTTGTCTTCTGGTAGCTGGTATATATGGTGGTAAATGCGATATTCTGAGCTTCTGGGGCCCTGCCTGCCTACATATGGGCTATATACTGTTCAGCATAGTAGCCCTAATAATAAGGACTCTCAATGACTCTCTTGTCTTCTGGTAGCTGGTATATATGGTGGTAAAAGCGATATTCTGAGCTTCTGGGGCCCTGCCTGCCTACATAGGAGCTATATACCGTTCAGCATAGTAGCCCTAATAAGGGCTCTTAATGACTCTCTTGTCTTCTGGTAGCTGGTATATATGGTGGTAAATGCGATATTCTGAGCTTCTGGGGCCCTGCCTGCCTACATATGGGCTATATACTGTTCAGCATAGTAGCCCTAATAATAAGGACTCTCAATGACTCTCTTGTCTTCTGGTAGCTGGTATATATGGTGGTAAATGCGATATTCTGAGCTTCTGGGGCCCTGCCTGCCTACATATGAGCTATATGCTGTTCAACATAGTAGCCCTAATAAGGGCTCTCAATGACTCTCTTGTCTTCTGGTAGCTGGTATATATGGTGGTAAATGCGATATTCTGAGCTTCTGGGGCCCTGCCTGCCTACATATGGGCTATATACTGTTCAGCATAGTAGCCCTAATAATAAGGACTCTCAATGACTCTCTTGTCTTCTGGTAGCTGGTATATATGGTGGTAAAAGCGATATTCTGAGCTTCTGGGGCCCTGCCTGCCTACATAGGAGCTATATACCGTTCAGCATAGTAGCCCTAATAAGGGCTCTTAATGACTCTCTTGTCTTCTGGTAGCTGGTATATATGGTGGTAAAAGCGATATTCTGAGCTTCTGGGGCCCTGCCTGCCTACATAGGAGCTATATACCGTTCAGCATAGTAGCCCTAATAAGGACTCTCAATGACTCTCTTGTCTTCTGGTAGCTGGTATATATGGTGGTAAATGCGATATTCTGAGCTTCTGGGGCCCTGCCTGCCTACATAGGAGCTATATACTGTTCAACATAGTAGCACTAATAAGGGCTCTCAATGACTCTCTTGTCTTCTGGTAGCTGGTATATATGGTGGTAAATGCGATATTCTGAGCTTCTGGGGCCCTGCCTGCCTACATATGAGCTATATACTGTTCAGCATAGTAGCCCTAATAATAAGGACTCTCAATGACTCGTCTTCTGGTAGCTGGTATATATGGTGGTAAATGCGATATTCTGAGCTTCTGGGGCCCTGCCTGCCTACATATGAGCTATATACTGTTCAACATAGTAGCCCTAATAAGGGCTCTCAATGACTCTCTTGTCTTCTGGTAGCTGGTATATATGGTGGTAAAAGCGATATTCTGAGCTTCTGGGGCCCTGCCTGCCTACATAGGAGCTATATACCGTTCAGCATAGTAGCCCTAATAAGGGCTCTTAATGACTCTCTTGTCTTCTGGTAGCTGGTATATATGGTGCTAAAAGCGATATTCTGAGCTTCTGGGGCCCTGCCTGCCTACATATGGGCTATATACTGTTCAGCATAGTAGCCCTAATAATAAGGACTCTCAATGACTCTCTTGTCTTCTGGTAGCTGGTATATATGGTGGTAAAAGCGATATTCTGAGCTTCTGGGGCCCTGCCTGCCTACATAGGAGCTATTTACCGTTCAGCATAGTAGCCCTAATAAGGGCTCTTAATGACTCACTTGTCTTCTGGTAGCTGGTATATATGGTGGTAAATGCGATATTCTGAGCTTCTGGGGCCCTGCCTGCCTACATATGAGCTATATACCGTTCAGCATAGTAGCCCTAATAAGGGCTCTTAATGACTCTCTTGTCTTCTGATAGCTGGTATATATGGTGGTAAAAGCGATATTCTGAGCTTCTGGGGCCCTGCCTGCCTACATAGGAGCTATATACTGTTCAGCATAGTAGCCCTAATAAGGGCTCTTAATGACTCTCTTGTCTTCTGGTAGCTGGTATATATGGTGGTAAAAGCGATATTCTGAGCTTCTGGGGCCCTGCCTGCCTACATATGGGCTATATACTGTTCAGCATAGTAGCCCTAATAATAAGGACTCTCAATGACTCTCTTGTCTTCTGGTAGCTGGTATATATGGTGGTAAATGCGATATTCTGAGCTTCTGGGGCCCTGCCTGCCTACATAGGAGCTATATACTGTTCAACATAGTAGCACTAATAAGGGCTCTCAATGACTCTCTTGTCTTCTGGTAGCTGGTATATATGGTGGTAAATGCGATATTCTGAGCTTCTGGGGCCCTGCCTGCCTACATATGAGCTATATACTGTTCAGCATAGTAGCCCTAATAATAAGGACTCTCAATGACTCGTCTTCTGGTAGCTGGTATATATGGTGGTAAATGCGATATTCTGAGCTTCTGGGGCCCTGCCTGCCTACATAGGAGCTATATACCGTTCAGCATAGTAGCCCTAATAAGGGCTCTTAATGACTCTCTTGTCTTCTGGTAGCTGGTATATATGGTGCTAAAAGCGATATTCTGAGCTTCTGGGGCCCTGCCTGCCTACATATGGGCTATATACTGTTCAGCATAGTAGCCCTAATAATAAGGACTCTCAATGACTCTCTTGTCTTCTGGTAGCTGGTATATATGGTGGTAAAAGCGATATTTTGAGCTTCTGGGGCCCTGCCTGCCTACATACGAGCTATATACCGTTCAGCATAGTAGCCCTAATAAGGGCTCTTAATGACTCTCTTGTCTTCTGGTAGCTGGTATATATGGTGGTAAAAGCGATATTCTGAGCTTCTGGGGCCCTGCCTGCCTACATAGGAGCTATATACCGTTCAGCATAGTAGCCCTAATAAGGGCTCTTAATGACTCTCTTGTCTTCTGGTAGCTGGTATATATGGTGGTAAATGCGATATTCTGAGCTTCTGGGGCCCTGCCTGCCTACATATGAGCTATATACCGTTCAGCATAGTAGCCCTAATAAGGGCTCTTAATGACTCTCTTGTCTTCTGATAGCTGGTATATATGGTGGTAAAAGCGATATTCTGAGCTTCTGGGGCCCTGCCTGCCTACATAGGAGCTATATACCGTTCAGCATAGTAGCCCTAATAAGGGCTCTTAATGACTCTCTTGTCTTCTGGTAGCTGGTATATATGGTGGTAAAAGCGATATTCTGAGCTTCTGGGGCCCTGCCTGCCTACATAGGAGTTATATACCGTTCAGCATAGTAGCCCTAATAAGGGCTCTTAATGACTCTCTTGTCTTCTGGTAGCTGGTATATATGGTGGTAAATGCGATATTCCGAGCTTCTGGGGCCCTGCCAGCTACAGCCTGTCTTTCCCTGCTGTGAGCATCTATCCCTCACTAAGTTAAAGCTGCTAATGCTGACGAAGAGGAAGTGCTGAGTTTTGTAGATTCGAGGTCACATGGTTTTTCCAGCCAATGCGTGTAGACGCCGTTCTCGCAATGCCAGCGTCCTCCCAGGACCTGTCCCACCCCCCCTGCGTGGTGATTGGTGTAAAAAACGCGCCAGGGAAGGTGTGAGGGGAAACGAATTGTGAGTGCGCCATCGCCGCTGTACTCGATCGAAATCGAGTATGACGAATAGCGTAGTATTCGATCGAATACCGACTCGGTCGAATACTACTCGCTCATCTCTACATATAACCATTTGCACTTATTATAATTGAAATTAGGCCTGATAAAGACACTTTTGCTGGGCATAGCACTACTGGTTCTTTTTTGGGGCATCCCATTCTGTGACTACAGCAGCCTCTGTTTAAGACCATATAACCATTTGCACTTATTATAATTGAAATTAGCCCTGATAAAGACACTTTTGCTGGGCATAGCGCTACTGGACCCTGCCAGGTCCACTTCTTTTTTGGGGCATCCCATTCTGTGACTACAGCAGCCTCTGTTTAAGACCATATAACCATTTGCACTTATTATACTTGAAATTAGCCCTGATAAAGACACTTTTGCTGGGCATAGCACTACTGGACCCTGCCAGGTCCACTTCTTTTTTGGGGCATCCCATTCTGTGACTACAGCAGCCTCTGTTTAAGACCATATAACCATTTGTACTTATTATAATTGAAATTAGCCCTGATAAAGACACTTTTGCTGGGCATAGCACTACTGGACCCTGCCAGGTCCACTTCTTTTTTGGGGCATCCCATTCTGTGACTACAGCAGCCTCTGTTTAAGACCATATAACCATTTGCACTTATTATAATTGAAATTAGGCCTGATAAAGACGCTTTTGCTGGGCATAGCACTACTGGATCTTTTTTGGGGCATCCCATTCTGTGACTACAGCAGCCTCTGTTTAAGACCATATAACCATTTGCACTTATTATAATTGAAATTAGCCCTGATAAAGACACTTTTGCTGGGCATAGCGCTACTGGACCCTGCCAAGTCCACTTCTTTTTTGGGGCATCCCATTCTGTGACTACAGCAGCCTCTATTTAAGACCATATAACCATTTGCACTTATTATAATTGAAATTAGGCCTGATAAAGACACTTTTGCTGGGCATAGCACTACTGGATCTTTTTTGGGGCATCCCATTCTGTGACTACAGCAGCCTCTGTTTAAGACCATATAACCATTTGCACTTATTATAATTGAAATTAGCCCTGATAAAGACACTTTTGCTGGGCATAGCTCTACTGGACCCTGCCAGGTCCACTTCTTTTTTGGGGCATCCCATTCTGTGACTACAGCAGCCTCTATTTAAGACCATATAACCATTTGCACTTATTATAATTGAAATTAGGCCTGATAAAGACACTTTTGCTGGGCATAGCACTACTGGATCTTTTTTGGGGCATCCCATTCTGTGACTACAGCAGCCTCTGTTTAAGACCATATAACCATTTGCACTTATTATAATTGAAATTAGCCCTGATAAAGACACTTTTGCTGGGCATAGCTCTACTGGACCCTGCCAGGTCCACTTCTTTTTTGGGGCATCCCATTCTGTGACTACAGCAGCCTCTGTTTAAGACCATATAACCATTTGCACTTATTATAATTGAAATTAGCCCTGATAAAGACACTTTTGCTGGGCATAGCGCTACTGGACCCTGTCAGGTCCACTTCTTTTTTGGGGCATCCCATTCTGTGACTACAGCAGCCTCTATTTAAGACCATATAACCATTTGCACTTATTATAATTGAAATTAGCCCTGATAAAGACACTTTTGCTGGGCATAGCGCTACTGGACCCTGCCAGGTCCACTTCTTTTTTGGGGCATCCCATTCTGTGACTACAGCAGCCTCTGTTTAAGACCATATAACCATTTGCACTTATTATAATTGAAATTAGGCCTGATAAAGACACTTTTGCTGGGCATAGCACTACTGGATCTTTTTTGGGGCATCCCATTCTGTGACTACAGCAGCCTCTGTTTAAGACCATATAACCATTTGCACTTATTATAATTGAAATTAGCCCTGATAAAGACACTTTTGCTGGTCATAGCTCTACTGGACCCTGCCAGGTCCACTTCTTTTTTGGGGCATCCCATTCTGTGACTACAGCAGCCTCTGTTTAAGACCATATAACCATTTGCACTTATTATAATTGAAATTAGCCCTGATAAAGACACTTTTGCTGGGCATAGCACTACTGGACCCTGCCAGGTCCACTTCTTTTTTGGGGCATCCCATTCTGTGACTACAGCAGCCTCTGTTTAAGATCATATAACCATTTGTACTTATTATAATTGAAATTAGCAATGATAAAGACACTTTTGCTGGGCATAGCACTACTGGACCCTGCCAGGTCCACTTCTTTTTTGGGGCATCCCATTCTGTGACTACAGCAGCCTCTGTTTAAGACCATATAACCATTTGCACTTATTATAATTGAAATTAGGCCTGATAAAGACACTTTTGCTGGGCATAGCACTACTGGATCTTTTTTGGGGCATCCCATTCTGTGACTACAGCAGCCTCTGTTTAAGACCATATAACCATTTGCACTTATTATAATTGAAATTAGCCCTGATAAAGACACTTTTGCTGGTCATAGCTCTACTGGACCCTGCCAGGTCCACTTCTTTTTTGGGGCATCCCATTCTGTGACTACAGCAGCCTCTGTTTAAGACCATATAACCATTTGCACTTATTATAATTGAAATTAGCCCTGATAAAGACACTTTTGCTGGGCATAGCGCTACTGGACCCTGCCAGGTCCACTTCTTTTTTGGGGCATCCCATTCTGTGACTACAGCAGCCTCTATTTAAGACCATATAACCATTTGCACTTATTATAATTGAAATTAGGCCTGATAAAGACACTTTTGCTGGGCATAGCACTACTGGATCTTTTTTGGGGCATCCCATTCTGTGACTACAGCAGCCTCTGTTTAAGACCATATAACCATTTGCACTTATTATAATTGAAATTAGCCCTGATAAAGACACTTTTGCTGGGCATAGCTCTACTGGACCCTGCCAGGTCCACTTCTTTTTTGGGGCATCCCATTCTGTGACTACAGCAGCCTCTGTTTAAGACCATATAACCATTTGCACTTATTATAATTGAAATTAGGCCTGATAAAGACACTTTTGCTGGACATAGCACTACTGGATCTTTTTTGGGGCATCCCATTCTGTGACTACAGTAGCCTCTGTTTAAGACCATATAACCATTTGCACTTATTATAATTGAAATTAGCCCTGATAAAGACACTTTTGCTGGGCATAGCGCTACTGGACCCTGCCAAGTCCACTTCTTTTTTGGGGCATCCCATTCTGTGACTACAGCAGCCTCTATTTAAGACCATATAACCATTTGCACTTATTATAATTGAAATTAGGCCTGATAAAGACACTTTTGCTGGGCATAGCACTACTGGATCTTTTTTGGGGCATCCCATTCTGTGACTACAGCAGCCTCTGTTTAAGACCATATAACCATTTGCACTTATTATAATTGAAATTAGCCCTGATAAAGACACTTTTGCTGGGCATAGCTCTACTGGACCCTGCCAGGTCCACTTCTTTTTTGGGGCATCCCATTCTGTGACTACAGCAGCCTCTATTTAAGACCATATAACCATTTGCACTTATTATAATTGAAATTAGGCCTGATAAAGACACTTTTGCTGGGCATAGCACTACTGGATCTTTTTTGGGGCATCCCATTCTGTGACTACAGCAGCCTCTGTTTAAGACCATATAACCATTTGCACTTATTATAATTGAAATTAGCCCTGATAAAGACACTTTTGCTGGGCATAGCTCTACTGGACCCTGCCAGGTCCACTTCTTTTTTGGGGCATCCCATTCTGTGACTACAGCAGCCTCTGTTTAAGACCATATAACCATTTGCACTTATTATAATTGAAATTAGCCCTGATAAAGACACTTTTGCTGGGCATAGCGCTACTGGACCCTGTCAGGTCCACTTCTTTTTTGGGGCATCCCATTCTGTGACTACAGCAGCCTCTATTTAAGACCATATAACCATTTGCACTTATTATAATTGAAATTAGCCCTGATAAAGACACTTTTGCTGGGCATAGCGCTACTGGACCCTGCCAGGTCCACTTCTTTTTTGGGGCATCCCATTCTGTGACTACAGCAGCCTCTGTTTAAGACCATATAACCATTTGCACTTATTATAATTGAAATTAGGCCTGATAAAGACACTTTTGCTGGGCATAGCACTACTGGATCTTTTTTGGGGCATCCCATTCTGTGACTACAGCAGCCTCTGTTTAAGACCATATAACCATTTGCACTTATTATAATTGAAATTAGCCCTGATAAAGACACTTTTGCTGGTCATAGCTCTACTGGACCCTGCCAGGTCCACTTCTTTTTTGGGGCATCCCATTCTGTGACTACAGCAGCCTCTGTTTAAGACCATATAACCATTTGCACTTATTATAATTGAAATTAGCCCTGATAAAGACACTTTTGCTGGGCATAGCACTACTGGACCCTGCCAGGTCCACTTCTTTTTTGGGGCATCCCATTCTGTGACTACAGCAGCCTCTGTTTAAGATCATATAACCATTTGTACTTATTATAATTGAAATTAGCCCTGATAAAGACACTTTTGCTGGGCATAGCACTACTGGACCCTGCCAGGTCCACTTCTTTTTTGGGGCATCCCATTCTGTGACTACAGCAGCCTCTGTTTAAGACCATATAACCATTTGCACTTATTATAATTGAAATTAGGCCTGATAAAGACACTTTTGCTGGGCATAGCACTACTGGATCTTTTTTGGGGCATCCCATTCTGTGACTACAGCAGCCTCTGTTTAAGACCATATAACCATTTGCACTTATTATAATTGAAATTAGCCCTGATAAAGACACTTTTGCTGGTCATAGCTCTACTGGACCCTGCCAGGTCCACTTCTTTTTTGGGGCATCCCATTCTGTGACTACAGCAGCCTCTGTTTAAGACCATATAACCATTTGCACTTATTATAATTGAAATTAGCCCTGATAAAGACACTTTTGCTGGGCATAGCACTACTGGACCCTGCCAGGTCCACTTCTTTTTTGGGGCATCCCATTCTGTGACTACAGCAGCCTCTGTTTAAGATCATATAACCATTTGTACTTATTATAATTGAAATTAGCCCTGATAAAGACACTTTTGCTGGGCATTGCACTACTGGACCCTGCCAGGTCCACTTCTTTTTTGGGGCATCCCATTCTGTGACTACAGCAGCCTCTGTTTAAGACCATATAACCATTTGCACTTATTATAATTGAAATTAGGCCTGATAAAGACACTTTTGCTGGGCATAGCACTACTGGATCTTTTTTGGGGCATCCCATTCTGTGACTACAGCAGCCTCTGTTTAAGACCATATAACCATTTGCACTTATTATAATTGAAATTAGCCCTGATAAAGACACTTTTGCTGGGCATAGCGCTACTGGACCCTGCCAGGTCCACTTCTTTTTTGGGGCATCCCATTCTGTGACTACAGCAGCCTCTATTTAAGACCATATAACCATTTGCACTTATTATAATTGAAATTAGGCCTGATAAAGACACTTTTGCTGGGCATAGCACTACTGGATCTTTTTTGGGGCATCCCATTCTGTGACTACAGCAGCCTCTGTTTAAGACCATATAACCATTTGCACTTATTATAATTGAAATTAGCCCTGATAAAGACACTTTTGCTGGGCATAGCTCTACTGGACCCTGCCAGGTCCACTTCTTTTTTGGGGCATCCCATTCTGTGACTACAGCAGCCTCTGTTTAAGACCATATAACCATTTGCACTTATTATAATTGAAATTAGGCCTGATAAAGACACTTTTGCTGGACATAGCACTACTGGATCTTTTTTGGGGCATCCCATTCTGTGACTACAGTAGCCTCTGTTTAAGACCATATAACCATTTGCACTTATTATAATTGAAATTAGCCCTGATAAAGACACTTTTGCTGGGCATAGCTCTACTGGACCCTGCCAGGTCCACTTCTTTTTTGGGGCATCCCATTCTGTGACTACAGCAGCCTCTGTTTAAGACCATATAACCATTTGCACTTATTATAATTGAAATTAGCCCTGATAAAGACACTTTTGCTGGGCATAGCGCTACTGGACCCTGTCAGGTCCACTTCTTTTTTGGGGCATCCCATTCTGTGACTACAGCAGCCTCTATTTAAGACCATATAACCATTTGCACTTATTATAATTGAAATTAGCCCTGATAAAGACACTTTTGCTGGGCATAGCGCTACTGGACCCTGCCAGGTCCACTTCTTTTTTGGGGCATCCCATTCTGTGACTACAGCAGCCTCTGTTTAAGACCATATAACCATTTGCACTTATTCTAATTGAAATTAGGCCTGATAAAGACACTTTTGCTGGGCATAGCACTACTGGATCTTTTTTGGGGCATCCCATTCTGTGACTACAGCAGCCTCTGTTTAAGACCATATAACCATTTGCACTTATTATAATTGAAATTAGCCCTGATAAAGACACTTTTGCTGGGCATAGCACTACTGGACCCTGCCAGGTCCACTTCTTTTTTGGGGCATCCCATTCTGTGACTACAGCAGCCTCTGTTTAAGACCATATAACCATTTGCACTTATTATAATTGAAATTAGGCCTGATAAAGACACTTTTGCTGGGCATAGCACTACTGGATCTTTTTTGGGGCATCCCATTCTGTGACTACAGCAGCCTCTGTTTAAGACCATATAACCATTTGCACTTATTATAATTGAAATTAGCCCTGATAAAGACACTTTTGCTGGGCATAGCGCTACTGGACCCTGTCAGGTCCACTTCTTTTTTGGGGCATCCCATTCTGTGACTACAGCAGCCTCTATTTAAGACCATATAACCATTTGCACTTATTATAATTGAAATTAGCCCTGATAAAGACACTTTTGCTGGGCATAGCGCTACTGGACCCTGCCAGGTCCACTTCTTTTTTGGGGCATCCCATTCTGTGACTACAGCAGCCTCTGTTTAAGACCATATAACCATTTGCACTTATTATAATTGAAATTAGGCCTGATAAAGACACTTTTGCTGGGCATAGCACTACTGGATCTTTTTTGGGGCATCCCATTCTGTGACTACAGCAGCCTCTGTTTAAGACCATATAACCATTTGCACTTATTATAATTGAAATTAGCCCTGATAAAGACACTTTTGCTGGTCATAGCTCTACTGGACCCTGCCAGGTCCACTTCTTTTTTGGGGCATCCCATTCTGTGACTACAGCAGCCTCTGTTTAAGACCAAATAACCATTTGCACTTATTACAATTGAAATTAGCCCTGATAAAGACACTTTTGCTGGGCATAGCACTACTGGACCCTGCCAGGTCCACTTCTTTTTTGGGGCATCCCATTCTGTGACTACAGCAGCCTCTGTTTAAGATCATATAACCATTTGCACTTATTATAATTGAAATTAGCCCTGATAAAGACACTTTTGCTGGGCATAGCACTACTGGACCCTGCCAGGTCCACTTCTTTTTTGGGGCATCCCATTCTGTGACTACAGCAGCCTCTGTTTAAGACCATATAACCATTTGCACTTATTATAATTGAAATTAGGCCTGATAAAGACACTTTTGCTGGGCATAGCACTACTGGATCTTTTTTGGGGCATCCCATTCTGTGACTACAGCAGCCTCTGTTTAAGACCATATAACCATTTGCACTTATTATAATTGAAATTAGCCCTGATAAAGACACTTTTGCTGGGCATAGCGCTACTGGACCCTGCCAGGTCCACTTCTTTTTTGGGGCATCCCATTCTGTGACTACAGCAGCCTCTATTTAAGACCATATAACCATTTGCACTTATTATAATTGAAATTAGGCCTGATAAAGACACTTTTGCTGGGCATAGCACTACTGGATCTTTTTTGGGGCATCCCATTCTGTGACTACAGCAGCCTCTGTTTAAGACCATATAACCATTTGCACTTATTATAATTGAAATTAGCCCTGATAAAGACACTTTTGCTGGGCATAGCTCTACTGGACCCTGCCAGGTCCACTTCTTTTTTGGGGCATCCCATTCTGTGACTACAGCAGCCTCTATTTAAGACCATATAACCATTTGCACTTATTATAATTGAAATTAGGCCTGATAAAGACACTTTTGCTGGACATAGCACTACTGGATCTTTTTTGGGGCATCCCATTCTGTGACTACAGTAGCCTCTGTTTAAGACCATATAACCATTTGCACTTATTATAATTGAAATTAGCCCTGATAAAGACACTTTTGCTGGGCATAGCTCTACTGGACCCTGCCAGGTCCACTTCTTTTTTGGGGCATCCCATTCTGTGACTACAGCAGCCTCTGTTTAAGACCATATAACCATTTGCACTTATTATAATTGAAATTAGCCCTGATAAAGACACTTTTGCTGGGCATAGCGCTACTGGACCCTGTCAGGTCCACTTCTTTTTTGGGGCATCCCATTCTGTGACTACAGCAGCCTCTATTTAAGACCATATAACCATTTGCACTTATTATAATTGAAATTAGCCCTGATAAAGACACTTTTGCTGGGCATAGCGCTACTGGACCCTGCCAGGTCCACTTCTTTTTTGGGGCATCCCATTCTGTGACTACAGCAGCCTCTGTTTAAGACCATATAACCATTTGCACTTATTCTAATTGAAATTAGGCCTGATAAAGACACTTTTGCTGGGCATAGCACTACTGGATCTTTTTTGGGGCATCCCATTCTGTGACTACAGCAGTCTCTGTTTAAGACCATATAACCATTTGCACTTATTATAATTGAAATTAGCCCTGATAAAGACACTTTTGCTGGGCATAGCGCTACTGGACCCTGCCAGGTCCACTTCTTTTTTGGGGCATCCCATTCTGTGACTACAGCAGCCTCTGTTTAAGACCATATAACCATTTGCACTTATTATAATTGAAATTAGGCCTGATAAAGACACTTTTGCTGGGCATAGCACTACTGGATCTTTTTTGGGGCATCCCATTCTGTGACTACAGCAGCCTCTGTTTAAGACCATATAACCATTTGCACTTATTATAATTGAAATTAGCCCTGATAAAGACACTTTTGCTGGGCATAGCTCTACTGGACCCTGCCAGGTCCACTTCTTTTTTGGGGCATCCCATTCTGTGACTACAGCAGCCTCTGTTTAAGACCATATAACCATTTGCACTTATTATAATTGAAATTAGCCCTGATAAAGACACTTTTGCTGGGCATAGCGCTACTGGACCCTGTCAGGTCCACTTCTTTTTTGGGGCATCCCATTCTGTGACTACAGCAGCCTCTATTTAAGACCATATAACCATTTGCACTTATTATAATTGAAATTAGCCCTGATAAAGACACTTTTGCTGGGCATAGCGCTACTGGACCCTGCCAGGTCCACTTCTTTTTTGGGGCATCCCATTCTGTGACTACAGCAGCCTCTGTTTAAGACCATATAACCATTTGCACTTATTCTAATTAAAATTAGGCCTGATAAAGACACTTTTACTGTGCATAGACTTACTGCTGCCTGCCAGGTGCACTTCTGTTGGGGCATCCCATTCTGTAACATAGCATACCCCTCTTTATTTACACTAAGCAGCTCTCTTATTTACACTAAGCAGGCCTGTTGGAGGCTGAGTGTTACTGCTCACTTTTGGTGTGCATTATATTCTGTTTTTATATAGACCCACCGCTGCCCGGGGGATCTTAAAATATCACCTACTACCACGCCAATTAGACTATGTCGGGCAGACAAGTGCCTGGAAGTGAAAAGAGGAGTGGCAGAGGCCAAGATTCCGCAGGCAGAGCTCGCATCAGATTGGGGGGCCAGTAGCAGCAGGAGTCACGCTGAGAGACCTAATCTGCCAGTATCTGCTAGCGGTCGGGTCTCCACCAGTAACGCATCTGCCGTGGTAGATTGGTTGACGCGCTCATCAACAACATCATCACAACTTACGTCTGAGACCCCCAGTCTAGGGTCGGTAGGTTCCTCTGACACAACCCTGAGTTGGCATGCCCCGAGAGCAGTCCCTGTCCTCCCATTGCCTCTGTCCTACGCCGTTCCCTCCCCCAGCGACGTATCCTATGCTTTGGGTTCAGCTCCACTCTTTAGTGAGGAGGACGATCAGATACAGGAGGACAGTCAGCAGCTACTGCACAGCCAAGAAATGGAGGTGGCTTCTTTAGCTAGGCAGACAAATAGTGATGTGGACAGTGTCGTGGGTGCTGCGAGCGTTCCAGCTCCTGCGCCAGACACTGTTGACGAATCCACGAACATCAGTGACGTACAGCCACAACTCGGTGATAATGATGATGACGATGAAGCCGATCGCACTTGGGAGCCGGGTGATGAAGGGGCTTCATCGTCATCATCAGGAGAAGAGGGGCACAGGTTGCCCCGGAGTCAGCAGCTGAGGCAGCAAGGTGGTAGCAGTCAGCATGGGGGCACAATTCCAAAGGCTGGAGCCGGCCGGGGCCGGGGCCGGGGTAGAGCACCTGCTGTGCGGCAGTCTACCTTATCGGGAGGTAGTGGAGCAGGGGTTCCTGGAGTTGGCAACAGCAGCAGTGAATCAGTGAGGCCAGGGGGTGGGAAAAGTAGCTACCCGGCAGTGTGGCAGTTTTTCCTGAAGCATCCGCAGGAGGGTAACATGGCCACATGCAAGATATGTAGGCAAAAGGTGAAGCGTGGCCAGGGTCCAAATGTTGGCACCACGGCCCTGCGTCAACATATGATGCGTCACCATAAAGCGACCTGGGAGAACCGAGGTTCCCAAGGGGTGGTCCAGTCTGCTTCCTCACCAAGTGAGCTCCCAATTTCTGCCAGCCAAGGCTCCAGCACCTCAGCCGAAGGCAGCTGTGCGTCATACCCATCCTCTGTCGCTCCTGCTCCTCCTCCTCCAAGTCATGCATCCCGCCAGCAATCCATCAGCGAAGCCATGTCCAAGAGACAGCAGTATGCGCCCACTCATCCTACGGCGCAGAAGCTGAATGTGCTCCTGTCCAAGTTGCTGGTGCTGCAGTCGCTCCCTTTTCAGCTGGTGGAATCTGCACCTTTCAGAGAACTGATGGCTTGTGCCGAGCCGAGGTGGAGAGTCCCAAGCCGTCATTTCTTTGCCAAGAAGGCAGTACCAGCGCTGCACACTTTTGTTGAACAGAAGGTGGGCCAGTCCTTGAGCCTGTCGGTGTGTAGCAAAGTGCATGGCAGCGCCGACATCTGGAGCTGTAACTACGGTCAGGGACAGTACATGTCGTTTACGGCCCACTGGGTGAATGTGGTCCCTTTGCAGCAGCAGCAGCAACTTGGACAGGTCACGCCGCTTCGGCCTCCGCGCTCCCTTCCCGTTGGGCCTGTGACACCGTGCGACTCGGCCTCCTCATCCTCCGCCATCTCCTCACCCTCCACTGTAGGCTCAAGTCTCAGTGCCCCTCCAGTCTACCATGTGTGCAGGGCACGGAGGTGTCACGCAGTGCTTCACATGGTTTGTCTTGGCGAACGGAGTCACACAGGGGAGGAACTGCTTAAATGTATTCATCAGGAAAGCCAAACATGGCTTACTCCAAGAAAACTTAAAATGGGAATCATGGTTACCGACAATGGGAAGAACATTTTGTCTGCGCTGCGCCAAGGAAGCCTGACCCATGCCCCCTGCATGGCTCACGTCTTCAATCTGGTTGTCAAGCGGTTTCTGAAGTGTTCCCCCCATCTGCAAGACATCCTAACAACTTCAAGGAAACTTTGCATGCACTTCAGCCACTCCTACACCGCCAAACACACCCTTCTTGAGCTACAGCGTCAGAATGGTATCCCCCAACATAGTCTGATTTGCGATGTTTCCACCCGTTGGAATTCCACCCTTCACATGTTGGACCGAGTATATGAACAGAGAAAAGCCATCACGGATTTCCTGATTATCCAAGCAGATAGGGGGACTCCCCTGTGTAACTTCAATGTCAACCAGTGGCAGCTCATACGTGACACCTGCCGTTTGCTCAGGCCCTTTGAGGAAGCCACTTTATTTGTCAGTCGGCAGGATTACGGGATGAACGACGTGATTCCACTGCTTCATGTACTACAGCACATGTTGGAAACCATGGCTGGTCAGGGCACTGGAGACATGGTGTTTACATCTTACGGCCACATGAACCCCATTGGAGCTGAACTGGAGGAGGAGGAGGAAGAGGAGGAGGAGGAGTTGCCCAGCGAAACACAGTTTAGGCTTGGCGAAATGGCTGGTTTATCTAGTCAGCGGACAGGAGAGGAGGAGCAGGAGCAGCCAGAGGAGCTAGAGGTTTTTGAGGAAGGCGAGACAGAGGACCCGGGCACACCGTGGCAGTATGCAGTGGAGATAGAGACAGGTAGTCCATCCGAGTCACTTGCGCAAATGGCACGAAGCATGCTCACGTGCTTGCGTAGTGACCCCAGAATTGTTTCCATCTTCTGGCTGTCCACCTTATTGGACCCTCGCTTCCGGCACAAAATGGGGGCATTTTTTAAACCCACCGAGAGGGAGGACAAGCTCAACTACTACAAAGACATTCTACGTAGGCAGTTGGCCGATACCTATCTGCGCCATGGTCCATACTCTCGCAGGTCTGACTCGAGGGGACCTCTGCGCTCACCTTCCACTGCCATGGCCGCTGGGGGGGTTGGCAGGAGCAGCAGCAGCAGCTCCATCAGCAGCAGCAGCCTCAGTCTTCAGTCGCTAATGAGTAGCTTTCTACACCCGCATAGTGAGGCTACTCATGAGCAGCAGGAAGACCTGGAGCAGGACCTCAACCAGCAGGTCATGTCATACTTTGACATGACCATGCCAACACACCTTGAGGATCCGCTGGACTTCTGGGCAGCCAAACTTGATTTGTGGCCGCAACTAGCAGAGTTTGCCCTGGAAAAGCTGTCCTGCCCAGCAAGTAGCGTGCCATCTGAGCGGGTGTTTAGTGTGGCGGGGGCCATAGTTACGGCGAGGAGAACTCGTCTGTCAACTAAAAATGTGGAGAGACTCACCTTTGTCAAAATGAATCAGGGATGGATCAGCCAGGATTTCCACCCACCAATGCCTGATGCATGCGACTAGATTAAGCATGGTGCCACGTTTTACACTTTCCAAATGGTGCAAAACATATTTATGTCTTGAGGCCATTTTTTGGGCTCCTACTGCTGCTGCTGCCAACTTCTGCCAACTCCAGGGTGTGATTCATCCAATTTTTGGGCTCCTGAAGCAAACTCCAGTGTATATTTGGGCTCCTGCTACTGCTGCTGCCAACTCCAGGGTGTGATTCATCCAATTTTTGGGCTCCTGAAGCCAACCCCAGGGTCTCTTTAAAGTAATATTTGGGCTCCTGCTGCTGCTGCTGCCAACTCCTGCCAACTCCAGGGTGTGATTCATCCAATTTTTGGGCTCCTGAAGCCAACCCCAGGGTCTCTTTAAAGTAATATTTGGGCTCCTGCTGCTGCCAACTCCAGGGTGTGATTCATCCAATTTTTGGGCTCCTGAAGCCAACTCCAGTGTATATTTGGGCTCCTGCTGCTGCTGCTGCCAACTCCAGGGTGTGAATCATCCAATTTTTGGGCTCCTGAAGCCAACCCCAGTGTCTCTTTAAAGTAATATTTGGGCTCCTGCTGCTGCTGCTGTCAACTCCTGCCGCCAACTCAAGGATGTGATTCATCCAATCGTTGGGCTCCTGAAGCCAACCCCAGGGTTTCTTTAAAGTAATGTTTGGGCTCCTGCTGCTGCTGCTGCCAACTTCTGCCAACTCCAGGATGTGATTCATCCAATTTTTGGGCTCCTGAAGCCAACCCCAGGGTCTCTTTGAAGTAATGTTTGGGCTCCTGCTGCTGCTGCTGCTGCCAACTTCTGCCAACTCCAGGGTGTGATTCATCCAATTTTTGGGCTCCTGAAGCCAACTCCAGTGTATATTTGGGCTCCTGCTGCTGCTGCTGCTGCCAACTCCAGGGTGTGATTCATCCAATTTTTGGGCTCCTGAAGCCAACTTCAGTGTATATTTGGGCTCCTGCTGCTGCTGCTGCCAACTCCAGGGTGTGATTCATCCAATTTTTGGGCTCCTGAAGCCAACTTCAGTGTATATTTGGGCTCCTGCTGCTGCTGCTGCCAACTCCAGGGTGTGATTCATCCAATTTTTGGGCTCCTGAAGCCAACCCCAGGGTCTCTTTAAAGTAATATTTGGGCTCCTGCTGCTGCCAACTCATGCCAACTCCAGGGTGTGATTCATCCAATTTTTGGGCTCCTGAAGCCAACCCCAGGGTCTCTTTAAAGTAATATTTGGGCTCCTGCTGCTGCCAACTCCAGGGTGTGATTCATCCAATTTTTGGGCTCCTGAAGCCAACTCCAGTGTATATTTGGGCTCCTGCTGCTGCCAACTCCAGGGTGTGAATCATCCAATTTTTGGGCTCCTGAAGCCAACCCCAGTGTCTCTTTAAAGTAATATTTGGGCTCCTGCTGCTGCCAACTCCAGGGTGTGATTCATCCAAATTTTGGGCTCCTGAAGCCAACCCCAGGGTCTCTTTAAAGTAATATTTAGGCTCCTGCTGCTGCTGCTGTCAACTCCTGCCAACTCCAGGGTGTGATTCATCCAATTTTTGGGCTCCTGAAGCCAACCCCAGGGTCTCTTTAAAGTAATGTTTGGGCTCCTGCTGCTGCTGCTGCCAACTTCTGCCAACTCCAGGGTGTGATTCATCCAATTTTTGGGCTCCTGAAGCCAACCCCAGGGTCTCTTTGAAGTAATGTTTGGGCTCCTGCTGCTGCCAACTCCAGGGTGTGATTAATCCAATTTTTGGGCTCCTGAAGCCAACCCCAGGGTCTCTTTAAAGTAATATTTGGGCTCCTGCTGCTGCTGCTGTCAACTCCTGCCAACTCCAGGGTGTGATTCATCCAATTTTTGGGCTCCTGAAGCCAACCCCAGGGTCTCTTTAAAGTAATGTTTGGGCTCCTGCTGCTGCTGCCAACTCCAGGGTGTGATTCATCCAATTTTTGGGCTCCTGCTGCTGCCAACTCCAGTGTCTCTTTAAAGCAATGTTTGGGCTCCTACCCCTCATAGTGATGCCACTTCAACTCTCTTGAATTCAATTGTGCCGCTCTGCGATTCTATTAGCGATGCCTCTGATCTGCATGTGATATTTATTCAAAGTATTATTTAACTAACCCAGCACGCATCCTGTGCGTGTTACAGCAAGGCAGAATGGTTTACAACCCTATTGAGGCTCTAGGAGGCTCAGAAATAGCCGTTTTTAATAGCGATTCGTCACGAATTTATTCGGGTCGAAACGATTTTTGTCGGAAAATTCGGCGAATCAGTCGAATCGAATTTTTCAAAAGTTCGCTCATCTCTACCTACTACCACGCCAGTTAGACTATGTCGGGCAGACAAGTGCCTGGAAGTGAAAAGAGGAGTGGCAGAGGCCAAGATTCCGCAGGCAGAGCTCGCATCAGACTGGGGGCCAGTAGCAGCAGGAGTCACGCTGAGAGACCTAATCTGCCAGTATCTGCTAGCGGTCGGGTCTCCACCAGTAACGCATCTGCCGTGGTAGATTGGTTGACGCGCTCATCAACAACATCATCACAACTTACGTCTGAGACCCCCAGTCTAGGGTCGGTAGGTTCCTCTGACACAACCCTGAGTTGGCATGCCCCGAGAGCAGTCCCTGTCCTCCCATTGCCTCTGTCCTACGCCGTTCCGTCCCCCTGCGACGTATCCTATGCTTTGGGTTCAGCTCCACTCTTTAGTGAGGAGGACCATCAGATAGAGGACAGTCAGCAGCTACTGCCCAGCCAAGAAATGGAGGTGGCTTCTCTAGCTAGGCAGACAAATAGTGATGTGGACAGTGTCGTGGGTGCTGCGAGCGTTCCAGCTCCTGCGCCAGACACTGTTGACGAATCCACGAACATCAGTGACGTACAGCCACAACTCGGTGATGATGATGATGACGATGAAGCCGATCACACTTGGGAGCCGGGTGATGAAGGGGCTTCATCGTCATCATCAGGAGAAGAGGGGCGCAGGTTGCCCCGGAGTCAGCAGCTGAGGCAGCAAGGTGGTAGCAGTCAGCATGGGGGCACAATTCCAAAGGCTGGAGCCGGCCGGGGTAGAGCACCTGCTGTGCGGCAGTCTACCTTATCGGGAGGTAGTGGAGCAGGGGTTCCTGGAGTTGGCAACAGCAGCAGTGAATCAGTGAGGCCAGGGGGTGGGAAAAGTAGCTACTCGGCAGTGTGGCAGTTTTTCCTGAAGCATCCGCAGGAGGGTAACATGGCCACATGCAAGATATGTAGGCAGAAGGTGAAGCGTGGCCAGGGTCCAAATGTTGGCACCACGGCCCTGCGTCAACATATGATGCGTCACCATAAAGCAACCTGGGAGAACCGAGGCTCCCAAGGGGTGGTCCAGTCTGCTTCCTCACCAAGTGAGCTCCCAATTTCTGCCAGCCAAGGCTCCAGCACCTCAGCCGAAGGCAGCTGTGCGTCATACCCATCCTCTGTCGCTCCTGCTCCTCCTCCTCCAAGTCATGCATCCCGCCAGCAATCCATCAGCGAAGCCATGTCCAAGAGACAGCAGTATGCGCCCACTCATCCTACGGCGCAGAAGCTGAATGTGCTCCTGTCCAAGTTGCTGGTGCTGCAGTCGCTCCCTTTTCAGGTGGTGGAGAACTGATGGCTTGTGCCGAGCCGAGGTGGAGAGTCCCAAGCCGTCATTTCTTTGCCAAGAAGGCAGTACCAGCGCTGCACACTTTTGTTGAACAGAAGGTGGGCCAGTCCTTGAGCCTGTCGGTGTGTAGCAAAGTGCATGGCAGCGCCGACATCTGGAGCTGTAACTACGATCAGGGACAGTACATGTCGTTTACGGCCCACTGGGTGAATGTGGTCCCTTTGCAGCAGCAGCAGCAACTTGGACAGGTCACGCCGCTTCGGCCTCCGCGCTCCCTGCCCGTTGGGCCTGTGACACCGTGCGACTCGGCCTCCTCATCCTCTGCCATCTCCTCACCCTCCACTGTAGCCTCAAGTCTCAGTGCCCCTCCAGTCTACCATGTGTGCAGGGCACGGAGGTGTCACGCAGTGCTTCACATGGTTTGTCTTGGCGAACGGAGTCACACAGGGGAGGAACTGCTTAAATGTATTCATCAGGAAAGCCAAACATGGCTTACTCCAAGAAAACTTAAAATGGGAATCATGGTTACCGACAATGGGAAGAACATTTTGTCTGCCCTGCGCCAAGGAAGCCTGACCCATGCCCCCTGCATGGCTCACGTCTTCAATCTGGTTGTCAAGCGGTTTCTGAAGTGTTCCCCCCATCTGCAAGACATCCTAACAACTTCAAGGAAACTTTGCATGCACTTCAGCTACTCCTACACCGCCAAACACACCCTTCTTGAGCTACAGCGTCAGAATGGTATCCCCCAACATAGTCTGATTTGCGATGTTTCCACCCGTTGGAATTCCACCCTTCACATGTTGGACCGATTATATGAACAGAGAAAAGCCATCACGGATTTCCTGATGATCCAAGCAGATAGGGGGACTCCCCTGTGTAACTTCAATGTCAACCAGTGGCAGCTCATACGTGACACCTGCCGTTTGCTCAGGCCCTTTGAGGAAGCCACTTTATTTGTCAGTCGGCAGGATTACGGGATGAACGACGTGATTCCACTGCTTCATGTACTACAGCACATGTTGGAAACCATGGCTGGTCAGGGCACTGGAGACATGGCGTTTACATCTTACGGCCACATGAACCCCGTTGGAGCTGAACTGGAGGAGAAGGAGTTGCCCAGCGAAACACAGTTTAGGCTTGGCGAAATGGCTGGTTTATCTAGTCAGCGGACAGGAGAGGAGGAGCAGGAGCAGTCAGAGGAGCTAGAGGTTTTTGAGGAAGGCGAGACAGAGGACCCGGGCACACCGTGGCAGTATGCAGTGGAGATGGAGACAGGTAGTCCATCCGAGTCACTTGCGCAAATGGCCGAAGCATGCTCACGTGCTTGCGTAGTGACCCCAGAATTGTTTTCATCTGACGGCTGTCCACCTTATTGGACCCTCGCTTCCGGCACAAAATGGGGGCATTTTTTAAACCCACCGAGAGGGAGGACAAACTCAACTACTACAAAGACATTCTACGTAGGCAGATGGCCGATGCCTATCTGCGCCATGGTCCATACTCTCGCAGGTCTGACTCGAGGGGACCTCTGCGCTCACCTTCCACTGACATGGCCGCTGGGGGGGTTGGCAGGAGCAGCAGCAGCAGCTCCATCAGCAGCAGCAGCCTCAGTCTTCAGTCGCTAATGAGTAGCTTTCTACACCCGCATAGTGAGGCTACTCATGAGCAGCAGGAAGACCTGGAGCAGGACCTCAACCAGCAGGTCATGTCATACTTTGACATGACCATGCCAACACACCTTGAGGATCCGCTGGACTTCTGGGCAGCCAAACTTGATTTGTGGCCGCAACTAGCAGAGTGTGCCCTGGAAAAGCTGTCCTGCCCAGCAAGTAGCGTGCCATCTGAGTGGGTGTTAAGTGCGGCGGGGGCCATAGTTACGGCGAGGAGAACTCGTCTGTCAAATAAAAATGTGGAGAGACTCACCTTTGTCAAAATGAATCAGGAATGGATCAGCCAGGATTTCCACCCACCAATGCCTGATGCATGCGACTAGATTCAGCATGGTGCCACGTTTTACACTTTCCAAATGGTGCAAAACATATTTATGCCTTTAGGCCAATTTTTGGGCTCCTGCTGCTGCTGCTGCCAACTCCAGGGTGTGATTCATCCAATTGTTGGGCTCCTGAAGCCAACTCCAGTGTATATTTGGGCTCCTGCTGCTGCTGCTGCCAACTCCAGGGTGTGATTCATCCAATTTTTGGGCTCCTGAAGCCAACCCCAGTGTCTCTTTAAAGTAATATTTGGGCTCCTGCTGCTGCTGCTGCCAACTCCAGGGTGTGATTCATCCAATTTTTGGGCTCCTGAAGCCAACCCCAGGGTCTCTTTAAAGTAATATTTGGGCTCCTGCTGCTGCTGCTGTCAACTCCTGCCAACTCCAGGGTGTGATTCATCCAATTTTTGGGCTCCTGAAGCCAACCCCAGGGTCTCTTTGAAGTAATGTTTGGGCTCCTGCTGCTGCTGCTGCCAACTTCTGCCAACTCCAGGGTGTGATTCATCCAATTTTTGGGCTCCTGAAGCCAACTCCAGTGTATATTCGGGCTCCTGCTGCTGCTGCTGCCAACTCCAGGGTGTGATTCATCCAATTTTTGGGCTCCTGAAGCCAACCCCAGTGTCTCATTAAAGTAATGTTTGGGCTCCTGCTGCTGCTGCTGCCAACTTCTGCCAACTCCAGGGTGTGATTCATCCAATTTTTTGGCTCCTGAAGCCAACCCCAGTGTCTCATTAAAGTAATGTTTGGGCTCCTGCTGCTGCTGCTGCCAACTTCTGCCAAATCCAGGTTGTGATTCATCCAATTTTTGGGCTCCTGAAGCCAACCCCAGGGTCTCTTTGAAGTAATGTTTGGGTGCCTGCTACTGCTGCTGCCAACTTCTGCCAACTCCAGGGTGTGATTCATCCAATTTTTGGGCTCCTGAAGCCAACCCCAGTGTCTCTTTAAAGTAATGTTTGGGCTCCTGCTGCTGCTGCTGCCAACTTCTGCCAACTCCAGGGTGTGATTCATCCAATTTTTGGGCTCCTGAAGCCAACCCCAGGGTCTCTTTGAAGTAATGTTTGGGCTCCTGCTGCTGCCAACTTCTGCCAACTCCAGGGTGTGATTCATGCAATTTTTGGGCTCCTGAAGCCAACTCCAGTGTATATTTGGGCTCCTGCTGCTGCTGCCAACTCCAGGGTGTGATTCATCCAATGTTTGGGCTCCTGAAGCCAACCCCAGTGTCTCTTTAAAGTAATGTTTGGGCTCCTACTGCTGCTGCTGCCAACTTCTGCCAACTCCAGGGTGTGATTCATCCAATTTTTGGGCTCCCGAAGCCAACCCCAGGGTCTCTTTGAAGTAATGTTTGGGCTCCTGCTGCTGCTGCTGCCAACTTCTGCCAACTCCAGGGTGTGATTCATCCCATTTTTGGGCTCCTGAAGCCAACTCCAGTGTATATTTGGGCTCCTGCTGCTGCTGCTGCCAACTCCAGGGTGTGATTCATCCAATTTTTGGGCTCCTGAAGCCAACCCCAGTGTCTCTTTAAAGTAATGTTTGGGCTCCTGCTGCTGCCAACTTCTGCCAAATCCAGGGTGTGATTCATCCAATTTTTGGGCTCCTGAAGCCAACTCCAGTGTATATTTGCGCTCCTGCTGCTGCTGCTGCCAACTCCAGGGTGTGATTCATCCAATTTTTGGGCTCCTGAAGCCAACCCCAGGGTCTCTTTAAAGTAATGTTTGGGCTCCTGCTGCTGCTGCTGCCAACTTCTGCCAACTCCAGGGTGTGATTCATCCCATTTTTGGGCTCCTGAAGCCAACCCCAGTGTCTCTTTAACCCCAGTGTCTCTTTAAAGTAATGTTTGGGCTCCTGCTGCTGCCAACTTCTGCCAACTGCAGGGTGTGATTCATCCAATTGTTGGGCTCCTGAAGCCAACCCCAGGGTCTCTTTAAAGTAATGTTTGGGCTCCTGCTGCTGCCAACTTCTGCCAACTCCAGGGTGTGATTCATCCAATTTTTGGGCTCCTGAAGCCAACCCCAGGGTCTCTTTGAAGTAATGTTTGGGCTCCTGCTGCTGCCAACTTCTGCCAACTCCAGGGTGTGATTCATCCAATTTTTGGGCTCCTGAAGCCAACTCCAGTGTATATTTGGGCTCCTGCTGCTGCTGCTGCCAACTCCAGGGTGTGATTCATCCAATTTTTGGGCTCCTGAAGCCAACCCCAGGGTCTCTTTAAAGTAATGTTTGGGCTCCTGCTGCTGCTGCTGCCAACTTCTGCCAACTCCAGGGTGTGATTCATCCAATTTTTGGGCTCCTGAAGCCAACCCCAGTGTCTCTTTAACCCCAGTGTCTCTTTAAAGTAATGTTTGGGCTCCTGCTGCTGCCAACTTCTGCCAACTCCAGGGTGTGATTCATCCAATTGTTGGGCTCCTGAAGCCAACCCCAGGGTCTCTTTAAAGTAATGTTTGGGCTCCTGCTGCTGCTGCTGCCAACTTCTGCCAACTCCAGGGTGTGATTCATCCAATTTTTGGGCTCCTGAAGCCAACCCCAGGGTCTCTTTGAAGTAATGTTTGGGCTCCTGCTGCTGCTGCTGCCAACTTCTGCCAACTCCAGGGTGTGATTCATCCAATTTTTGAGCTCCTGAAGCCAACCCCAGGGTCTCTTTGAAGTAATGTCTGGGCTCCTGCTGCTGCTGCCAACTTCTGCCAACTCCAGGGTGTGATTCATCCAATTTTTGGGCTCCTGAAGCCAACCCCAGTGTCTCTTTCAGCCAATGTTTGGGCTCCTGCTGCTGCTGCTGCCAACTTCTGCCAACTCCAGGGTGTGATTCATCCAATTTTTGGGCTCCTGAAGCCAACTCCAGTGTATATTTGGGCTCCTGCTGCTGCTGCTGCCAACTCCAGGGTGTGATTCATCCAATTTTTGGGCTCCTGAAGCCAACCCCAGTGTCTCTTTAAAGTAATGTTTGGGCTCCTGCTGCTGCTGCTGCCAACTTCTGCCAACTCCAGGGTGTGATTCATCCAATTTTTGGGCTCCTGAAGCCAACCCCAGGGTCTCTTTGAAGTAATGTTTGGGCTCCTGCTGCTGCTGCTGCAAACTTCTGCCAACGCCAGGGTGTGATTCATCCAATTTTTGGGCTCCTGAAGCCAACTCCAGTGTATATTTGGGCTCCTGCTGCTGCTGCTGCCAACTCCAGGGTGTGATTCATCCAATTTTTGGGCTCCTGAAGCCAACCCCAGTGTCTCTTTAAAGTAATGTTTGGGCTCCTGCTTCTGCTGCTGCCAACTTCTGCCAACTCCAGGGTGTGAGTCATCCAATTTTTGGGCTCCTGAAGCCAACCCCAGGGTCTCTTTGAAGTAATGTTTGGGCTCCTGCTGCTGCTGCTGCCAACTTCTGCCAACTCCAGGGTGCGATTCATCCAATTTTTGGGCTCCTGAAGCCAACCCCAGGGTCTCTTTAAAGTAATGTTTGGGCTCCTGCTGCAGCTGCTGCTGCTGCCAACTCCAGGGTGTGATTCATCCAATTTTTGGGCTCCTGAAGCCAACCCCAGGGTCTCTTTGAAGTAATGTTTGGGCTCCTGCTGCTGCTGCTGCTGCCAACTTCTGCCAACTCCAGGGTGTGATTCATCCAATTTTTGGGCTCCTGAAGCCAACCCCAGGGTCTCTTTGAAGTAATGTTTGGGCTCCTGTCGCTGCTGCTGCCAACTTCTGCCAACTCCAGGGTGTGATTCATCCAATTTTTGGGCTCCTGAAGCAAACTCCAGCGTATATTTGGGCTCCTGCTGCTGCTGCTGCCAACTCCAGGGTGTGATTCATCCAATTTTTGGGCTCCTGAAGCCAACCCCAGTGTCTCTTTAAAGTAATGTTTGGGCTCCTGCTGCTGCCAACTTCTGCCAACTCCAGGGTGTGATTCATCCAATTTTTGGGCTCCTGAAGCCAACCCCAGTGTCTCTTTAAAGTAATGTTTGGGCTCCTGCTGCTGCCAACTTCTGCCAACTCCAGGGTGTGATTCATCCAATTTTTGGGCTCCTGAAGCCAACTCCAGTGTATATTTGGGCTCCTGCTGCTGCTGCTGCCAACTCCAGGGTGTGAATCATCCAATTTTTGGGCTCCTGAAGCCAACCCCAGTGTCTCTTTAAAGTAATATTTGGGCTCCTGCTGCTGCTTGCAACTCCAGGGTGTGATTCATCCAATTTTTGGGCTCCTGAAGCCAACCCCAGTGTCTCTTTCAGCCAATGTTTGGGCTCCTGCTGCTGCTGCTGCCAACTCCAGGGTGTGATTCATCCAATTTTTGGCCTCCTGAAGCCAACCCCAGTGTCTCTTTAAAGTAATATTTGGGCTGCTCCTGCTGCTGCTGCCAACTCCAGGGTGTGATTCATCCAATTTTTGGCCTCCTGAAGCCAACCCAAGTGTCTCTTTAAAGTTATATTTGGGCTCCTGCTGCTGCCAACTCCAGGGCGTGATTCATCCAATTTTTGGCCTCCTGAAGCCAACCCCAGTGTCTCTTTAAAGTAATATTTGGGCTCCTGCTGCTGCTGCTGCCAACTCCAGGGTGTGATTCATCCAATTTTTGGGCTCCTGAAGCCAACTCCAGTGTATATTTGGGCTCCTGCTGCTGCTGCTGCCAACTCCATGGTGTGAATCATCCAATTTTTGGGCTCCTGAAGCCAACCCCAGAGTCTCTCTAAAGTAATATTTGGGCTCCTGCTGCTGCTGCTGCCAACTCCAGGGTGTGATTCATCCAATTTTTAGGCTCCTGAAGCCAACTCCAGTGTCTCTATAAAGTAATCTTTGGTCTCCTGCTGCTGCTGCTGCCAACTCCAGGGTGTGATTCATCCAATTTTTGGGCTCCTGAAGCCAACTCCAGTGTCTCTTTAAAGTAATATTTGGGCTCCTGCTGCTGCTTGCAACTCCAGGGTGTGATTCATCCAATTTTTGGGCTCCTGAAGCCAACCCCAGTGTCTCTTTAAAGTAATGTTTGGGCTCCTGCTGCTGCTGCCAACTCCAGGGTGTGATTCATCCAATTTTTGGGCTCCTGCTGCTGCCAACTCCAGTGTCTCTTTAAAGCAATGTTTGGGCTCCTGCCCCTCATAGTGATGCCACTTCAACTCTCTGCAATTGTGCCGCTCTGCGATTCTATTAGCGATGCCTCTGATCTGCATGTGATATTTATTCAAAGTATTATTTAACTAACCCAGCACGCATCCTGTGCGTGTTACAGCAAGGCAGAATGGTTTACAACCCTATTGAGGCTCTAGGAGGCTCAGAAATAGCCGTTTTTAATAGCGATTCGTCGCGAATTTATTCGGGTCGAAACGATTTTTGTCGGAAAATTCGGCGAATCAGTCGAATCGAATTTTTCAAAAGTTCGCTCATCTCTAATACTGATCTCAAGTCTGCTGTGGGCATCCCATTCTATAACATACCATTAGCCTCTGCATTCACTGTAAGCTGCACAGTTATTTAAAGCAATTTTGGCTGTTTCAGCCTGCTTACACACTGTTGCTGTGTGCATATATACTGATCTCAAGTCTGCTGTGGGCATCCCATTCTGTAACATACCATTAGCCTCTACATTTACTGTAAGCTGCACAGTTATTTAAAGTAATTTGGCCTGTATGAGCCTGTTTACACACTGTTGCTGTGTGCATATATACTGATCTCAAGTCAGCTTTGGGGCATCCCATTCTGTAACATACCATTAGCCTCTGCATTTAATGTAAGCTGCACAGTTATTTAAAGTAATTTGGCCTGTTTCAGCCTGCTTACACACTGTTGCTGTGTGCATATATACTGATCTCAAGTCTGCTGTGGGCATTGCAGAATGGGGGATCCCTGGAGAGACCCCAAATGGGTTGTCTCTGCAGGGAAGGTTGTCCAGGGGTTTGAAGTCCCTACTCGGTTTAGTTAATAGAGAGAAAGGGGGGAGGGGGAGATTCAAGATAGGAGATCCCCCTCTGAGTTGAGTAGTTTGTTGGACTGTGGGTCAATAATGGTCTTGTTTAGACTAGTAAACAATAAGTCATCCTTTTATTCTTCAAACCAGTATTTGTGTCCTTTTGCATACGTTTCACATTCCATATACATTTTTTTCACATATTTCCATTAATGATTTTTCACATATTTCACATAGCAGGTGTACAGGTATATTTCACAATATTTTACCATTCATGTATTTTGTACACATATTTTTACAAAAGCAGGGGGGGTAGGCAGACAATGATTACTTATCTGACATTTCCCCTGAATTTCAGGTAATCTGTTGGGTACAGTCTGTAGCAAGTGTCCGGTTGCCAATATACAGCAAGCGTATAACCTTTCATAAGTATCCAGTAGGTGGTGCAAACGTTTCGCAATAGCTGCTTCCTCAGTGCACTCCACTAATAAACAATATGGTGATTAATAATGTGTGTATACTTGATACAGCAGGTATAGTTAATGGTAAAAATTGAAAGAGCATAAATAGTACCTCTACAGGAAGGAGCGCTTGCTTTCCTCCAGGACAGGTTGTGTCCCCTTTAAGGAATCTGTAGTGATTCATTACATTAAATTGTGATGCTGGTAGGGTATAGAGACTAAGGATAAGGTCTTGAGAAAGGTACCTTATATATAGTAGTAGTAGTTGTTTGTTAGGCTGGCGCTTCAAAGGTATATTATATGCTGCACGATCAGGTTGCACTGTAGGGGTAAAAGTATTAGTTACCAGCTAATCCAAGTGTAAAAATCGAATGTTAAGGGGGCGGTGTAGGCTTACCTCTTGTCCAGAGTTCAAAACCCGTACTGTGTACGGGTGGCGTCTGTGGTCCCCGCTCCCGCCTGCGTGTCGGATGAGTCAGTCGCGCCGCACTGGAATGGCGGCGCGCGCTTTTCAATCCGGCCGCCGGGTAGATGGAGGGCGGGGCCACGGCGTCCCAGGGCCGCCCGTGTGCGTCAGAGGTGTCTGACTCACAAACCGTTGTCTAGACAACGGCTGCAGGAAGGACGCTAGGAGGCGCGTCACTTCCGGGCCGGGCGGCCCCTCTAGAATCTGTGGACTAGGTGTACTGTGTAGCGGCGCCATTTTCCTGGCTATTATCTCCGCGGGGCTAGATACTGTATATATTAGAATGGGCGCCATTTTGGTGTAGCCCTGTTGAGGGGAAAGGAAGCGCTTCTTCTCTGTTTAGTGCATTAGTTTTCTCAGAAGAAATTACCGAAGTTTAGTGGTCTTATTCTTTCTTAATGGTACATATTAATTCCCGTGATGATAATGGTATACTAGGTGTAACTTAAGTTTTTTTTTTTACTTATTTATTATTATTATTCCTTAAAGGGGACACAACCTGTCCTGGAGGAAAGCAAGCGCTCCTTCCTGTAGAGGTACTATTTATGCTCTTTCAATTTTTACCATTAACTATACCTGCTGTATCAAGTATACACACATTATTAATCACCATATTGTTTATTAGTGGAGTGCACTGAGGAAGCAGCTATTGCGAAACGTTTGCACCACCTACTGGATACTTATGAAAGGTTATACGCTTGCTGTATATTGGCAACCGGACACTTGCTACAGACTGTACCCAACAGATTACCTGAAATTCAGGGGAAATGTCAGATAAGTAATCATTGTCTGCCTACCCCCCCTGCTTTTGTAAAAATATGTGTACAAAATACATGAATGGTAAAATATTGTGAAATATACCTGTACACCTGCTATGTGAAATATGTGAAAAATCATTAATGGAAATATGTGAAAAAAATGTATATGGAATGTGAAACGTATGCAAAAGGACACAAATACTGGTTTGAAGAATAAAAGGATGACTTATTGTTTACTAGTCTAAACAAGACCATTATTGACCCACAGTCCAACAAACTACTCAACTCAGAGGGGGATCTCCTATCTTGAATCTCCCCCTCCCCCCTTTCTCTCTGCTGTGGGCATCCCATTCTGTAACATACCATTAGCCTCTGCATTTACTGTAAGCTGCACAGTTATTTAAATTAATTTGGCCTGTTTCAGCCTGCTTACACACTGTTGCTCTGTGCATATATACTGATCTCAAGTCTGCTGTGGGCATCCCATTCTGTAACATACCATTAGCTTCTGCATTTACTGTGAGCTGCACAGTTCTTTAAAGTAATTTGACCTGTTTCAGCCTGCTTACACACTGTTGCTGTGTGCATATATACTGATCTCAAGTCAGCTTTGGGGAAACCCATTCTGTAACATACCATTAGCCTCTGCATTCACTGTAAGCTGCACAGTTATTTAAAGCAATTTGGGCTTTTTCAGCCTGCTTACACACATTTGCTGTGTGCATATATACTGATCTCAAGTCTGCTGTGGGCATCCCATTCTGTAACATACCAATAGCCTCTGCAATTACTGTAAGCTGCACAGTTATTTAAAGTAATTTGGCCTGTTTCAGCATGCTTACACACTGTTGCTGTGTGCATATATACTGATCTCAGGTCTGCTGTGCGGGCATCCCATTCTGTAACATATCATTAGCCTCTGCATTCACTGTAAGCTGCACAGTTATTTAAAGTAATTTGGCCTGTTTCAGCCTGCTTACACACTGTTGCTGTGTGCATATATACTGATCTCAAGTCTGCTGTGGGCATCCCATTCTGTAACATACCATTAGCCTCTGCATTTACTGTAAGCTGCACAGTTATTTAAAGTAATTTGGCCTGTTTCAGCCTGCTTACACACTGTTGCTGTGTGCATATATACTGATCTCAAGTCTGCTGTGGGCATCCCATTCTGTAACATACCAATAGCCTCTGCAATTACTGTAAGCTGCACAGTTATTTGAAGTAATTTGGCCTGTTTCAGCCTGCTTACACACTGTTGCTGTGTGCATATATACTGATCTCAGGTCTGCTGTGCGGGCATCCCATTCTGTAACATATCATTAGCCTCTGCATTCACTGTAAGCTGCACAGTTATTTAAAGTAATTTGGCCTGTTTAAGCCTGCTTAAACACTGTTGCTGTGTGCATATATACTGATCTCAAGACTGCTGTGGGCATCCCATTCTGTAACATACCATTAGCCTCTGCATTTACTGTAAGCTGCACAGTTATTTAAAGTAATTTGGCCTGTTTCAGCCTGCTTACACACTGTTGCTGTGTGCATATATACTGATCTCAAGTCTGCTGTGGGCACCCCATTCTTTAACATACCATTAGCCTCTGCATTTACTGTAAGCTGCACAGTTATTTAAAGTAATTTGGCCTGTTTCAGCCTGCTTTACACTGTTGCTGTGTGCATATATACTGATCTCAAGTCAGCTTTGGGGCATCCCATTCTGTAACATAGAATTAGCCTCTGCATTCACTGTAAGCTGCACAGTTATTTAAAGTAATTTGGGCTGTTTCAGCCTGCTTACACACTGTTGCTGTGTGCATATATACTGATCTCAAGTCTGCTGTGGGCATCCCATTCTGTAACATACCATTAGCCTCTGCATTTACTGTAAGCTGCACAGTTATTTAAAGTAATTTGGGCTGTTTCAGCCTGCTTACACACTGTTGCTGTGTGCATATATACTGATCTCAAGTCTGCTGTGGGCATCCCATTCTGTAACATACCATTAGCCTCTGCATTTTCTGTAAGCTGCACAGTTATTTAAAGTTAATTGGGCTGTTTCAGCCTGCTTACACACTGTTGCTGTGTGCATATATACTGATCTCAAGTCTGCTGTGGGCATCCCATTCTGTAACATACCATTACCCTCTGCATTTACTGTAAGCTGCCCAGTTTTTTAAAGTAATTTGGGCTGTTTCAGCCTGCTTACACACTGTTGCTGTGTGCATATATACTGATCTCAAGTCTGCTGTGGGCATCCCATTCTGTAACATACCATTAGCCTCTGCATTTACTGTAAGCTGCACAGTTATTTAAAGTAATTTGGCCTGTTTCAGCCTGCTTACACACTGTTGCTGTGTGCATATATACTGATCTCAGGTCTGCTGTGCGGGCATCCCATTCTGTAACATATCATTAGCCTCTGCATTCACTGTAAGCTGCACAGTTATTTAAAGTAATTTGGCCTGTTTAAGCCTGCTTACACACTGTTGCTGTGTGCATATATACTGATCTCAAGTCTGCTGTGGGCATCCCATTCTGTAACATACCATTAGCCTCTGCATTTACTGTAAGCTGCACAGTTATTTAAAATAATTTGGCCTGTTTCAGCCTGCTTACACACTGTTGCTGTGTGCATATATACTGATCTCAAGTCTGCTGTGGGCATCCCATTCTTTAACATACCATTAGCCTCTGCATTTACTGTAAGCTGCACAGTTATTTAAAGTAATTTGGCCTGTTTCAGCCTGCTTACACACTGTTGCTGTGTGCATATATACTGATCTCAAGTCAGCTTTGGGGCATCCCATTCTGTAACATACCATTAGCCTCTGCATTCACTGTAAGCTGCACAGTTATTTAAAGTAATTTGGGCTGTTTCAGCCTGCTTACACACTGTTGCTGTGTGCATATATACTGATCTCAAGTCTGCTGTGGGCATCCCATTCTGTAACATACCATTAGCCTCTGCATTTACTGTAAGCTGCACAGTTATTTAAGGTAATTTGGGCTGTTTCAGCCTGCTTACAAACTGTTGCTGTGTGCATATATACTGATCTCAAGTCTGCTGTGGGCATCCCATTCTGTAACATACCATTACCCTCTGCATTTACTGTAAGCTGCCCAGTTATTTAAAGTAATTTGGGCTGTTTCAGCCTGCTTACACACTGTTGCTGTGTGCATATATACTGATCTCAGGTCTGCTGTGCGGGCATCCCATTCTGTAACATACCATTAGCCTCTGCATTCACTGTAAGCTGCACAGTTATTTAAAGTAATTTGGGCTGTTTCAGCCTGCTTACACACTGTTGCTGTGTGCATATATACTGATCTCAAGTCTGCTGTGGGCATCCCATTCTGTAACATACCATTAGCCTCTGCATTTACTGTAAGCTGCACAGTTATTTAAAGTAATTTGGCCTGTTTCAGCCTGCTTACACACTGTTGCTGTGTGCATATATACTGATCTCAAGTCAGCTTTGGGGCATCCCTTTCTGTAACATACCATTAGCCTCTGCATTCACTGTAAGCTGCACAGTTATTTAAAGCAATTTGGGCTGTTTCAGCCTGCTTACACACTGTTGCTGTGTGCATATATACTGATCTCAAGTCTGCTGTGGGCATCCCATTCTGTCACATACCATTAGCCTCTGCATTTACTGTAAGCTGCACAGTTATTTAAAGTAATTTGGCCTGTTTCAGCCTGCTTACACACTGTTGCTGTGTGCATATATACTGATCTCAGGTCTGCTGTGCGAGCATCCCATTCTGTAACATACCATTAGCCTCTGCATTCACTGTAAGCTGCACAGTTATTTAAAGTAATTTGGCCTGTTTCAGCCTGCTTACACACTGTTGCTGTGTGCATATATACTGATCTCAAGTCAGCTTTGGGGCATCCCATTCTGTAACATACCATTAGCCTCTGCATTTACTGTAAGCTGCACAGGTATTTAAAGTAATTTGGCCTGTTTCAGCCTGCTTACACACTGTTGCTGTGTGCATATATACTGATCTCAAGTCTGCTGTGGGCATCCCATTCTGTAACATACCATTAGCCTCTGCATTTACTGTAAGCTGCACAGTTATTTAAAGTAATTTGGCCTGTTTCAGCCTGCTTACACACTGTTGCTGTGTGCATATATACTGATCTCAAGTCAGCTTTGGGGCATCCCATTCTGTAACATACCATTAGCCTCTGCATTCACTGTAAGCTGCACAGTTATTTAAAGCAATTTGGGCTGTTTCAGCCTGCTTACACACTGTTGCTGTGTGCATATATACTGATCTCAAGTCTGCTGTGGGCATCCCATTCTGTAACATACCAATAGCCTCTGCAATTACTGTAAGCTGCACAGTTATTTAACGTAATTTGGCCTGTTTCAGCCTGCTTACACACTGTTGCTATGTGCATATATACTGATCTCAAGTCTGCTGTGGGCATCCCATTCTGTAACATACCATTAGCCTCTGCATTTACTGTAAGCTGCACAGTTATTTAAAGTAATTTGGCCTGTTTCAGCCTGCTTACACACTGTTGCTCTGTGCATATATACTGATCTCAAGTCTGCTGTGGGCATCCCATTCTGTAACATACCATTAGCTTCTGCATTTACTGTAAGCTGCACAGTTATTTAAAGTAATTTGGCCTGTTTCAGCCTACTTACACACTGTTGCTGTGTGCATATATACTGATCTCAAGTCAGCTTTGGGGCAACCCATTCTGTAACATACCATTAGCCTCTGCATTCACTGTAAGCTGCACAGTTATTTAAAGTAATTTGGCCTGTTTAAGCCTGCTTACACACTGTTGCTGTGTGCATATATACTGATCTCAAGTCTGCTGTGGGCATCCCATTCTGTAACATACCATTAGCCTCTGCATTTACTGTAAGCTGCACAGTTATTTACAGTAATTTGGCCTGTTTCAGCCTGCTTACACACTGTTGCTGTGTGCATATATACTGATCTCAAGTCTGCTGTGGGCATCCCATTCTGTAACATACCAATAGCCTCTGCAATTACTGTAAGCTGCACAGTTATTAAAAGTAATTTGGCCTGTTTCAGCCTGCTTACACACTGTTACTGTGTGCATATATACTGATCTCAGGTCTGCTGTGCGGGCATCCCATTCTGTATATCATTAGCCTCTGCATTCACTGTAAGCTGCACAGTTATTTAAAGTAATTTGGCCTGTTTCAGCCTGCTTACACACTGTTGCTGTGTGCATATATACTGATCTCAAGTCTGCTGTGGGCATCCCATTCTTTAACATACCATTAGCCTCTGCATTTACTGTAAGCTGCACAGTTATTTAAAGTAATTTGGCCTGTTTCAGCCTGCTTTACACTGTTGCTGTGTGCATATATACTGATCTCAAGTCAGCTTTGGTGCATCCCATTCTGTAACATACCATTAGCCTCTGCATTCACTGTAAGCTGCACAGTTATTTAAAGTAATTTGGGCTGTTTCAGCCTGCTTACACACTGTTGCTGTTTGCATATATACTGATCTCAAGTCTGCTGTGGGCATCCCATTCTGTAACATACCATTAGCCTCTGCATTTACTGTAAGCTGCACAGTTATTTAAAGTAATTTGGGCTGTTTCAGCCTGCTTACACACTGTTGCTGTGTGCATATATACTGATCTTAAACCGGACCTTCACCCTGATTTAATGAAAAGCCCAAACTCTTAAAAAACAATTCCTCAGCATCTAAAATTAATATATTTTACATGTTTAGTCACTAATTTATTATACTTTCCCCCACTGGGCTGCAACTCTATTCGGGAATTTAGGATACGGGTGCCGCCATCTTGACTCAGAAGCATCACACTTACTGAGGAGAGGAGAGTGGGATAAGGTACAGGGGGGCGGGTTATAGCTGTGCTTTGCTCAGACAGAGCAGAGCTGGGGTCAGGGAAAGGTCAGCAGTCCCAGAATGCAGAGCAGCACAGTCACTTCCTGTTTGCAGGCACTTCCTGTTTGCAGGCTGCCTGCAAAAATGGCAGCTTCCATAAGCCGCCATCTTGGATGTTTAAAGGCTTATAAAATGCAGTAGATGCAGGTAGGATGATTTTTAATGTGAGCAATCTGTATGTACAGGGTGTGGGAAACATATAAGATAGACTCTTATTTAGAGTGAAGGTCCGCTTTAAGTCTGCTGTGGGCATCCCATTCTGTAACATACCATTAGCCTCTGCATTTACTGTAAGCTGCACAGTTATTTAAAGTAATTTGGGCTGTTTCAGCCTGCTTACACACTGTTGCTGTGTGCATATATACTGATCTCAAGTCTGCTGTGGGCATCCCATTCTGTAACATACCCTTACCCTCTGCATTTACTGTAAGCTGCCCAGTTATTTAAAGTAATTTGGGCTGTTTCAACCTGCTTACACACTGTTGCTGTGTGCATATATACTGATCTCAGGTCTGCTGTGCGGGCATCCCATTCTGTAACATATCATTAGCCTCTGCATTCACTGTAAGCTGCACAGTTATTTAAAGTAATTTGGCCTGTTTAAGCCTGCTTACACACTGTTGCTGTGTGCATATATACGGATCTCAAGTCTGCTGTGGGCATCCCATTCTGTAACATACCATTAGCCTCTGCATTTACTGTAAGCTGCACAGTTATTTAAAGTAATTTGGCCTGTTTCAGCCTGCTTACACACTGTTGCTGTGTGCATATATACTGATCTCAAGTCTGCTGTGGGCATCCCATTCTTTAACATACCATTAGCCTCTGCATTTACTGTAAGCTGCACAATTATTTAAAGTAATTTGGCCTGTTTCAGCCTGCTTTACACTGTTGCTGTGTGCATATATACTGATCTCAAGTCAGCTTTGGGGCATCCCATTCTGTAACATACCATTAGCCTCTGCATTCACTGTAAGCTGCACAGTTATTTAAAGTAATTTGGGCTGTTTCAGCCTGCTTACACACTGTTGCTATGTGCATATATACTGATCTCAAGTCTGCTGTGGGCATCCCATTCTGTAACATACCATTAGCCTCTGCATTTACTGTAAGCTGCACAGTTATTTAAAGTAATTTGGGCTGTTTCAGCCTGCTTACACACTGTTGCTGTGTGCATATATACTGATCTCAAGTCTGCTGTGGGCATCCCATTCTGTAACATACCATTAGCCTCTGCATTTACTGTAAGCTGCACAGTTATTTAAAGTAATTTGGGCTGTTTCAGCCTGCTTACACACTGTTGCTGTGTGCATGTATACTGATCTCAAGTCTGCTGTGGGCATCCCATTCTGTAACATACCATTACCCTCTGCATTTACTGTAAGCTGCCCAGTTATTTAAAGTAATTTGGGCTGTTTCAGCCTGCTTACACACTGTTGCTGTGTGCATATATACTGATCTCAGGTCTGCTGTGCGGGCATCCCATTCTGTAACATACCATTAGCCTCTGCATTCACTGTAAGCTGCACAGTTATTTAAAGTAATTTGGCCTGTTTCAGCCTGCTTACACACTGTTGCTGTGTGCATATATACTGATCTCAAGTCTGCTGTGGGCATCCCATTCTGTAACATACCATTAGCCTCTGCATTTACTGTAAGCTGCACAGTTATTTAAAGTAATTTGGCCTGTTTCAGCCTGCTTACACACTGTTGCTGTGTGCATATATACTGATCTCAAGTCAGCTTTGGGGCATCCCATTCTGTAACATACCATTAGCCTCTGCATTCACTGTAAGCTGCACAGTTATTTAAAGCAATTTGGGCTGTTTCAGCCTGCTTACACACTGTTGCTGTGTGCATATATACTGATCTCAAGTCTGCTGTGGGCATCCCATTCTGTCACATACCATTAGCCTCTGCATTTACTGTAAGCTGCACAGTTATTTAAAGTAATTTGGCCTGTTTCAGCCTGCTTACACACTGTTGCTGTGTGCATATATACTGATCTCAGGTCTGCTGTGCGGGCATCCCATTCTGTAACATACCATTAGCCTCTGCATTCACTGTAAGCTGCACAGTTATTTAAAGTAATTTGGCCTGTTTCAGCCTGCTTACACACTGTTGCTGTGTGCATATATACTGATCTCAAGTCAGCTTTGGGGCATCCCATTCTGTAACATACCATTAGCCTCTGCATTTACTGTAAGCTGCACAGGTATTTAAAGTAATTTGGCCTGTTTCAGCCTGCTTACACACTGTTGCTGTGTGCATATATACTGATCTCAAGTCAGCTTTGGGGCATCCCATTCTGTAACATACCATTAGCCTCTGCATTCACTGTAAGCTGCACAGTTATTTAAAGCAATTTGGGCTGTTTCAGCCTGCTTACACACTGTTTCTGTGTGCATATATACTGATCTCAAGTCTGCTGTGGGCATCCCATTCTGTAACATACCAATAGCCTCTGCAATTGCTGTAAGCTGCACAGTTATTTAAAGTAATTTGGCCTGTTTCAGCCTGCTTACACACTGTTGCTGTGTGCATATATACTGATCTCAAGTCAGCTTTGGGACATCCCATTCTGTAACATACCATTAGCCTCTGCATTTACTGTAAGCTGCACAGTAATTTAAAGCAATTTGGGCTGTTTCAGCCTGCTTACACACTGTTGCTGTGTGCATATATACTGATCTCAAGTCTGCTGTGGGCATCCCATTCTGTAACATACCATTAGCCTCTGCATTTACTGTAAGCTGCACAGTTATTTAAAGTAATTTGGCCTGTATGAGCCTGCTTACACACTGTTGATGTGTGCATATATACTGATCTCAAGTCTGCTGTGGGCATCCCATTCTCTAACATACCATTAGCCTCTGCATTTACTGTAAGCTGCACAGTTATTTAAAGTAATTTGGCCTGTATGAGCCTGCTTACACACTTTTGCTGTGTGCATATATACTGATCTCAAGTCAGCTTTGGGGCATCCCATTCTGTAACATAACATTAGCCTCTGCATTCAATGTAAGCTGCTCAGTTATTTAAAGTAATTTGGGCTGTTTCAGCCTGCTTACACACTGTTGCTGTGTGCATATATACTGATCTCAAGTCTGCTGTGGGCATCCCATTCTGTAACATACCATTAGCCTCTGCATTTACTGTAAGCTGCACAGGTATTTAAAGTAATTTGGCCTGTTTCAGCCTGCTTACACACTGTTGCTGTGTGAATATATATACTGATCTCAGGTCTGCTGTGCGGGCATCCCATTCTGTAACATACCATTAGCCTCTGCATTTACTGTAAGCTGCACAGTTATTTAAAGTAATTTGGCCTGTTTCAGCCTGCTTACACACTGTTGCTGTGTGCATATATACTGATCTCAAGTCTGCTGTGGGCATCCCATTCTGTAACATACCATTAGCCTCTGCATTTACTGTAAGCTGCACAGTTATTCAAAGTAATTTGGCCTGTTTCAGCCTGCTTACACACTGTTGCTGTGTGCATATACACTGATCTCAAGTCAGCTTTGGGGCAACCCATTCTGTAACATACCATTAGCCTCTGCATTCACTGTAAGCTACACAGTTATTTAAAGCAATTTGGGCTGTTTCAGCCTGCTTACACACTGTTGCTGTGTGCATATATACTGATCTCAAGTCTGCTGTGCGGGCATCCCATTCTGTAACATACCATTAGCCTCTGCATTTACTGTAAGCTGCACAGTTATTTAAAGTAATTTGGCCTGTTTCAGCCTGCTTACACACTGTTGCTGTGTGCATATATACTGATCTCAAGTCAGCTTTGGGGCAACCCATTCTTTAACATACCATTAGCCTCTGCATTTACTGTAAGCTGCACAGTTATTTAAAGTAATTTGGCCTGTTTCAGCCTGCTTTACACTGTTGCTGTGTGCATATATACTGATCTCAAGTCAGCTTTGGGGCATCCCATTCTGTAACATACCATTAGCCTCTGCATTCACTGTAAGCTGCACATTTATTTAAAGTAATTTGGGCTGTTTCAGCCTGCTTACACACTGTTGCTGTGTGCATATATACTGATCTCAAGTCTGCTGTGGGCATCCCATTCTGTAACATACCATTAGCCTCTGCATTTACTGTAAGCTGCACAGTTATTTAAAGTAATTTGGGCTGTTTCAGCCTGCTTACACACTGTTGCTGTGTGCATATATACTGATCTCAAGTCTGCTGTGGGCATCCCATTCTGTAACATACCATTAGCCTCTGCATTTACTGTAAGCTGCACAGTTATTTAAAGTAATTTGGGCTGTTTCAGCCTGCTTACACACTGTTGCTGTGTGCATATATACTGATCTCAAGTCTGCTGTGGGCATCCCATTCTGTAACATACCATTAGCCTCTGCATTTACTGTAAGCTGCACAGTTATTTAAAGTAATTTGGCCTGTTTCAGCCTGCTTACACACTGTTGCTGTGTGCATATATACTCATCTCAGGTCTGCTGTGCGGGCATCCCATTCTGTAACATACCATTAGCCTCTGCATTCACTGTAAGCTGCACAGTTATTTAAAGTAATTTGGCCTGTTTCAGCCTGCTTACACACTGTTGCTGTGTGCGTATATACTGATCTCAAGTCTGCTGTGGGCATCCCATTCTTTAACATACCATTAGCCTCTGCATTTACTGTAAGCTGCACAGTTATTTAAAGTAATTTGGCCTGTTTCAGCCTGCTTACACACTGTTGCTGTGTGCATATATACTGATCTCAAGTCTGCTGTGGGCATCCCATTCTGTAACATACCATTAGCCTCTGCATTTACTGTAAGCTGCACAGTTATTTAAAGTAATTTGGCCTGTTTCAGCCTGCTTACACACTGTTGCTGTGTGCATATATACTGATCTCAAGTCAGCTTAGGGGCATCCCATTCTGTAACATACCATTAGCCTCTGCATTCACTGTAAGCTGCACAGTTATTTAAAGCAATTTGGGCTGTTTCAGCCTGCTTACACACTGTTGCTGTGTGCATATATACTGATCTCAAGTCTGCTGTGGGCATCCCATTCTGTCACATACCATTACCCTCTGCATTTACTGTAAGCTGCCCAGTTATTTAAAGTAATTTGGGCTGTTTCAGCCTGCTTACACACTGTTGCTGTGTGCATATATACTGATCTCAGGTCTGCTGTGCGGGCATCCCATTCTGTAACATACCATTAGCCTCTGCATTCACTGTAAGCTGCACAGTTATTTAAAGTAATTTGGCCTGTTTCAGCCTGCTTACACACTGTTGCTGTGTGCATATATACTGATCTCAAGTCTGCTGTGGGCATCCCATTCTGTAACATACCATTAGCCTCTGCATTTACTGTAAGCTGCACAGTTATTTAAAGTAATTTGGCCTGTTTCAGCCTGCTTACACACTGTTGCTGTGTGCATATATACTGATCTCAAGTCAGCTTTGGGGCATCCCATTCTGTAACATACCATTAGCCTCTGCATTCACTGTAAGCTGCACAGTTATTTAAAGCAATTTGGGCTGTTTCAGCCTGCTTACACACTGTTGCTCTGTGCATATATACTGATCTCAAGTCTGCTGTGGGCATCCCATTCTGTCACATACCATTAGCCTCTGCATTTACTGTAAGCTGCACAGTTATTTAAAGTAATTTGGCCTGTTTCAGCCTGCTTACACACTGTTGCTGTGTGCATATATACTGATCTCAGGTCTGCTGTGCGGGCATCCCATTCTGTAACATACCATTAGCCTCTGCATTCACTGTAAGCTGCACAGTTATTTAAAGTAATTTGGCCTGTTTCAGCCTGCTTACACACTGTTGCTGTGTGCATATATACTGATCTCAAGTCAGCTTTGGGGCATCCCATTCTGTAACATACCATTAGCCTCTGCATTTACTGTAAGCTGCACAGGTATTTAAAGTAATTTGGCCTGTTTCAGCCTGCTTACACACTGTTGCTGTGTGCATATATACTGATCTCAAGTCAGCTTTGGGGCATCCCATTCTGTAACATACCATTAGCCTCTGCATTCACTGTAAGCTGCACAGTTATTTAAAGCAATTTGGGCTGTTTCAGCCTGCTTACACACTGTTGCTGTGTGCATATATACTGATCTCAAGTCTGCTGTGGGCATCCCATTCTGTAACATACCAATAGCCTCTGCAATTGCTGTAAGCTGCACAGTTATTTAAAGTAATTTGGCCTGTTTCAGCCTGCTTACACACTGTTGCTGTGTGCATATATACTGATCTCAAGTCAGCTTTGGGACATCCCATTCTGTAACATACCATTAGCCTGTGCATTTACTGTAAGCTGCACAGTTATTTAAAGCAATTTGGGCTGTTTCAGCCTGCTTACACACTGTTGCTGTGTGCATATATACTGATCTCAAGTCTGCTGTGGGCATCCCATTCTGTAACATACCATTAGCCTCTGCATTTACTGTAAGCTGCACAGTTATTTAAAGTAATTTGGCCTGTATGAGCCTGCTTACACACTGTTGCTGTGTGCATATATACTGATCTCAAGTCTGCTGTGGGCATCCCATTCTCTAACATACCATTAGCCTCTGCATTTACTGTAAGCTGCACAGTTATTTAAAGTAATTTGGCCTGTATGAGCCTGCTTACACACTTTTGCTGTGTGCATATATACTGATCTCAAGTCAGCTTTGGGGCATCCCATTCTGTAACATAACATTAGCCTCTGCATTCAATGTAAGCTGCTCAGTTATTTAAAGTAATTTGGGCTGTTTCAGCCTGCTTACACACTGTTGCTGTGTGCATATATACTGATCTCAAGTCTGCTGTGGGCATCCCATTCTGTAACATACCATTAGCCTCTGCATTTACTGTAAGCTGCACAGTTATTTAAAGTAATTTGGCCTGTTTCAGCCTGCTTACACACTGTTGCTGTGTGCATATACACTGATCTCAAGTCAGCTTTGGGGCAACCCATTCTGTAACATACCATTAGCCTCTGCATTCACTGTAAGCTACACAGTTATTTAAAGCAATTTGGGCTGTTTCAGCCTGCTTACACACTGTTGCTGTGTGCATATATACTGATCTCAAGTCTGCTGTGCGGGCATCCCATTCTGTAACATACCATTAGCCTCTGCATTTACTGTAAGCTGCACAGTTATTTAAAGTAATTTGGCCTGTTTCAGCCTGCTTACACACTGTTGCTGTGTGCATATATACTGATCTCAAGTCAGCTTTGGGGCAACCCATTCTTTAACATACCATTAGCCTCTGCATTTACTGTAAGCTGCACAGTTATTTAAAGTAATTTGGCCTGTTTCAGCCTGCTTTACACTGTTGCTGTGTGCATATATACTGATCTCAAGTCAGCTTTGGGGCATCCCATTCTGTAACATACCATTAGCCTCTGCATTCACTGTAAGCTGCACATTTATTTAAAGTAATTTGGGCTGTTTCAGCCTGCTTACACACTGTTGCTGTGTGCATATATACTGATCTCAAGTCTGCTGTGGGCATCCCATTCTGTAACATACCATTAGCCTCTGCATTTACTGTAAGCTGCACAGTTATTTAAAGTAATTTGGGCTGCTTCAGCCTGCTTACACACTGTTGCTGTGTGCATATATACTGATCTCAAGTCTGCTGTGGGCATCCCATTCTGTAACATACCATTAGCCTCTGCATTTACTGTAAGCTGCACAGTTATTTAAAGTAATTTGGCCTGTTTCAGCCTGCTTACACACTGTTGCTGTGTGCATATATACTCATCTCAGGTCTGCTGTGCGGGCATCCCATTCTGTAACATACCATTAGCCTCTGCATTCACTGTAAGCTGCACAGTTATTTAAAGTAATTTGGCCTGTTTCAGCCTGCTTACACACTGTTGCTGTGTGCATATATACTGATCTCAAGTCTGCTGTGGGCATCCCATTCTTTAGCATACCATTAGCCTCTGCATTTACTGTAAGCTGCACAGTTATTTAAAGTAATTTGGCCTGTTTCAGCCTGCTTACACACTGTTGCTGTGTGCATATATACTGATCTCAAGTCTGCTGTGGGCATCCCATTCTGTAACATACCATTAGCCTCTGCATTTACTGTAAGCTGCACAGTTATTTAAAGTAATTTGGCCTGTTTCAGCCTGCTTACACACTGTTGCTGTGTGCATATATACTGATCTCAAGTCAGCTTAGGGGCATCCCATTCTGTAACATACCATTAGCCTCTGCATTCACTGTAAGCTGCACAGTTATTTAAAGCAATTTGGGCTGTTTCAGCCTGCTTACACACTGTTGCTGTGTGCATATATACTGATCTCAAGTCTGCTGTTTGCATCCCATTCTGTAACATACCAATAGCCTCTGCAATTACTGTAAGCTGCACAGTTATTTAAAGTAATTTGGCCTGTTTCAGCCTGCTTACACACTGTTGCTGTGTGCATATATACTGATCTCAGGTCTGCTGTGCGGGCATCCCATTCTGTAACATATCATTAGCCTCTGCATTCACTGTAAGCTGCACAGTTATTTAAAGTAATTTGGCCTATTTCAGCCTGCTTACACACTGTTGCTGTGTGCATATATACTGATCTCAAGTCTGCTGTGGGCATCCTATTCTGTAACATACCAATAGCCTCTGCAATTACTGTAAGCTGCACAGTTATTTAAAGTAATTTGGCCTGTTTCAGCCTGCTTACACACTGTTGCTGTGTGCATATATACTGATCTCAGGTCTGCTGTGCGGGCATCCCATTCTGTAACATATCATTAGCCTCTGCATTTACTGTAAGCTGCACAGTTATTTAAAGTAATTTGGCCTGTTTCAGCCTGCTTACACACTGTTGCTGTGTGCATATATACTGATCTCAAGTCTGCTGTGGGCATCCCATTCTGTAACATACCATTAGCCTCTGCATTTACTGTAAGCTGCACAGTTATTTAAAGTAATTTGGCCTGTTTCAGCCTGCTTACACACTGTTGCTGTGTGCATATATACTGATCTCAAGTCAGCTTTGGGGCATCCCATTCTGTAACATACCATTAGCCTCTGCATTCACTGTAAGCTGCACAGTTATTTAAAGCAATTTGGGCTGTTTCAGCCTGCTTACACACTGTTGCTGTGTGCATATATACTAATCTCAAGTCTGCTGTGGGCATCCCATTCTGTAACATACCAATAGCCTCTGCAATTACTGTAAGCTGCACAGTTATTTAAAGTAATTTGGCCTGTTTCAGCCTGCTTACACACTGTTGCTGTGTGCATATATACTGATCTCAGGTCTGCTGTGCGGGCATCCCATTCTGTAACATATCATTAGCCTCTGCATTCACTGTAAGCTGCACAGTTATTTAAAGTAATTTGGCCTGTTTCAGCCTGCTTACACACTGTTGCTGTGTGCATATATACTGATCTCAAGTCAGCTTTGGGGCATCCCATTCTGTAACATACCATTAGCCTCTGCATTCACTGTAAGCTGCACAGTCATTTAAAGTAATTTGGGCTCTGTTTCAGCCTGCTTACACACTGTTGCTGTGTGCATATATACTGATCTCAAGTCTGCTGTGGGCATCCCATTCTGTAACATACCATTAGCCTCTGCATTCACTGTAAGCTGCACAGTTATTTAAAGTAATTTGGCCTGTTTCAGCCTGCTTACACACTGTTGCTGTGTGCATATATACTGATCTCAGGTCTGCTGTGCGGGCATCCCATTCTGTAACATACCATTAGCCTCTGCATTCACTGTAAGCTGCACAGTTATTTAAAGTAATTTGGCCTGTTTCAGCCTGCTTACACACTGTTGCTGTGTGCATATATACTGATCTCAAGTCTGCTGTGAGGGCATCCCATTCTGTAACATACCATTAGCCTCTGCATTTACTGTAAGCTGCACAGTTATTTAAAGTAATTTGGCCTGTTTCAGCCTGCTTACACACTGTTGCTATGTGCATATATACTGATCTCAAGTCAGCTTTGGGGCATCCCATTCTGTAACATACCATTAGCCTCTGCATTCACTGAAGCTGCACAGGAATTTAAAGTAATTTGGGCTGTTTCAGCCTGCTTACACACTGTTGCTGTGTGCATATATACTGATCTCAAGTCTGCTGTAGGCATCCCATTCTGTAACATACCATTAGCCTCTGCATTTACTGTAAGCTGCACAGTTATTTAAAGTAATTTGGCCTGTTTCAGCCTGCTTACACACTGTTGCTGTGTGCATATATACTGATCTCAGGTCTGCTGTGCAGGCCTGCTTACACACTGTTGCTGTGTGCATATATACTGATCTCAGGTCTGCTGTGAGGGCATCCCATTCTGTAACATACAATTAGCCTCTGCATTCACTGTAAGCTGCACAGTTATTTAAAGTAATTTGGCCTGTTTCAGCCTGCTTACACACTGTTGCTGTGTGCATATATACTGATCTCAAGTCTGCTGTGGGCATCCCATTCTGTAACATACCATTAGCCTCTGCATTTACTGTAAGCTGCACAGTTATTTAAAGTAATTTGGCCTGTTTCAGCCTGCTTACACACTGTTGCTGTGTGCATATATACTGATCTCAAGTCTGCTGTGGGCATCCCATTCTGTAACATACCATTAGCCTCTGCATTTACTGTAAGCTGCACAGTTATTTAAAGTAATTTTGCCTGTTTCAGCCTGCTTACACACTGTTGCTGTGTGCACATATACTGACCTCAATTCTGCTGTGGGCATCCCATTCTGTAACATACCATTAGCCTCTGCATTTACTGTAAGCTGCACAGTTATTTAAAGTAATTTGGCCTGTTTCAGCCTGCTTACACACTGTTGCTGTGTGCATATATACTGATCTCAAGTCTGCTGTGAGGGCATCCCATTCTGTAACATACCATTAGCCTCTGCATTTACTGTAAGCTGCACAGTTATTTAAAGTAATTTGGCCTGTTTCAGCCTGCTTACACACTGTTGCTGTGTGCATATATACTGATCTCAGGTCTGCTGTGGGGCATCCCATTCTGTAACATACCATTAGCCTCTGCATTCACTGTAAGCTGCACAGTTATTTAAAGTAATTTGGCCTGTTTCAGCCTGCTTACACACTGTTGCTGTGTGCATATATACTGATCTCAGGTCTGCTGTGGGCATCCCATTCTGTAACATACCATTAGCCTCTGCATTTACTGTAAGCTGCACAGTTATTTAAGGTAATTTGGCCTGCTTCAGCCTGCTTACACACTGTTGCTGTGTGCATATATACTAATCTCAAGTCTGCTGTGGGCATCCCATTCTGTAACATACCATTAGCCTCTGCATTCACTGTAAGCGGCACAGTTATTTAAAGTAATTTGGCCTGTTTCAGCCTGCTTACACACTGTTGCTGTGTGCATATATACTGATCTCAAGTCTGCTGTGAGGGCATCCCATTCTGTAACATACCATTAGCCTCTGCATTTACTGTAAGCTGCACAGTTATTTAAAGTAATTTGGCCTGTTTCAGCCTGCTTACACACTGTTGCTATGTGCATATATACTGATCTCAAGTCAGCTTTGGGGCATCCCATTCTGTAACATACCATTAGCCTCTGCATTCACTGAAGCTGCACAGGAATTTAAAGTAATTTGGGCTGTTTCAGCCTGCTTACACACTGTTGCTGTGTGCATATACACTGATCTCAAGTCTGCTGTAGGCATCCCATTCTGTAACATACCATTAGCCTTTGCATTTACTGTAAGCTGCACAGTTATTTAAAGTAATTTGGCCTGTTTCAGCCTGCTTACACACTGTTGCTGTGTGCATATATACTGATCTCAGGTCTGCTGTGCAGGCATCCCATTCTGTAACATACCATTAGCCTCTGCATTCACTGTAAGCTGCACAGTTATTTAAAGTAATTTGGCCTGTTTCAGCCTGCTTACACACTGTTGCTGTGTGCATATATACTGATCTCAAGTCTGCTGTGGGCATCCCATTCTGTAACATACCATTAGCCTCTGCATTTACTGTAAGCTGCACAGTTATTTAAAGTAATTTGGGCTGTTTCAGCCAGCTTACACACTGTTGCTGTGTGCATATATACTGATCTCAAGTCTGCTGTCGGCATCCCATTCTGTAACATACCATTAGCCTCTGCATTCACTGTAAGCTGCACAGTTATTTAAAGTAATTTGGCCTGCTTCAGCCTGCTTACACACTGTTGCTGTGTGCATATATACTGATCTCAGGTCTGCTGTGAGGGCATCCCATTCTGTAACATACAATTAGCCTCTGCATTCACTGTAAGCTGCACAGTTATTTAAAGTAATTTGGCCTGTTTCAGCCTGCTTACACACTGTTGCTGTGTGCATATATACTGATCTCAAGTCTGCTGTGGGCATCCCATTCTGTAACATACCATTAGCCTCTGCATTTACTGTAAGCTGCACAGTTATTTAAAGTAATTTGTCCTGTTTCAGCCTGCTTACACACTGTTGCTGTGTGCATATATACTGATCTCAAGTCTGCTGTGGGCATCCCATTCTGTAACATACCATTAGCCTCTGCATTTACTGTAAGCTGCACAGTTATTTAAAGTAATTTTGCCTGTTTCAGCCTGCTTACACACTGTTGCTGTGTGCACATATACTGATCTCAAGTCTGCTGTGGGCATCCCATTCTGTAACATACCATTAGCCTCTGCATTTACTGTAAGCTGCACAGTTATTTAAAGTAATTTGGCCTGTTTCAGCCTGCTTACACACTGTTGCTGTGTGCATATATACTGATCTCAAGTCTGCTGTGAGGGCATCCCATTCTGTAACATACCATTAGCCTCTGCATTTACTGTAAGCTGCACAGTTATTTAAAGTAATTTGGCCTGTTTCAGCCTGCTTACACACTGTTGCTGTGTGCATATATACTGATCTCAGGTCTGCTGTGGGGCATCCCATTCTGTAACATACCATTAGCCTCTGCATTCACTGTAAGCTGCACAGTTATTTAAAGTAATTTGGCCTGTTTCAGCCTGCTTACACACTGTTGCTGTGTGCATATATACTGATCTCAGGTCTGCTGTGGGCATCCCATTCTGTAACATACCATTAGCCTCTGCATTTACTGTAAGCTGCACAGTTATTTAAGGTAATTTGGCCTGCTTCAGCCTGCTTACACACTGTTGCTGTGTGCATATATACTAATCTCAAGTCTGCTGTGGGCATCCCATTCTGTAACATACCATTAGCCTCTGCATTCACTGTAAGCTGCACAGTTATTTAAAGTAATTTGGCCTGTTTCAGCCTGCTTACACACTGTTGCTGTGTGCATATATACTGATCTCAGGTCTGCTGTGAGGGCATCCCATTCGGTAACATACCATTAGCCTCTGCATTCACTGTAAGCTGCACAGTTAATTAAAGTAATTTGGCCTGTTTCAGCCTGCTTACACACTGTTGCTGTGTGCATGTATACTGATCTCAAGTCTGCTGTGGGCATCTCATTCTGTAACATACCATTAGCCTCTGCATTTACTGTAAGCTGCACAGTTATTTAAAGTAATTTGTCCTGTTTCAGCCTGCTTACACACTGTTGCTGTGTGCATATATACTGATCTCAAGTCTGCTGTGGGCATCCCATTCTGTAACATACCATTAGCCTCTGCATTTACTGTAAGCTTCACAGTTATTTAAAGTAATTTTGCCTGTTTCAGCCTACTTACACACTGTTGCTGTGTGCACATATACTGATCTCAAGTCTGCTGTGGGCATCCCATTCTGTAACATACCATTAGCCTCTGCATTTACTGTAAGCTGCACAGTTATTTAAAGTATTTTGGCCTGTTTCAGCCTGCTTACACACTGTTGCTGTGTGCATATATACTGATCTCAAGTCTGCTGTGAGGGCATCCCATTCTGTAACATACCATTAGCCTCTGCATTTACTGTAAGCTGCACAGTTATTTAAAGTAATTTGGCCTGTTTCAGCCTGCTTACACACTGTTGCTGTGTGCATATATACTCATCTCAAGTCAGCTTTGGGGCATCCCATTCTGTAACATACCATTAGCCTCTGCATTCACTGTAAGCTGCACCGTTATTTAAAGTTATTTGGGCTGTTTCAGCCTGCTTACACACTGTTGCTGTGTGCATATATACTGATCTCAAGTCTGCTGTGGGCATCCCATTCTGTAACATCCCATTAGCCTCTGCATTTACTGTAAGCTGCACAGTTATTTAAAGTAATTTGGCCTGTTTCAGCCTTCTTACACACTGTTGCTGTGTGCATATATACTGATCTCAAGTCTGTTTGGGGCATCCCATTCTGTAACATACCATTAGCCTCTGTGTTTACTGTAAGCTGCACAGTTATTTAAAGTACTTTGGCCTGTTTGAGCCTGCTTAGACACTGTTGCTGTGCATATATACTGATCTCAGGTCTGCTGTGGGGGCATCTAATTTGTTTTTGACTGCTTTTAATTAACCAGGCCGCAGGGCACCGCAAAACTGCACATTGAACCCTATCTGTTTATACTAAATAAGGAAATACATAAAAATGTCAGGCAGACAAGTGCCAGGATGTTCAAAGAGGAGTGGCAGAGGCCAAGATTCAGCAGGCAGAGGTCGCAGCAGACTAGGGGCGAGTGGCAGCGGGAGTCACGGTGAGAGACCTGGTCTGCCAGTATCTGCTAGCGGTCGTGTCTCCACCAGTAACGCATCTGCCGTGGTAGATTGGTTAACGCGCTCATCAACAACATCATCACAACTTACGTCTGAGACCCCCAGTCTAGGGTCGGTAGGTTCCTCTGACACAACCCTGAGTTGGCATGCCCCGAGAGCAGTCCCTGTCCTCCCATTGCCTCTGTCCTACGCCGTTCCCTCCCCCAGCGACGTATCCTTTGCTTTGGGTTCAGCTCCACTCTTTAGTGAGGAGGACGATCAGATAGAGGACAGTCAGCAGCTACTGCCCAGCCAAGAAATGGAGGTGGCTTCTTTAGCTAGGCAGACAAATAGTGATGTGGACAGTGTCGTGGGTGCTGCGAGCGTTCCAGCTCCTGCGCCAGACACTGTTGACGAATCCACGAACATCAGTGACGTACAGCCACAACTCGGTGATAATGATGATGACGATGAAGCCGATCGCATTTGGGAGCCGGGTGATGAAGGGGCTTCATCGTCATCATCAGGAGAAGAGGGGCGCAGGTTGCACAGTCAGCAGCTCAGGCAGCAAGGTGTTAGCAGCATGGTTGGCAGGCAGCATGGGGGCACAATTGTAAAGCCTGGAGCCAAACAGGGCCGGGGCCGGGGTAGAGCACCTGCTGCGCGGCAGGCTACCTTATCGGGAGGTAGTGGGGCAGGGGTTCCTGGAGTTGGCGACAATAGCAGCGAATCAGTGAGGCCTGTTGGTGGGAAAAGTAGCTACTCGGCAGGGTGGCAGTTTTTCCTGAAGCATCCGCAGGAGGGTAACATGGCCACATGCAAGATATGTAGGCAGAAGGTGAAGCGTGGCCAGGGCCCAAATGTTGGCACCACGGCCCTGCGTCAACATATGCAGCGTCACCATAAAGCGGCCTGGGAGAACCTAGGCTTCGGAGAGGTGGGCCAGACTGCTTCCTCACCGAGTGGAACGCCGCTCCCAATTTCTTTCAGCCAAGGCTCCAGCACCTCAGCCGAAGGCAGCTGTGCGTCATACCCATCCTCTGTCGCTCCTGCTCCTCCTCCTCCTCCTCCAAGTCATGCATCCCGCCAGCAATCCATCAGCGAAGCCATGTCCAAGAGACAGCAGTATGCGCCCAGTCATCCTACGGCGCAGAAGCTGAATGTGCTCCTGTCCAAGTTGCTGGTGCTGCAGTCGCTCCCTTTTCAGGTGGTGGACTCTGCACCTTTCAGAGAACTGATGGCTTGTGCCGAGCCGAGGTGGAGAGTCCCAAGCCGTCATTTCTTTGCCAAGAAGGCAGTACCAGCGCTGCACACTTTTGTTGAACAGAAGGTGGGCCAGTCCTTGAGCCTGTCGGTGTGTAGCAAAGTGCATGGCAGCGCCGACGTCTGGAGCTGTAACTACGGTAAGGGACAGTACATGTCGTTTACGGCCCACTGGGTGAATGTGGTCCCTTTGCAGCAGCAGCAGCAATTTGGACAGGTCACGCCGCTTCGGCCTCCGCGCTCCCTGCCCGTTGGGCCTGTGACAATGTGCGACTCGGCCTCCTCATCCTCCGCCATCTCCTCACCCTCCACTGTAGGCTCAAGTCTCAGTGCCCCTCCAGTCTACCATGTGTGCAGGGCACGGAGGTGTCACGCAGTGCTTCACATTGGCGAAAGGAATCACACAGGGGAGGAACTGCTTAAATGTATTCATCAGGAAATCCAAACATGGCTTACTCCAAGAAAACTTAGAATGGGAATCATGGTTACCAACAATGGGAAGAACATTTTGTCTGCGCTGCGCCAAGGAAGCCCCCTGCATGGCTCACGTCTTCAATCTGGTTGTCAAGCGGTTTCTGAAGTGTTCCCCCCATCTGCAAGACATCCTAACAACTTCAAGGAAACTTTGCATGCACTTCAGCCACTCATACACCGCCAAACACACCCTTCTTGAGCTACAGCGTCAGAACGGTATCCCCCAACATAGTCTGATTTGCGATGTTTCCACCCGTTGGAATTCCACCCATCACATGTTGGACCGATTATATGAACAGAGAAAAGCCATCACGGATTTCCTGATGATCCAAGCAGATAGGGGGACTCCCCTGTGTAACTTCAATGTCAACCAGTGGCAGCTCATACGTGACACCTGCCGTTTGCTCAAGCCCTTTGAGGAAGCCACTTTATTTGTCAGTCGGCAGGATTACGGGATGAACGACGTGATTCCACTGCTTTATGTTCTACAGCACATGTTGGAAACCATGGCTGGTCAGGGCACTGGAGACATGGCGTTTACATCTTACGGCCACATGAACCCCGTTGGAGCTGAACTGGAGGAAGAGGAGGAAGAGGAGGAGGAGTTGCCCAGCGAAACACAGTTTAGGCTTGGCGAAATGGCTGGTCAGCGGACAGGAGAGGAGGAGCAGGAGCAGCCAGAGGAGCTAGAGGTTTTTGAGGAAGGCGAGACAGAGGACCCGGACACACCGTGGCAGTATGCAGTGGAGATGGAGACAGGTAGTCCATCCGAGTCACTTGCGCAAATGGCAGGAAGCATGCTCACGTGCTTGCGTAGTGACCCCAGAATTGTTTCCATCTGTCGGCGGGATGACTTCTGGCTGTCCACCTTATTGGACCCTCGCTTCCGGCACAAAATGGGGGCATTTTTTAAACCCACCGAGAGGGAGGACAAACTGAACTACTACAAAGACATTCTACGTAGGCAGTTGGCCGATGCCTATCTGCGCCATGGTCCATACTCTCGCAGGTCTGACTCGAGGGGACCTCTGCGCTCACCTTCCACTGCCATGGCTGCTGGGGGGGGGGTTGGCAGGAGCAGCAGCAGCAGCTCCATCAGCAGCAGCCTCAGTCTTCAGTCTCTAATGAGTAGCTTTCTATACCCGCATAGTGAGGCTACTCATGAGCAGCAGGAAGACCTGGAGCAGGACCTGAACCAGCAGGTCATGTCATACTTTGACATGACCATGCCAACACACCTTGAGGATCCGCTGGACTTCTGGGCAGCCAAACTTGATTTGTGGCCGCAACTAGCAGAGTTTGCCCTGGAAAAGCTGTCCTGCCCGGCAAGCAGCGTGCCATCTGAGCGGGTGTTTAGTGCGGCGGGGGCCATAGTTACGGCGAGGAGAACTCGTCTGTCAACTAAAAATGTGGAGAGACTCACCTTTGTCAAAATGAATCAGGGATGGATCAGCCAGGATTTCCACCCACCAATGCCTGATGCATGTGACTATATTCAGCATGGTGCCACATTTTACACTTTCCAAATGGTGCAAAACATATTTATGTCCAATTTTTGGGCTCCTGCTGATGCCAACTTCAGGGTGTGCCTTCCAACCAATTTTTGGCCTCCTGCTGATGCCAACTTCAGGGTGTGCCTTTCAGCCAATGTTTGGCCTCCTGCTGCTGCTGCCAACTCCAGGGTGTGATTCATCTAATTTTTGGGCTCCTGAAGCCAACCCCAGTGTCTCTTTAAAGTAATGTTTGGGCTTCTGCTGCTCCCAACTCCAGGGTGTGATTCATCCAATTTTTGGGCTCCTGCTGCCAACTCCAGTGTCTCTTTAAAGTAATATTTGGGCTCCTGCTGCTGCTGCCAACTCCAGGGTGTGATTCATCCGATTTTTGGGCTCCCGAAGCCAACCCCAGTGTCTCTTTAAAGTAATGTTTGGGCTCCTGCTGCTGCTGCCAACTCCAGGGTGTGATTCATCCAATTTTTGGGCTCCTGCTGCCAACTCCAGTGTCTCTTTAAAGTAATATTTGGGCTCCTGCTGCTGCTGCTGCCAACTCCAGGGTGTGATTCATCCAATTTTTGGGCTCCTGAAGCCAACCCCAGTGTCTCTTTAAAGTAATATTTGGGCTCCTGCTGCTGCTGCTGCTGGTCTGTTCATTCTGTTGCCAACTTCAATGGTGTCTCATTCCTACACTATGTGGTCTCTTCTTGCTGCTGCTAACTCCAGGATGTGTCTTTCAGGCAATATATGGTCTCCTTATGCTGCTGCCAACTCCAGGGTGTGTCCCTCAGGCACTTTTTTATGTCCTTATGCTGATGCCAACTACAGGGTATGACATTCATGCAACATACAGTCCCCTCATGCTGTTGCCAACTCCATGGTGTGTCATTCAGGCACTATGTGGTCTCTTTGTGCTGCTGCCAACTACAGGGTGTGACATTCAGGCACAATATGGTCTCCTCATGCTTCTGCCAATTCCAGGATGCATCTTTCAGGAAATATATGGTCTTCTTAGGCTGCTGTCAACTCCAGGGAGTGTCATTAAGGCACTATGTGGTCTTCTCTTATTGCTGCCAGCTCCAAGGTGTGCCATTCAGGCACGGTAGCCTCGATTCATAGACACATTCGTCTGGACTTTCGTAGCTGTCCGCGTATGTTTTTGTGGGTGTTAGTCTTTTTTTTTGTTTTTTTCCTTCATTTTTCATTCGCACGAACATTCGAACTAATGTGTATATGCGCGTTCGATGAACGAAAGCAAATCTGAACATTAGCGTAAGTTCGGATAATTTTCCCATCAAAATCAGAAATTTTGCGTTCATTCAGATAACTTACGTTATTGTTATAGGCTTGCAACTAATTCAGAGAGCTGATTGCCGAGGGGCCACCACCCTTTAAAACCGTTTCTTTTGCGATCCCCTTACGGGACCATTTTGACCTCGAGACTAGCAGGCTAGCAGCTATGGACAGCTCAAGTGAATTTGAGGAGCATGAAGATCTGCAGCTTATTGGCATTGAGATCGTCCGGAGGTCTGAGCCCAGATTGTACCGGCGGCAACGCATGCACATCGATGGCATGCATGATGTTGAGCTGTTCGAGCTCACCAGACTTAATCGCTCTTCCCTCCATAAATTATATAGTGAGCTGCGGCCATGGTTAGCCCGCACCATAAGGAAGGGGCAAGCAATTTCAAGTATGACCAAGATGCTTGGCTGCCTGCAATTTTTGGTGAACGGCTCGTTCCAGAGGCTGGGTGCCCTCTCCGTGGGGTTCTCCCAGCCTACGCTGAGCCGCGCGCTATCCACGTTTTTGGAAGGCATGGCTACCATAACTCAAAAATATATTTGTTTTCCTGACGATATGGTAGCCAGGAACGCGATTAAGCTGGCATTTTATAATATCGCCGACATGCCCAACGTCATGGGTGCCATCGACCGCACCCACGCTGCCCTGGTGCCTCCGGCAGCTGATGAGTATATCTACAGGCAAATACAATGTTTCATGTTTTCATTTAGTTTACAAAAATTTAAGATAAATGATTAAAAAATCCCTTCTTGTAAATATCCCCTCCTTGTAAATAGTCCCAGTGAAATAGTTGACATTGTCTAGCTGTTAATCCCCCCTTGTAATTAGTACCTCCTTGTAAAACAATGGACATGTGGTCAAAAGGGAAACATTTTAATGTGGACCTGAAATAGGCACTTCAAAATTAATCTTTACTTGATCCAACATACATATCCTTTTTTTGTGACAAAATACTTATGTACTTGGTTAGTGTTATTTGTATTGGGCCACGGGTTTTGATTAGGGTGTTATTAGTTAGTGTTTCACTAGTTTACCTTGCCTTGCTAATGTTTTTTTTTTTGCTTTTTTCCCAGGAACCGCAAAATGGGCCACTCACTGGATGTCCAAGCAGTGGTGGCCCCGGACATGCGGTTCCTTAGTATGCTCACTGGGTTCCCAGGCTCAACCCACGATGCCTACATTCTTCGAAGATCTGGATTGTACGGTCGGTTTGAGTCTGGGGAATTCTCCGGTGGATGGCTCCTTTGTAAGTTGACGCCAAAAATGTAATTTTCTTTTCAATGTATGCCTATGAATTTAGTTTTTGACCCATGTATGAAAATTTGTCTATTTGAACACCTTGATTACATGTGAAACACGACCTTACCCATTAGATTTATCAAACAACAAAGCCTTGGCAAATGTTTGTCCTGCATTGACAAAATTCCAAATTGGAATTTAGAGTAAATTAATAATTAGTCTTCCCCACACTAGGCTGTAATTATGTTCTTGACTTTCTGATAGGGTCTGCGCCATCTTTGCTTAGATGCATTACACTTACTGAGTAGAGGAGAGCGGGATAAAGTGCAGCGGCCGGGTTAGAGCTGTTTTTGCCTCAGACAAAGCAGATACGGGGTCCTGAAAAGTTAAGACATCCAAGAATGCTGAGCAACACAGTCCTAAACCAATACCTGTTAGCAGTCTGCCTGATTGGCCATCATCCACCATCTTGGATGTTTAAATTGTCCCAGCATCCATTAGATGTTGTTAGGCTTATTTTTTGCCTGCGCAATATGTATGCTCATGGTGTTTCGCAAATGTTACCTAGCCTCTTATGTGGATGGACCGTTTTTGGTATTCAATTTAGGAAGTAATGTGTAATTTATGATATTCTTTTTACATTTTTGCAGGTGATTCAGGCTATCCACTCCTTCCATGGCTGCTGACGCCCGTCCTCTGGCCCCAGAATGCCGCCCAGGATGCATATAGTAGGGCACACCGGAAGACCAGGGCAGTGGTGGAGAGGGCGTTTGGCCTATTAAAGACCCGCTTTAGATGCTTGGACCATACCGGAGGAGCACTTCAGTATGACCCCAAAAAGGTCATTCATATAATTATGGCGTGTGCTGTGTTGCATAATTTTTCTGTATTGCAGAGTGTCCCCTGGTATATGGAGTTGCCCCCCTCTCCACCCAGCGATGACCCAGAAGATCACTACTGTGGCCCAGCTAGTGCATCTGGGCAAGCAGTTTGCTCTCATTTGATTTCAACCCGTTTTTCTTAATTTGTTGTGTCTGTATTGCTTGTTATTTTATTTAATTTTGCTTATTTTGGGTATTTTTGTTTGTTAATCTAAAAAATAGTAATAAAGTAATTACTAAAACAAAAAAAAACTGATTTGAGACTCATGTCTTTTTTTGCCAATTTATTTGATCCAACAAATTGGGCCACAGACACACACTCTCCTGCTTGGCCACATTTGCCACAGGCACAGGTGGAAAGCAGCCATACCTATGCCACATCTACACCTGTTACTCAGTGGCCCACCCAAACAAGAACCCCCAGTCCCAATCCAAGTCCTGTTCAATCTCAGCCAGGGGTCAAGGTAGTAGTTTGCCAGGCCAGAATGTCCCACAATCATAGCTACAAACAGGAGGAGCCAGAACCAATGTAATTAGGCCTAAGCCTGCAGTGCAACAGCTTGAGTGGCAGGTTCAGTGAGGCTTGAGCACCGGCATTGGCTAGTGGGCTACCTCAGCACTCTAATGAGCACTCTATGGGCGTAAATCAAAACATACAAGCAAAGCCATACCAAAAGGGTATACTGGTAGGGCTCACCAGACAGGTCAATACAGTGTGGATGTAGAGAAAAATGTTGAGCAGATTCAGGCCAAATAGCCCTTAAAATGGTGGATGCCCATAGAACCCAGGTTGGGGGCCTTGGAGGTGGGCCCTCTCCTCGGCCTGTGTTGCATTCAGAATCTGCTACTGTTCCAACATGTTTCTATTGGTAGTTTGAAAATCAGCCAGCATGGCCCTGAAATCGGTAGTTAAGTTGGCCATGTGGCTGTTGCTATTTCGAACTTCCTCCAGCATGGCACTGTAATTAATAGATACGGTGGCCATGTGGCTGTTGGACCTAAATTCAGTTAGCATGGAGTTTAAGGTATTATTTAAGGTCTCTAATTGGCTATGAAGATGCTCATAGTTTCTTTGAATTTGTAGGCGAAATAAACGCCTCTCATGGTGCCATGCTGACTCCATCATTGGCGCGCCCCTCCCCTGGGAAACTGGGCGACACAGCTGACTACGCCTCCCAATTCCCCGGGTTGTGGAACGTGCAGATGATGGTCCTCTAGTTCCACCAACAGCCACAGGTCTGCTTGGCAAATCCTCAGCAGCAGAGCTAAAACTGGGGAGTGTAGGCTCAGTCTCTGCATGCTGCCCACGATGGGCTGGCAGCATGCGGCCAGCTTCACTCTGCAGCTGAGGATTTGTTTGAGAAACATGTTGGGACAGTTGCAGATTATGTTCCGGGGGGGCTGTACAGAAGGTCCCATGAAGGTGCCATCCTCCTCCAGCTCCTGGATTTCCTCCATCAGTGTGTGGGTCTGTTGGGACATGTAAAAAAAAAAAGGTTCAGTTTGGGCACTACATATGTAATTCCGCAAAAAGAAACATGGCAAGTCACATGCATCTGCAAAATCAGAAAAAGACACTTACCGTATATATCGTATCCTGGGTCCTAGGCAGCACCGAAGTTGACGGCATGGACAAACTGGCTGAGGCTTCCACACTAACTGAGGCATGAGGCTGGGCTGCATTGTTTAAAAAAAGGCATGTCAACACACAACTATGCATTGTTTCACTAAAACACGTGGACAAGCATGAATGGCAACTCCTCCAACGGTCCAAGTTGTCCTTCACTATGAATGCCATTATCTGTTTGATGTATTAGTCAACAAGTACATACACATTGGTCACCTTAACCCAACAAAACATGCATGTACTGGCTGTTATGAGGCTTGACACATCCCGAAAAGGCCATGAGGGGTCCACACTCAACTTGCAAATAGCATTTGGCATCAGATTATGCTGATATTTGCAAAAAAAACAGCTTGTGTGTGAAACAAAGCAGTTTATAAAAGAGGGAAAGGAAGCCGCTGGTTGCAATTCTTTCTAGGTAAACCTTTCAATCACCCCAGATCAAGTCTTTCAGACCAAAGTACAACTCCAACCCAAGTGGGCTAAAGATAAAGATGGAAGTGTTTATCTGATTGACTAGAAGAACATAACAGGCAGTCCTTTGCTAATCTCAATACTTTAATAATGTTCCTAAATACTCTCAAAGGTCATGTATGGGCAAGGAAATTAGAAAATGATCAGTCCACATACATGACACACCCTGGTAAAATTGTTACCGCCACTACAAGGCACTCCCTAGGGGCATGTGTTAATATATGCCTTTGAGCCTCATTTTACATGTAGCTAACCTTTCACATACACACTGCCACACCTTTAACATTGGTCACCTGCAGGAATAGTCGGGATGTCCGTGTCCCATCGGGCCGAGTGCTTTTGATCTGTGCCCATATAGCTCATCATAATGCAAGGTGAGCCCACTAGCCAATGCCAGAGTTTGCGCCTCCCCAAACCTGCCACTCAAGTGGCCTCTGCACAATGTGCGCCCTTATTGCTTGCGGTTCTGGCTCCTCAGTGTTTGCAGGAATATCTGGGTACATTCTGGCCTGGCTGAGTTGGGGTGAAATTACTGACTGCTGGCTGGCTGGAGATTCAACAGGACTTGGAAAGGGACTGGGTGTTCGTGGCTGGGTGGCCACTGAAGTAGCAGGTGTAGATGTGGCATCTGGTGAGTGCCTTGCCATCTGTGCCGGTGGAGAATGTGGCCGAGGAGGAGAGGGTGTGCTTGATGAATTAGGGCTTGGGACCCTGTGCCTCTGTGCGCCCTTAGAAGTTGCATGCCCCTTGAAGGTTGTAGGCCGGTCCTGGGGTGATGCAGAGCTTTGGCTTCTTTCCCGGTGCCTTGCACTCTTGCCAGAGGATTTGGAGACCCGTGCGGGTGGGATGGCGACCTTGGGCTTCTTGGCCTGCTGGGACTTCTTGGGCTTCTTTGCCTGCTGTGGCTTCTTGCCCTTCTTGGGCTTCGTGGCCTGCTGTGGCTTCTTGGGCTTTGTGGCCTGCTGTGGCTTCTTGGCCTTCTTGGGCTTCTTTGCCTGCTGTGGCTTCTTGGCCTTCTTGGGCTTCTTTGCCTGCTGGGGCTTCTTGGCCTTCTTGGGCTTCTTTGCCTGCTGGGGCTTCTTGGCCTTCTTGGGCTTCTTTGTCTGCTGTGGCTTCTTGGCCCTCTTGGGCTTCTTGGCCTTCTTGGGCTTCGTGGCCTGCTGGGGCTTCTTTCCCGGTGGGTTCTGCTCTTAGCCTTTGATTTTGAGACACGTGGGTGGGGTGATGGGGACCTAGGGGGGCTGGGGCTTCACACCCTCTTTGGACCTTTTTTTCCCTCCATTGGTGTTGGCTTGCTGGCCTGTTGCTTCCTCTTTCCCGCTGGCTCCTTTTTTTTGCTGGTTGTTGTTGGTGCCTTTGGCTGAGCACTGCGGGTTGCCCGCAGCTTAGTTTTGGGCATCTGTTAGTGAGTTGTTGGGCCTGCAAAAGGATCCTGCCTCTTTGCTGCCTGTTTGCTGCTGCCCTCTTTTGCTGCTTTAGCTAGAGCTTTTTTGGGTGCCATTACTCACGGACTCTCAAAGAGAATGAGCTGTGTATCCAGGACCCTTTAAAGAAGAATGCCGGGGTCTGACACTTAGGCGCTCATGTACGCGTGCGTACGGTCGTTCGCCCGGCCGTTAGGAACCCGGAAACCGCTGGGGCATAACTTATCTGCTGCAGGCAAGAGGCAAGATGGCACCCACAATCTTCACCCACCAACAAGAAGAGATCATCATGCTTGTAAGTGTCTTTTAATGCCTTTGATTTGCCATCTAAATGCATGCCTAGCCCATAAGGAAGTGCAGGAAGAAACGGTTTGTTTTAAAAGTGTCTAAAACTCTGTGCTGGAGCGCAGGTAAGACTACCTGCCCAACTCATTTGAGAAGCGGACCGTCTCTCTGGAGATCATTTCCAAAATCCAACATCAGACGGACACCACCTTCACCCACACTCAGATCATGCAGCATTGGACAGACCTGAAACATCTGCACATGCCCCGGGTGCGGTGGTTTTTCGGGCTCCATTTCCCTAGTAAGTACATACCCTGTTTCCCTGAAAATAAGACATCCTCCGAAAATAAGGCCTAGTGCCTGCTTTCGAAGGATATTGTTATATAAGTCATCCCCCGAAAATTGTATTGTAACCACTAGGGGGCGTAATGACGGGGCACGTAAGGGGGGAGCTCCAGGGAGGTGGAGGAGACGCACGCTGTGCCATATTTCCGGGGAAAAATTAATCTAAGACAGTGTCTTATTTTCGGGGAAACAGGGTAGCTATTGCATGCAAGATGTAACTAATACAGAAGGTAGGCCTTTGTTTATAATTGCTTTTCTTTTCTAGTGTTGGAAATGGAGTACCTAATCCGACGCACCCGGAGGCGCACAGGCCGACCAGTGCTGCATGAATCTGCAGCTGGAAGTGAAGGTGGTGGATCTCCAGGGCGACGGTCCTACCACTCCTCTGTTGGGTCCTCCGACCAGCCCCTAGACCTTTCCACAGAGGAGGGGCGGCACGGCGGAGCCTCTGGTATGTGACTCTTCATGTAACCGCACACACATGTACATGCTATTTAGCACAAAGCTGTTTCCCTTAATCTGTTTTTTTAGATGCTTCTGGAGCGGGTGAAGATGTGGAGGATGCAGCAGATCTCGCCCAAGGGGCACAGGGAGAAGGTGAGTGATGTGACACACATTGAAATAGACATTTGATTACTGTTGACTAAGACATTATAAGTGTCCAAATTTGCCATGTCTCTACAGCCTCTACTTCACAGCAGTGGCAGGGCCCAGGACGTAGGGTTGTCCCCAACGAGGCATCCGTCGGCCACCAACCAAGTAAGTTGTATTGTCATTCTTTGCAGTATGTGGTAATTGACATGATCACCCAGATACATGAAGCCATAGTCAATGGCATTAGCAGAATGACCTCTGCCCACTTCCTTAGATTAATGACTTAGCAGAATGACCTCTGCCCACTTCCTTAGATTAATGACTTAGCAGAATGACCTCTGCCCACTTCCTTAGATTAATGGCTTAGCAGAATGACCTCTGCCCACTTCCTTAGATTAATGACTTAGCAGAATGACCTCTGCCCACTTCCTTAGATTAATGACTTAGCAGAATGACCTCTGCCCACTTCCTTAGATTAATGATTTAGCAGAATGACCTATGCCCACTTCCTTAGATTAATGACTTAGCAGAATGACATATATCGTCATGATTTAAGTTTCCAACTACCAAACATTCCATCCACAGGTGAGAAACATGTATTTGTCTTAAACTAATGTTTTTTTTTTAAATTTGATACAGGGACCACACGGGCAAGAGTGGAGGAAATTAATCGAAGGGTCCTTGAGTTGGTGGCCGATATGCAGGTGATCCGTGACTTGTTGGGGACAACAGAAGAAGAGTAGTGTCCTGGGTCCTGTCACTGTTTTTTGGAATTGTAAATAGTTTTTACATTTTTATGTTTTAAAAAAAAAAAAAGTTTGTAAAATTTATACAAAAAGAAATATTTAAAAAAAGCCACAAATAAATGGCGTTCCAATACAAAAAAACAAAAATGTTTCAGTGTCATTTTTTTCAACAAATAGATTAACAACAAACGAAGGGTAAAATTCATATTTAGAGATGAAGATTCAGATGAACGGGAAGTGGTTTGGGTAACTTTTAGTTGCCTAAACAGGAAGAAGAACCTAACCGGGAAGGGGTTTGGGTGAGTTTTAGGGGCCTAAAATGGAAGAAGAACCTAACCGGGGCGTGGTTTGGGTAAGTTTTAGGGGCCTAAAATGGAAGAAGAACCTAAACGGAAAGTGGTTTTGGTAAGTTTTAGGGGCCTAAAATGGAAGAAGAACCTAACCGGGAAGTGGTTTGGGTGAGTTTTAGGGGCATAAAATGGAAGAAGAACCTAACCGGGAAGTGGTTTGGGTAAGTTTTAGGGGCCTGAAATGGAAGAAGAACCTAACAGGGAAGGGGTTTGGGTAAGTTTTAGGGGCATAAAATGGAAGAAGAACCTAACCGGGAAGTGGTTTGGGTAAGTTTTAGGGGCCTGAAATGGAAGAAGAACCTAACCGGGGAGGGGTTTGGGTAAGTTTTAGGGGCCTAAAATGGAAAAAGAACCTAACCGCGAAGTGGTTTGGGTGAGTTTTAGGGGCCTAAAATGGAAGAAGAACCTAACCGGGAAGTGGTTTGGGTAAGTTTTAGGGGCCTGAAATGGAAGAAGAACCTAACCGGGGAGGGGTTTGGGTAAGTTTTAGGGGCCTAAAATGGAAAAAGAACCTAACCGCGAAGTGGTTTGGGTGAGTTTTAGGGGCCTAAAATGGAAGAAGAACCTAACCGGGAAGTGGTTTGGGTGAGTTTTAGGGGCCTAGAATGGAAGAAGAACCTAACCGGGAAGTGGTTTGGGTACGTTTTAGGGGCCTAAAATGGAAGAAGAACCTAACCGGGAAGTGGTTTGGGTAAGTTTTAGGGGCCTAAAATGGAAGAAGAACCTAACCGGGAAGTGGTTTGGGTAAGTTTTAGGGGCTCAAAATGGAAGAAGAACCTAACCGGGACTTTAATGAGTTAAGTTTGCAGTGCGCAGGAGCAAAATCGTAAGGATTTACGTCCGGACTATTATTTATGGAAAAAAGAAAACAGAATCTATCGGGAAACAATGGGGATTCGGGGAAGGAGACGATGGAAAAAGGGCAAAATCGAAAGCTGACGTTGTAACATGAGAAAATGAAACAGAAAAGTCACACTGGAAAATGACATCCTCGTACTCTGGCATACGAACGGACGGACACTTTACTGAAGGTTAGCAATAGATGCATAGAATCGCTCGCACACTCATACGAGAGCGGGAAAATTTGAAAATAATAAGAAAACGGAACAAAAACGAAAAACTTTGTCTCTCTGAATCAAGCCTAATATGGTCTCCTCATGCTTCTGCCAACTCCAGAAAATATATGGTCTCTTTATGCTGTTGCCAACTCCAGGGTGTTTCATTCAGGCAATATATGGTTTACTTATTCTGCTGCCAAATACAAGGTCTGTCATTCAGGCACTATGTGGTCTCCTCTTGCTGTTGGCAACTCAAGAGTGTGTCATTTTGGCAATAAATTGTCTCCTCATGCTGGTGCCAACTCCAGGGTGTGTCCCTCAGGCACTATGTGGTCTTCTTATCCTGCTGCCAACTCCAAAGTGTGACATTCACGTACTACGTGTTCTCCTTTTTCTGCTGCCATCTCCAGGGTGTGCCATTCAGGCACTACATGGTCTCCTCTTGCTGCTGCCCATTCCAAGGTGTCTTGTTTTGGAACTTTGTGGCCTCTTCTTGCTGCTTTCAACTCCAGGCTGTGTCTTTCAGGCACGATATGGTCTGTTCTTTCTGCTGCCAACTCCAATGGTGTCTCATTCCGACACTATTTGGTCTCTTCTTGCTGCTCCTAACTCAAGCATGTGTCTTTCAGGTAATATATGGTCTCCTTTTGCTGCTGCCAACTCCAGGGTGTGTCCCTCAGGTACTTTTTGATGTCCTTATGCTGCTGCCAACTACAGGGTATGACATTCATGCAACATACAGTCCCCTCATGATGTTGCCAACTCCATGGTGTGTCATTCAGGCACTATGTGGTCTCTTTGTGCTGCTGCCAACTACAGGGTGTGACATTCAGGCACAATATGGTCTCCTCATGCTTTTGTCAATTCCAGGGTGCATCTTTCAGGAAATATATGGTCTTCTTAGACTGCTGTCAATTCCAGGAAGTGTCATTAAGGCACTATGTGGTCTTCTCTTATTGCTGCCAACTCCAAGGTGTGCCATTCAGGCACAATATGGTCTCCTCATGATTCTGCCAACTCCAGGGTGCATCTTTCAGGCAATATATGGTCTTCTTATGCCGCAGTCAACTCCAGGGAGTCTCATTCAGGCACTATGTGGTCTTCTCTTGCTGCTGTCCATTTCAAGGTGTGTCAATTTGGCACTATGTGGTCTCTTCCTGCTGCTTTCAACTCCAGGCTTTATCTTTCAGGCACAATGTAGTCTGTTCTTTCTTCTGCCAACTCCAATGGTTTCTCATTCAGGCACTATGTGGTCTCCTCTTGCTGCTGCCAACTCCATGGTGTGTCTTTCAGGCAATATATAGTCTCATTGTGCTACTGACAAACCTAGGGTGTGTCTTTCATGCTCTATGTGGTCTCATGGTGCTGCCAACTCCAGTGTGTGTCATTCTGACACTATGTGGTCTCTTCTTGCTGCTGCCAACTACAAGGTGTGACATTTGGGCACATGTTCTCCTCATGCTTCTGCCAACTCCAGGGTGCATCTGTCAGGCAATATATGGTCTCCTTATGATGCTGTCAACTCCAAGGAGTGTCATTCAGGCACTATGTGGTCTTCTCTTGTTGCTGCCAACTCCAAGTTGTTTAATTCAGGCACTATGTGGTCTTATTTTGCTGCTGCCCATTCCAAGGTGTGTCATTTTGGCACTATGTGGTCTCTTCTTGCTGGTTTCAACTCCAGGCTGTATCTTTCAGGCACAATGTGGTCTGTTCTTTCTTCTGCCAGCTCCAATGGTTTCTCATTAAGGCACTATGTGGTATCATCTTGCTGCTGCCAACTCCAGGGTGTGTCTTTCTGGCAATATATAGTCTCATTGTGCTGCTGACCAATCTAGGGTGTGTTATTCGGGCATTATATGATCTCTTCATGCAGCTGACAAATCCAGGGTGTGTCTTTCAGGCAATATATGGTCTCTTTATGCTGCTGTCAACTCCATGGTGTGTATTTCAGTCAATATATGATGTCCTTTTTCTGCTGTTAACTGAAAGGTGTGTCATTCAGGCAATATACGGTCTCCTTATGCTGCTGTCAACTCCAAGGAGTGTCAGTCAGGCACTATATGCTCTCGTCATGCTGTTGCCAACTACATGGTGTGTATTTCAGGCAACATACAGTCTCCTCGTGATGCTGCCACCCCAAGGTGTGTCATTTAGGCCCTATGTGGTCCCCACCGGCTGCTGCCAACTACAGGGTGTGACATTCGGGCACAACATGTTCTTCTCATACTTCTGCCAACTCCAGGGTGCATCTGTCAGGCAATATATGGTCTTCTTATGATGCTGTCAACTCCAATGAGTGTCATTCAGGCACTATGTGGTCTTCCTTGCTGCTGCCAACCCCAGGGTGCGTCTTTCAGGCACAATATGGTCTCTTTATGCTGCGGTCAACTCCAGGGAGTGTCATTCGGCACTATATGGTTCCTCATGCTGTTGCCAACTCCTTGTTGTGTCTTTCAGGCAACATATGGTCCCCCCATGCTGTTGCCAACTCCATGGTGTGTCATTCAGGCACTATGTGGTCTCCTCTTGCTGCTGCCAACTCCAGGGTGTATCTTTCAGGCACTATATGGTCTCTTTATGCTGCTTCCAACTCCAGGTTGTATTGTTCACGAATTGTATGGTTTATTTATTCTGCTGCCAAATACAAGGTATTCAGGCACTATGTGGTCTCCTCTTGCTGCTGCCAGCTCTCGGGTGTGTCATTAAAGTAATAAATGGTCTCCTCATGCAGCTGCAAACACCAGGGTGTGTCATTATGGCACTATATGGTCTCCTTATGCTGCTGTCAATACCAGGGTGTGTCATTCCAGTACTATGTGGTCTCATCTTGCTCCTGCCTACTTTATGGTGTGTCAATCAATCACTAAGTGGTCTAGCTATGCTTCTTCCAACTTGAAGGTGTGTCTTCCAGGCACTATGGGCCTGATGCAGAGCCTCCTCCGGTCTGACCTTAAAACCTTCCGATTGTCCGGGGCTCCCGTTTGAATCGTGTCTCAAATGTGATGCAGAGCCTCCGTCGGAATGGCTCCCTAACTGATCCGTCAATTTCACTTTACTCGGAAAGCTTTTTTTGCTCTCTCGTGTCCATCAATTTGATCGGGGCTCCCGTTCACGTTCACACGGGCGGCCCGTTTTTCCCTGATTTTTCCTGGCTTTTTGAACGTACCTGCTTGGTTTCCGTTGTATTTGACCTTCCATTTTGGTGGTTTTAGCAAGTATACTTACATCTCCATGGCTCTTCAGTTGCCAATCTGGCTACACGCAAGCGCACATCCCTCAAACTCCATTGGAATATGCATATGGCCACAAATGAAAATTTGACACACATCTTTTTTTTTTTTTTTTTTTTGTGGGGGTTTCCTTGTCCTTAATGCATACCTTAATCATCTAGTAGTTCCTTCTTCCTTGTCCTTAATGCATACCTTAATCATCTTGTAGTTCCTTCTTCCTTGTCCTTAATGCATACCTTAATCATCTAGTAGTTCCTTCTTCCTTGTCCTTAATGCATACCTTAATTATCTTGTAGTTCCTTCTTCCTTGGCTTTAATGCATACCTTAATTGTTTGTGTTTTTTTCTGTTTTATTGTCCCATATCTAAACCTTTTGTGTGTCATGTAAATGTGTGCTGATGTTGTGTGATGGTACTTTTGCAGGAAAGACAACTCTCGAAATATTAATAATTATTTATTAATAAACTTTTTTGGTTTTGCTTTAGTTGTGTTTTTTTGTTAAAATTTTTGTTTAAACATAAAAATAAAAATATTTACATTTTTAAAGTAAAAAAAAAATAAATTAGGCATCGGGGTCTGTAGCCTGTTGTTTTCTTGGATCTGTGAATGAAAAACAACATTACTTTAGCATTGTTTATTGTGTTTGGTTTTTTGGGGGTTTTTTTTTTGGCACTTTTTAAACCGGACCTTCTGCGTGATTTAACCCTTTCGCTGCCAGCCTACCTGGAGTTTTTGTTACGCTTTGTTGCCAGACCATTTTTCACTATTTTGCACTATGCATGTTCAACTGTGATTTTTGAAGGGATTTCCAGAAAAATGGTATATTGTTTTTTTCAGCAGAGTCTGGGCTTTAACATGAAATGTCTTGTTTGTCATTTTTTTAGGTGTATTCTTAATATTTTGGGGTGAGATATGCGCAAAAAAAAAAAAAAAAAATCTATTTTTTACAATTTGTAGTGTTTTTTTGTAATAAAAAATGTAAGTTTGTCAATAAAATCTTATTGCGTGTGAAATCCCAATTTCTCCCGGTTACAACGGCACCACATATATATTGGTAGACACCCTTTCCTGCCCAGGAGACTCCCCCAAACTGAAACAGCGCTTTAGGGGATTTTCAGATCAAATACAGCTATGCTAAGCACTATGTGCACCTTGCAGTTTTTCAATAAAAAACAACCCTTTACATTTGAAATACCCCCCACAAACTATATATTCTCTGGAAGTACACACCTCAAGCTTTTTAGGCATACCAGGCTTGTTGATGTTGCCACAGTTTTCTGGAAGTTCTCCCTCAATGTATTCTTTGGTTACACAGAACTTCCCTAAAAAAGGATAAAAAGCAGAATCAAAGCCACATTTTTCTAAAGAAAACTATAAGCAAACAAGAAAAAACAAGTTAATCTAAAAAAGAAACATCCCCCGAACAGAACGATACCCAACATGCATAGCTACTGTCAAGGGAAGAGTTGCCAAACACCCCAAAGTAAAGCTTGGGGAGACGGTAATTTTGCTTGAAAATTTCAGCTCTGCAGACAAAGTGGCACCTTGCGCTTTTTCTACCAAAACAACCCTTTACATTTGGAATACCCACCACAAACCATATATTTTCTGAAAGTACACATGATAAGCTTTCTAAGCATACCCAGCATGTTGTAGTGGGCCCATCTTTCTGGAAGTAATCCCTCAAAGAATTCGTTGGTCGCACAGGGTTTCCTTAAATGTATATAAAAGCAGAATAAAAAATGAGTTTTCCTAAAATATCAATATGCAAACAAAAAAAAAACAAGCTAAATCTGAAAGCGCAAAATCCCCTGAGCAGAACGATACCCAACATGCATAGGTACTACTAACCCTTTTAACTGCCAGCCTACTTTAGGCTTTGTCACCCTCTCTTGACAGGTCATTTTTCACCATTTTGCGCTATGCTTAACTGTGATTTTTGCAGGAATTTCCAGGAAAATCATATATTTTTTTTTTGCGGCAGAGTTTAGGCTTTAACATGAAATGTCTTGTTTGTAATTTTTTTACAGTTTTTTTTTAAATATTTTTGAGTACATTAAACAAAACAAAATAAAATTTTTTTTTTTAGAAAATTATCTCCTTTTATTAAAGAAAACCATACTGCATGTGAAAGCCCCATTTCTTCCGATTACAACGGTACCACATATGTATCGGTAGCCCCCTGTTACTGTTCAGAAGACCCCCCAAACTGAAAAAACATTTTATAACATGCAGGTAATAGGGGGGTCGGGGTTAATGGCAAGTCACCCGCTAGCCGCAGGTCACTTGACAGCCCTCGAGCCTTGTGAACTGGTACAGGGGTCTCATGGACTCCTTACAAGTTCACAATGGGTTAAAGTGGACCAACACCCAGGGCTGATCGGCCCCGGAATCTATAAGATTCCTGGACCGTTCTATTCCCTCCCCCTGGGGCATCCAAAATCGGGATGCCCCCTGTGTGAAACCCCCCGGAACACCTGCTACCACTTACTTGAATCTGGTCCTACGGCGCATGCGCGGGCCGCATCCCCGCTATCCCTCTAGCAGGACGCGTGCCCAGGCCGGCTATTTATGAATGGCCGACGCGGGCACGCTCCCTGTTAGAGGGAAGTGGGGAATGCGGCCGCCAGCGCGCTCAGAGCGGCTGAGTTTAGATGTCTCTTAGACGTCCATAACTCAGCCGTTCTGAGCGCGCTGATTGGACAAGCGGCTGCGCATGCGCCGTAGGACCCGGGTAAGGTGAGTTATTGTGGGTGATCGGGGGGGTTTCACGCAGCGGGGCATCCCCAATCGGGATGCCCCAGGGGAAAGGACCAATACCCAGGAAAGTCAAAATCCTGGGTGTTGGTCCACTTAAAATGTAAAAAAAAAAAAACACACCACACCACAAAATGCTGGAAGCATTTATTACCAGCTGGGTGACAGGACATAAGGGGTTAATTAAAAAAAAAAATTGACATAGGGTCCCCCCTCCCAGGGTGGGGGACCCCTTTTTTTTTGGGAATTTTAAGGGTTAAAAACCCTTAAAAATCCCCCAAAAAAATGACGTAGGGTCCCCCATACCCAGCGTTACCGACCCGGGCCAGCTATGGGGGCTTGTAGAACAGGTATAAAATATTACAAAAGAAGACGAACTACCATGATTTGAATTGCAAAAAGGTTAGGAGTTTTAATGTGAGGAAAAAGGATCATAGGTGCTGTACAAATTTACATAGCAAAATATCAAGCAATCTGCAGATATGTAGTACAATGGGGTTACAGCCCCTTTACATGATCGCTGGGTGGCGCTCCTGTATGTATAAGGTAGACAACAAAGAATCAAATAGAACACCAAGAAGGTAATATGTGCCCAGAGACACAGTGGATGAGCCACTGCTCCTCAACTGTTCCAAAACCTATATACACGGGCAATACAAATACCAATATACAGCAATGTGATTCATACAGAAAAAAAGGGTCTTACAGGCAGACGCAGGTGGAAGTAATACCCTCGACGTTTCGGCCGCCTAGGCCTTTCTCAAGAGGGAGCGGTACCAGTACACTAATCATATGATGTTTAAATACCTTTGTGAGGTCTCCAAAGTGCAGGATGCAGCATGCAGGGGCGCACGTGGCGGCGCTCGGTGAGTGCGTCATCCGCGGCGCCAGCAGCCCGTCCCGACCAGTGGCAGATTGTCTCAAAGGAGAGCCAATCAGGCACTGGCGCGTGGGGCGGGACCTGGCGTCGCAGGGCCAATGAGGGAACTGAAACCGCAAACATGGCGGCGATACACAGAGGCGACAAAAGCATAATGAAGATGGCTGCCAATGACTGACAGCTGCGCACAGCCAATAAGAAAGGCAAATAGGCGGGGATTATGGATCACGCAGCTGTAGGCGAGACTTAAGCTCGTGTCTCATTATGTCCAATCAGTGAAGTCCGTGGGCGGAGAAATTCAAATCTCGCTGTCAGAAATAAAGGCAGAGGCTTGTTGTTGTTCGTTATGGGTACTTGTTAAAGACACCTTGACAGCGGGCGTTTTCATGACTGACAGGATGATGCACCGATGCTCTCACAGGGGGAAACTCAGAATGTAGACACCAAAAGGTGTATAGACTCATGGAGACGCACATTGGAGAATGATATCACTTGGAGACCGTACACATTAAAGGAAAGGCAGCTAAATGTAATGTTGCCTGAAAAAAATAGATAAGAAAGTGATTAATGTGAAATTAAAAACTGGTTAAAAACCTGAATCCATCACATAGGATGGAGACAGCTCAACACCTAATTGCACAGTATTCAAACTAAGACTATAACGTGACAGAGAAATTCCTGTCACAGGAGATCACAGAAGAGCAAAGGGCTCTGCATAGTTAATAAGGCAGGTAACAATAAATTACTTAACAGAGGTATCAGATTCGGGACCAAAAAAATGGTAGAAATTGCAGTATAGGGGTTGGACACCTATAGATCCTAGTTCAGCTATAAGAGTGAGGTGCCCTGGTGCAATATCCATGCACATCAAGAATAGTGTATGCAGATCTATACATAATGTAGACCCAAACTCTACGGGCCCAGTGATTGATGTATCTGTATAGAATACAATCAGAGTAAAATATTGTGACAAAAAAAGGTAAGTAATAAGGGAATAAAAAAACAGAAAACGATCTAGAAAAACGGGGAATAATCTATATCCTCATTCAGGCCCAAAGGGCTCTTGGTCTGGAGTTTGTGAATCCAAAAAAGTTCCCGTTGTAACAGCTTTTGATTAAAGTTTCCCCCACGTGCTGAATGGCTTACCACTTCAATGACCATGCATCTTAATTGGGTCATATGGTGTAGTTTCTCCAGAAAATGTCTGGCTATGGGGGACTCCATTCTTTGGTTCCTAATGTCCGACCGGTGTTCACTAATTCTTTGCCGTAGGGCCCTCTTCGTTTTGCCAACATACCCCATTCCGCAGGGGCACTTCAGTAAATAGATAACTCCCGAACTGGCGCAGTTGGCAAATGACTTAAGGGAAAAACTCCTACCAGTTAGAGGGTGAGTAAAAGATATGCCTTTCGTCATATAACTGCACTGCGCACAATGTCCACAAGGGAACATACCAAGTGGCGCTTGAAGTTTAGTGAGCCAATTGGTGTGGGCAGTTGCATCAGTGGTAGTATAGTTAGCCTTTACCAATGAGTCCCTGAGGCTGCTTGCCCTTTTATATGCTGTCATTGGTGGTTCACTAAAGGTCATAGATAGTTTTGCATCACTCTGGAGCACATGCCAGTGTTTTCTGACAATGCGTTGGGCCTTCTGAGATAAATGTGAATATGTAAGCACTAAAGGAACCCTCTTACTGGTCTCTTTACCTTTGAATTTGCATAAATCCCTTCTGTCGAGGGACATAGCCTTGGCTTGAGCAGCTTTCAGTTGACCCAGGTAGAACAGGCCCACATATCCATAGTGGCCCGGGCCCTTCTGCCCCCCCCCTGGCCTTTGGGGAGGCAGGTAATGGGGGGCTGGGGGGTTAATGGCAAGTCACCCGCTAGCCCGCAGGTGACATGCCAGACCCAGAGCCTTGTGAGCTGGTACAGGGGTCTGATAGACCCCTTACCAGCTCACAAAGGGTTAACTGTAACAAAAAAAACACACACACAAAATGATTTTATAAAAAAAAAAAAAAAAAAATTTTTTACTGTACTTAACTCCGATTGCAAGCTCTTGTCCCTCGCCGCTCTGATGACAGATGCCGGTGATCGGCATCCAGAGAAGGGGGGGCAGGAGATCAGAGGATCTCCTGCCACCTCCTTCCAGGTCGCCGATCACCGGCATCTGACAGCTCAAACAGGTGAAGCCAGTGATCGGGACCGGGATGACGCCCAAAAGGGGCGGGGCTTGACGGGGAGACGGAACGGGGTGACGTCATAGCCCCGCCCCCAAGGGGGCGGGGTTTAGCTGCAAGATGGCGGCCGCCATCGAGAAGGAGAGAGGAGAGAGCCTCCCGGGGGGGGGATCGGAGGCCCCCCAGGTGAAGAGGAGGGTCGACGAGAGGGAGCCAGCGCACATGCAGGTAGGTAAATGTCATTTTTATTTATTTATTTTTTTTACAGGAAAGCCAGTGGCAGCTAAAACGGGGGGGGGGCACCCTATACCGGGCCCCCACGGACGATCGGAGCACACCATCTTAAAGGGGAGACCCGGCCGAATCAAACGAGGGGTCAGGTGAGTGTCTTTTTTTTTTTTTTTTTGCCAGTTAGCAGGGGGGAAAGCCAGGTACGTAAAATTTACGTAGCTGGCGTTTAATGACAGGAGAGGCAGCTACGTGAATTTTACGTAGCTGGCGTTTAAAGGGTTAATGAAAAGCCCAAACTCTTAAAAAAAGTTGACACAGCATCTTAAACTAATATATATTAATTTTTTAGTCAATCAATTATTATTCTTTCCCCCACTGGGCTGCAACTCAGTTCAGGAATTTAGGATACGTGCAACGCCATGTTGACTCTGAAGCATCACACTTACTGAGGAGAGGAGAGTGGGATAAGGTACAGGGGGTGGGTTATAGCTGTGCTTTGCTCACACAGAGCAGAGCTGTGCTCTGGAAAAGGTTGGTAAGATGATTTGTAAGGTGGACAATCTGTATGTACAGGGTGTGGGAAATATCTAAGATAGCCTCTTATTCATAGTTAAGGTCCGGTTTAAGGGCTTTTTGGGATACATTTTACTGGAAATGTTAAAGATTTTTAGTTTTCTAATGGTATTGTTGGCTCATTTTCTTTAGTTTAAATAAACACCACTTACAAGGTTTAGGCCGCACATTGCGTCGGGGGTGGAGTCTCCATTCATCCTCCCTCTGTGGCAGTTGGGAATCTGTATGGATGACAAACACACTGATATTAGAGACTGTTGTTCTTTCATTAATATAATATTAAGTTAGGCTTCTAGGTATCAATCTACTCACCTTCCCCAGCAACCTCTTCCTCCTCGCCCCCTTCCTCACTCATAGTAATATAGTATGTAAGGCTGAATAAAGACTTTAGTCCATCCAGTTCAGCCTGCTTAACTCCTTCCAGTGGTCTAGTAGCCATAGCTGGAAATGTTATTACATGCCAGGAAGGCATCAAGGCCACTTTTGAACATTTTTAATGTATCCCTCATTACTACCTCCTCTGGCAGCGAGTTCCATAGTCTCACTGCTCTTACAGAGAAGAATCCCCTCCTATGTCGGTGGAGAAAGCACCTTTCCTCTAACCTTAGTGGATGCCCTTGGGTTATGGTTACACTCCGGGGTATAAATAGATTGTGGGACAGATCCTTGTATTGACCCCGAATATATTTATACATAGTTATTAGATCACCCCTCAATCGTCTTTTTTCTAGACTAAATAAGCCCAACTTGGACAATCTTTCCGGGTACTCTAGCCCCCGCACTCCTTTTATTAACTTTGTTGCCCTTCTTTGAACGCGCTCCAGTTCTGATATGTCCTTCTTAAGCACAGGTGCCCAGAACTGTACACAGTACTCCATATGGGGTCTGACCAGTGACTTGTACAGGGGTAAAATGATGTTCTGGTCATGAGCACCTATGCCCCTCCTGATGCACCCCATGATCCTGTTTGCCTTGGCAGCAGCTGCCTGGCATTGATTACTACAGTTGAGCTTATTGTCAACTAAAACCCCTAGGTCCTTTTCCATTGTTGTTTTACCAAGTGTTTCTTTATTTAGTGTGTAATCATGACACAGATTTCTCCTTCCCATGTGCATAACCTTACATTTATCTGTGTTAAACTTCATTTGCCATTTAACTGCCCATGCTTCCAATTTATCTAAATCTGTTTGTAGTTGCCTGTTGTCCTCCTTTGTTTTAATTACTTTACTCAGCTTAGTATCATCTGCAAAGATTGAGACTTTACTGTTTAATCCATACCCAATGTCATTTATATATATATTGAAGAGAATTGGTCCCAGAACTGACCCTTGTGGTACTCCACTAGTAACAGTGACCCAATCTGAGTGTGTACCATTGATAACCACCCTCTGCTTCCGATCACTAAGCCAATTTCCCACCCATCTGCACACGTTTTCCCCCAGTCCAAGCATTCTCATCTTTTGTACCAGCCTTTTATGTGGCACAGAATCAAATGCTTTAGAAAAGTCAAGATATATGATATCCAATGACTCCCCCTGATCCAATCTTGAACTTACCTCCTCATAAAAGCTGATCAGGTTTGTCTGGCAGGAGCGATTCCTCATAAATCCATGCTGATATGGAGTAATAAGGTCATTTTCCCCAAGGTGCTCCAGGATAGTATCCCTTAAGAAACCTTCAAACAGCTTGCCCACCACAGATGTTAAGCTTACCGGTCTGTAGTTCCCAGGTTCCCCCCTAGATCCCTTTTTGAATATTGGCACCACATTTGCCAAGCGCCAAACCCTGTAGTTATGGAATCCACAAATATTAGAAATAACGGCTTGTCTATTACTGTACATAACTCCCTTAAAACACGAGGATGTATGTCATCTGGTCCCGGTGATTTATCGATTTTCATCTGCTTGAGACGGTGCTGGACTTCTTCCTTGCTTAGACCAGTGACATTTAATGGAGGGTTTCGGTTATTCCCCTGCATTTCACTGGGCATGTCAAATTCTTTTGTGAATATAGAAGCAAAGAAGTTGTTAAGCAAATTAGCTTTCTCCTCATTTCCCTCTATAGGGGTCCCCTCCTTGCTTTTCAGGGGGCCCACACCCTCAGGTTTGTACCTTTTACGGTTTATGTAGCTAAAGAATAATTTGGGGTTAGTTTTACTCTCTTTCGCGACCAGTCTTTCTGTCTCCAGCTTAGCTGCCCTTATCTGTTGTTTACATTGTTTATTTTCTTCTTTATAGTTTTTTAACGCTTCCGCTGTCCCTTCCTGCTTTAAACGTTTAAATGCCTTTTTTTTGTTGTTTATTGCCCCCTTAACCTTTTTATTTAGCCACATCGGTTTACATGTGTGTCTAATAGTTTTATTCCTGTAAGGTATATATCTGTCACACTGAAAATTAAGTATTCCTTTGAAAGTATCCCATTTAGCGTCCATGCTTTTGTTTTTAAGGACATTTTCCCAGTCAATGCAGTGTAGGGCATCTCTAAGTTGCTCAAACTTTGCCTTTTTGAAGTCCCGCGTTTTTGTGACTCCTTGATAAGGCACCCTAGTGACTGCTAATTGGAAATTAATGATATTATGATCACTGCTTCCAAGGTGTCCCCCAACCTGTACCTTTATTACTTTGTCTGGTACATTGGTTAGTATTAGGTCCAATATGACTTTCCCCCTTGTTGGAGCTTGTACTTGTTGGGAAAGGTAGCCATCTTTTGTTTTAGATAAAAAACTATTACTTTTCTGCGAAACACATGTTTCAGCATCCCAGTCTATATCTGGGTAGTTAAAGTCCCCCATAATCACTACCTCATTTAGTTTAGCGGCTATATCTATTTGCCTTAGCATCATATTTTCTATGGATTCGGATATATCTGGAGGTTTATAGCAAACCCCCATCAGTATTTTATTTTTGTTTCTCCCTCCATGTATTTCTACCCATACCGACTCCACATGGTCATTCCCCTCACATATATCCTCCCGCAGAGCAGGCTGTAGAGAGGATTTTACAATTAAGCAGACTCCACCCCCTTTGCGTTTGTTACGGTCCCTCCTAAACACACAGTATCCCTGTAAATTTACTGCCCAGTCATAGCTTTCATCCAGCCAGGTCTCTGTTACCCCCACTATATCATATTGTTCTTCTGTTATTATCAGTTCTAGTTCATCCATTTTATTAGTCAAGCTTCTAGCATTTGTAAGCATGCATTTCAAATGCTTATGACAATTTTGATAATTTTGTATATTGCCCTTATTCCTGCTAGATGTGCTAACCCCTCCCCCCTCTCCATCCCCAGTTTCATGTCTACACCCACTGTCACTTTCTTTCCTAACTTCCCCTTTGTAATAGCTTTTACCCTCCCCCCAAATGCTCAGTTTAAACACTCCTCTAACCTTTTAGCCATCCTCTCCCCCAGAACAGATGCACCCTCCCCATTGAGGTGCAACCCATCCCTGCCAAAGAACCTGTAGCCCACTGTGAAGTCGGCCCAGTTCTCTAAGAACCCAAACCCCTCCTTTTTACTCCAATTTTTGAGCCACCTGTTTACATCTCTAATCTCCTGCTGCCTCTCTGGTGTGGCTCTTGGTACTGGTAGTATTTCTGAGAATACTACAGTTGAGGTCCTTGCCTTAAGCTTACGGCCTAAGTCCCTGAAATCATTTTTTAGAACCTTCCACCTACTTCTTCCTATGTCATTAGTGCCAATATGCACCATGACCGCTGGGTTCACGCCAGCCCCTCCCAACAATCTGTCAGCCCGCTCCGCTACATGCCGTACTCTTGCCCCAGGAAGGCAACACACTGTTCGGCAATCCCGGTCTTTGTGACAGATTGCCCTGTCTGTTCCCCTAATAATAGAGTCATCCACTACCAGCACCTGTCTTGCCTGCCCTGTTCTCCCATTTCCCCTCCCTTCCTTACTGGAGCCGACAGATGTGTCTTGCTGCAGCTCTGCCATTCCTGAGCTAACATCCTCCTCATCTGCCAAACGGGCAAACTTGTTTGGAGGTGCCTGTTCAGGGCTAGCCTCCCTGTAACTTTTACCCCTACCCCGCCTTCTAACTGTTATCCAGCTAGCTGCCTCATTTTCCTGCTTTTCCTCTCCCCCCCATACTACCCTCCCCTGACCCTGAGCCATGTAGTGCCAGATCAGTGAGATCCAGACTCTTTTGCATGATTACAATTTCTCTCAGTGTTGCCAATCGCTTATTTAGATCATGAATCACGGCTTCCAGATCAGAGATTCGCAGGCATCCGGGGCATATATATTCACCATCGACCGATTGATCAAGAAGTGCATACATAGCACAAGATGTACACTGAACAGCATTGTTAGGCATGGAACCCATTGTATGAATTTGTGGGAACACCAAGTGTAGAATTTACAACACTTAAAATAACAATATGAAATCAAAGGCAGATACTTACAGCTTCCGAACTTCTGCTTGTAACTTCTTCTTTTTTTTTTATATATTCTTTATTTATTTCAAACAGTTCAGAGCAAGATCACAGACCAATCTGGGGCCGGGTCCTCCGCCGGGACCCAGCCTTAACAGCCAAGTCCCGTCGGGGCACCCACCCGCAGGGGGGACCTATTGTGCGTCTGCACCAAACTTCAGCTACCTCTAATACAGAGGCGAGCTAACTCGGGCCTATTTGGGGGAAAGTGACTGACTCCGAGCTCAACGTTGGCCGCTCCGGGGGGTCACAGGGCAAGCAGGAGTCTACTGAACAATCGGCATAACGATAGAAGCCGTCAGACGGGGGGCTGCGGGCAGCACCCCCGCTGAGGGTAGGAAGAAGAAAACATTAACTGAACAATACACTCAAAACTTAGCGGTGAGTCAGTGATGATAAAACTAGAAAACAGGAACATTGGAACCATGGATTAAGAAGGGCCGGAGGCATATCCGGGAGGGATCAGTATCCCACGGCTCTCCGCTCTACAGTTCGTTGTCGGTCGGTCTTGCCCTTCTTGCGCTCCTGCCTCTGGGCCTTTCCGCTCTGGTGCGTCTCCTCGGCGCGCCGGGGTGTCTCCGCTGTGGAAACTCCATCTGGGGGGATAGCCAATTCGGGACCGGAACCGGCGCACAGCCAAGGAAGCCGAAGAGGCCCTCCAGATCTCGATACGTCTTGAGAAGGTAGGTGTCTCTGTCTTTGGACACAATCAAATGGAAGGGGAAGCCCCATCGGTACGATGCTCCAGAGTTCCTGATTAAGTCCAGGACCGGCCTGAGCGATTTCCTCATGGTCAGCGTGCGCCTCGAAAGATCTGGAAGGATGGTGATCCTGGCCCCGTCGAAGTCCACTGGTCCATGTCTCCACGCACACCGGGCGATTTCTTCTTTAACGCGGTATAGATGTATTCTACAGACCACGTCTCTTGGGTACGCGGGGTCCGGGTTGCGGGGGCCAAGTGCTCTATGTGCTCTGTCTATCTCTATGGGAGTATCGAGGCTCCTACCCAGAACTGTGTTAAAGATGGTTGTAATAAGCTGCTTCACGTCTTCCCCAGCAGAGGCCTCCGGGATACCCCTCAGCCGCAAATTGTTTCGTCTGTGTCTGTTCTCTAAGTCGTCGTGCTGTAGCAGGATTTGTTGGATCTGTGCGTCTTGCGCGTCGATACGGGCAGACATAGCTGCCAGTGCGGACTCACTGGCTTCCTGATTAACTGAAACTCTAGCGTCGAGCGTCTGGATTTGAGTCCTAACTTCCGCCAGGTCTCGCTTGAATGCTGATTCGTAACGTGCTATAAGAGCCTCGAAGTCTGCTCTAGACGGGATAGCTCTCAGGAATGATAGCGTTTCTCTGTGGATGTTCCCACCGGCCGTTTCTGGGTTGGCTGTTGTGGGGGTGGATGAGTGCTCTGGTGGGGGCAGGGCGATCGAACTGATTGGGGACACCAGTAATTGGGAGGGGGGGGTGCCCGGCTGTAATTCGCCCGGCGGGGTAACCGGGGCCAGGGTTGCAACTTCTGCCTCCCGTATCACCCCCGCGTCGCTGCTGACTTGAGTGGCCCCGTGTTGAGCGGGAAGCCAGGGTTCGCCGGGAAGGACGCCCCCCTGTGCATGCTCTCGTGAACCAGATGCGGGCTGCTCTTCATGTCGTCCCCAGGCACGGGGTGTTCGCTGTGGTAGTCCATGAGCCAGCGCAGACCCGGTAGCGGTGGCCTGTTGCGCTCTATCCAGGCTTCCAGCAAGGCCTTCCCTTCGGGTCCCCGGGGTATAGGCGTATCTACTGAGACTGCTGTGGGGGGTAGGGATGGGTTTTCTGGCCTGCAGGTTGTGACCATTTATTGCAGCTATCACGCCACTCAGCTCAGTGTGCACCACCTCCAGGGCTTGCATCCCCCTCTCTCTTCCCAGGCCAGGCTCTCTGTTTGGGACTGCGCTTCCCTCACTCACCGCTGTAGCCTCTACTCCAGTTCCCGGGTGCTCCTTCCAGGCAGTGGCTCCTGCGGGCACCGCCTGTGTCCTCATCTGCTGCTCATCGGGTGCGGTGCCTGTACCCGCCGCTTCCGCCGCCGCCCGCGCTCCAGCGGGGGGGGTCTGGTGCTGCGCCCCGCCTGGCCGCTCCTCTCCTGCGGGCTCTGATGCTGCGGCCGCCACCTCATCGCTCGCCGCCAGTCCCGCCGACGTCTGCGCCTGCTCCTCCCTCCTCATCTGGTGCCGCCGACCCCGCTCATCCACCAGGTCCCGCATATCCAGCTGTCCTGCAGTGGGAGGTAAGGCTTCCTCTCCACTGTCTGAGGCGCTCGCAGATGGCGGGGGCGCCATTTCCAGCTCCCTCGCACGTGGCCGGTCTCCTCCTCGCAGCAGCTGCACCTCGCGCCGTGCCTCCTTCTGCTTCCGGATCTTCTCCTTCTTATGTAGTTTCTTTCCCATCATCTGGGAAAAGGTTTTCAGCCGATTGTCTGCAAATTTGGTGGGTTTTTGCCCTGTTAGACCCGGAGCTCTCCTCTTCACGTCCTCATCGCTCTAGCGCCAGGCCACGCCCCCGTAACTTCTTCTTTTAACTCCTGCTTTAACTCACCACTTCCAAGCAGCCACTTACAGAGTCAGCCAAAAGAGCAAGCTACAAGAGCTGTCTGGTGCCTTATAACACACCTGCTTCAATTAGGCCTCAATTAGGCCTCAGCAGGAAGCCAGGAAAGAGAAAAAAAACTTTTTTTTTTCTTTGGTTTAAATTTGTGCCAGCATTAACACACTGATTCACAAAAATAAACAAACACAGTTTACTATATTTTACTTACCAAATGAGCACAGTTTCCCAAAGCTTACCACAGGAGATCCTGCTTTAACTCACCACTTCCAAGCAGCCACTTACAGAGTCAGCCAAAAGAGCAAGCTACAAGAGCTGTCTGGTGCCTTATAACACACCTGCTTCAATTAGGCCTCAATTAGGCCTCAGCAGGAAGCCAGGAAAGAGAAAAAAAACTTTTTTTTTTTCTTTGGTTTAAATTTGTGCCAGCATTAACACACTGATTCACAAAAATAAACAAACACAGTTTACTATATTTTACTTACCAAATGAGCACAGTTTCCCAAAGCTTACCACAGGAGATCCTGCTTTAACTCACCACTTCCAAGCAGCCACTTACAGAGTCAGCCAAAAGAGCAAGCTACAAGAGCTGTCTGGTGCCTTATAACACACCTGCTTCAATTAGGCCTCAATTAGGCCTCAGCAGGAAGCCAGGAAAGAGAAAAAAAACTTTTTTTTTTCTTTGGTTTAAATTTGTGCCAGCATTAACACACTGATTCACAAAAATAAACAAACACAGTTTACTATATTTTACTTACCAAATGAGCACAGTTTCCCAAAGCTTACCACAGGAGATCCTGCTTTAACTCACCACTTCCAAGCAGCCACTTACAGAGTCAGCCAAAAGAGCAAGCTACAAGAGCTGTCTGGTGCCTTATAACACACCTGCTTCAATTAGGCCTCAATTAGGCCTCAGCAGGAAGCCAGGAAAGAGAAAAAAAACTTTTTTTTTTCTTTGGTTTAAATTTGTGCCAGCATTAACACACTGATTCACAAAAATAAACAAACACAGTTTACTATATTTTACTTACCAAATGAGCACAGTTTCCCAAAGCTTACCACAGGAGATCCTGCTTTAACTCACCACTTCCAAGCAGCCACTTACAGAGTCAGCCAAAAGAGCAAGCTACAAGAGCTGTCTGGTGCCTTATAACACACCTGCTTCAATTAGGCCTCAATTAGGCCTCAGCAGGAAGCCAGGAAAGAGAAAAAAAACTTTTTTTTTTCTTTGGTTTAAATTTGTGCCAGCATTAACACACTGATTCACAAAAATAAACAAACACAGTTTACTATATTTTACTTACCAAATGAGCACAGTTTCCCAAAGCTTACCACAGGAGATCCTGCTTTAACTCACCACTTCCAAGCAGCCACTTACAGAGTCAGCCAAAAGAGCAAGCTACAAGAGCTGTCTGGTGCCTTATAACACACCTGCTTCAATTAGGCCTCAATTAGGCCTCAGCAGGAAGCCAGGAAAGAGAAAAAAAACTTTTTTTTTTCTTTGGTTTAAATTTGTGCCAGCATTAACACACTGATTCACAAAAATAAACAAACACAGTTTACTATATTTTACTTACCAAATGAGCACAGTTTCCCAAAGCTTACCACAGGAGATCCTGCTTTAACTCACCACTTCCAAGCAGCCACTTACAGAGTCAGCCAAAAGAGCAAGCTACAAGAGCTGTCTGGTGCCTTATAACACACCTGCTTCAATTAGGCCTCAATTAGGCCTCAGCAGGAAGCCAGGAAAGAGAAAAAAAACTTTTTTTTTTCTTTGGTTTAAATTTGTGCCAGCATTAACACACTGATTCACAAAAATAAACAAACACAGTTTACTATATTTTACTTACCAAATGAGCACAGTTTCCCAAAGCTTACCACAGGAGATCCTGCTTTAACTCACCACTTCCAAGCAGCCACTTACAGAGTCAGCCAAAAGAGCAAGCTACAAGAGCTGTCTGGTGCCTTATAACACACCTGCTTCAATTAGGCCTCAATTAGGCCTCAGCAGGAAGCCAGGAAAGAGAAAAAAAACTTTTTTTTTTCTTTGGTTTAAATTTGTGCCAGCATTAACACACTGATTCACAAAAATAAACAAACACAGTTTACTATATTTTACTTACCAAATGAGCACAGTTTCCCAAAGCTTACCACAGGAGATCCTGCTTTAACTCACCACTTCCAAGCAGCCACTTACAGAGTCAGCCAAAAGAGCAAGCTACAAGAGCTGTCTGGTGCCTTATAACACACCTGCTTCAATTAGGCCTCAATTAGGCCTCAGCAGGAAGCCAGGAAAGAGAAAAAAAACTTTTTTTTTTCTTTGGTTTAAATTTGTGCCAGCATTAACACACTGATTCACAAAAATAAACAAACACAGTTTACTATATTTTACTTACCAAATGAGCACAGTTTCCCAAAGCTTACCACAGGAGATCCTGCTTTAACTCACCACTTCCAAGCAGCCACTTACAGAGTCAGCCAAAAGAGCAAGCTACAAGAGCTGTCTGGTGCCTTATAACACACCTGCTTCAATTAGGCCTCAATTAGGCCTCAGCAGGAAGCCAGGAAAGAGAAAAAAAACTTTTTTTTTTCTTTGGTTTAAATTTGTGCCAGCATTAACACACTGATTCACAAAAATAAACAAACACAGTTTACTATATTTTACTTACCAAATGAGCACAGTTTCCCAAAGCTTACCACAGGAGATCCTGCTTTAACTCACCACTTCCAAGCAGCCACTTACAGAGTCAGCCAAAAGAGCAAGCTACAAGAGCTGTCTGGTGCCTTATAACACACCTGCTTCAATTAGGCCTCAATTAGGCCTCAGCAGGAAGCCAGGAAAGAGAAAAAAAACTTTTTTTTTTCTTTGGTTTAAATTTGTGCCAGCATTAACACACTGATTCACAAAAATAAACAAACACAGTTTACTATATTTTACTTACCAAATGAGCACAGTTTCCCAAAGCTTACCACAGGAGATCCTGCTTTAACTCACCACTTCCAAGCAGCCACTTACAGAGTCAGCCAAAAGAGCAAGCTACAAGAGCTGTCTGGTGCCTTATAACACACCTGCTTCAATTAGGCCTCAATTAGGCCTCAGCAGGAAGCCAGGAAAGAGAAAAAAAACTTTTTTTTTTCTTTGGTTTAAATTTGTGCCAGCATTAACACACTGATTCACAAAAATAAACAAACACAGTTTACTATATTTTACTTACCAAATGAGCACAGTTTCCCAAAGCTTACCACAGGAGATCCTGCTTTAACTCACCACTTCCAAGCAGCCACTTACAGAGTCAGCCAAAAGAGCAAGCTACAAGAGCTGTCTGGTGCCTTATAACACACCTGCTTCAATTAGGCCTCAATTAGGCCTCAGCAGGAAGCCAGGAAAGAGAAAAAAAACTTTTTTTTTTCTTTGGTTTAAATTTGTGCCAGCATTAACACACTGATTCACAAAAATAAACAAACACAGTTTACTATATTTTACTTACCAAATGAGCACAGTTTCCCAAAGCTTACCACAGGAGATCCTGCTTTAACTCACCACTTCCAAGCAGCCACTTATAGAGACAGCCAAAAGACAGCCAAAAGACACTCATCCCTTGGGATGTTCCAGCGACGTCTGAATCTACAATAGTGCACATGAGTATCTGTATTTAATGCATGTATTTCCACATATCTAACTATATTTCCCTTACCGGAGTAAGGTTGAGGCTCTGTTCTGCTCGACTCCCTGCCGTCAGATCCCCCCCTCCCCTGCATGCTGAGGTCCAGCGGCTCCTCCGAGTCACTTACAGAGGAGGGGGTGGCCGTTGACCCTGGCGGTGGGCCACCTACACCTTCACCTGTTTCGCCCAACACTGGGCTGCGTATCCTGGTCCGGGTGGGGCGGAACCGTATATTCCATTCATGGGCTGAAATTCAAACACAAACATTAAACCACGCCCAGGCGATGCCAGGGTTATAGGTGCATTTACATTTTCAACACTTACATGGGAAATGTTTGTCGAAGTACCGCCTCACCCGGGGCTTATGCCTTCTTTTTAAATCAGACAAGTGTTGGGCGATCTGGGTGAAGGTATAGGTGGTTTGGGATCGGCGTTCTATCGCCTCCACCACCTCCAGGGCCAACGTCCGTTTGGCATAATCTGACGGCAGGAAGTCGTAGCGATTCCTCAGCATCATCTGTTATTAAAAAAGAAGGACACACCATTAATCCACCAAATACATTAACAAGTTTCCTGGCCTAACTCAAGTCACTTTATTAACCTCTTGCTGCCTCACATTGCCCTAGTTCTGCTATCTGCATGTAGGCTAGTTTGTTGCTGCGTACATGCGTTAAACTAAGGTGGGCTGGTATGTAACGTGACAAACTAAGTTGTTTCAGACTATTCTTGCGCTTTGTTTTTTTTATTATTATAAGGAATGTGTGCGCGCACATAAACGCACACATAAACGCTCACTCACATCCATGATGATGTCTTCCTGCTCCGGGGTAAAGATGGCGGGCGACATCTTGTCTTCTTTACCAAGCTATAGCTCTGACGTTCCCCCGCGTTGACGTGCGTGCGTGCGCGCAGGGGCGCACTCGCTGTTGTGCACGCCCACACGGGAAACATATTTAAAGAGCAAGCCACTCCGCTCGGTGTAGGATACCATATCAATATGGGCAGACCTAAAGTGATCAAAATTAGACAAGCAAGGCCAAAGGCACATAGCAGCCGCACACATGCCTCATTCTAAATAAAACAGAAGAGCAGGCACAACACACATGCAGAACATGCACCAACTAAAACGGTGGGTACTCCACAGACACAGGCACATTCCCCAAAACGCAGGAGCAAGGAGACATTAACCCATTCACCCCCACCCCCAAAAATGGACATGCGCCGGCAGCAGAGGTAAAGCACAAATGCATTTAGAGTCGCTTTTGGACCAGCATGTAACACTTATTAGGTGTGATTTAATCTTCCCCAGCCTGCAGACAGGGGGTGGTTTCAAGAAAATACATTGGCCACAAGGTCGGCACAGATTGTGTGTGCTGGCCCACTTTGTGTACCAGTGTAAGGAGGGGTCTGCTCGTCAGAAATAGGTAAAGGTTCTGCACCCAGGTCAGTATATCGAGCAATCCTGCTTCTAATGGCAAGGTTGTGCAGGACCCCACAAGCAATAATGATTTTGATAACCTTGCCAGGCTGATACTGAAGAGAACCCCCACTCTGATCCAGACATCGGAAACGCATCTTCCACAACCCAAAGGCACGCTCCACCACAGAGCGAGACCTCCTATGGGCTGTGTTGTAGCGCTCCTGTGCCTGGGAAGATGGGTGCAGGATGGGTGTGATCAGCCATGGTAACAAGGGATAGCCTGAGTCACCTGCAAAAATCCAAAAGACAAACATAAGGTGGATGGCTAAAAAAGGTTTAGGTGTGCATAGAAACATTAGTACACAGGGACAAATTGGTGAGCTAGGTATGGTGGGAGTAATTGACATTTTTAATGAGCCTACAAACACATGCAACCTGTACATTCATTAAAAATGTCTGTGTAATGCTACTTAGATAAGAGTGCCAAAACATAAACCAATAGTGGTGAATACTTTCACCCATTAATTTGTAAACAAACTAAATAAAAAACATTTTCAAGTTTCAAGGAAAGGTCTCACAGATTAGTGGGGTAGTGGCAAATCCACATTCAAACCTGGGGGCCTACAAATACAACTTTAATGCACATACCCAGTAACCATCCTCCAGGAAAGCCAGCAAACAGACTGAAAAATTGAAGTTCAGGGCCCGCCACTGCCTGAACATTGATGGAATGGCCCATCTTTCTGTTCCTGCACCAAGCAAAACAACAGTGGAATTAGTGTGAGCCTTAAAAAATGTTTGGTAACCAGAAAAAAAAGCAGAACCAAACCACATACCTGAACAGATATTCCTGGTCCGCAGGGGGGATGAGCGAGACATGTGTGCAATCGATTGCACCAAGGACGTTGGGCATGTCGGCTATGTTATAAAAGCCCAACTTAACCGCATTCCAGGCTTCCCCTGTTTGAGGGAAAAAAATGTAATTCTGTGCCAGGGTAGCCATGCCATCCAAAAACTTGGTTAGGCTGCGGCTCAGCGTAGACTGGGACATCCCCAGGGAGAAGGCACCCAGTCTCTGGAATGAGCCGTTCGCCAAAAATTGCAGGCAGCCAACAAATTTGGTCATACCTGCAATTGCATGCCCCTTTCTTGTGGTGGGGGCTAACCATGGCCGCAGCTCGCTATACAAGGCATGGAGAGAAACACGGTTAAGGCGGGTGAGCTCGAATAGGTCAACGTCACTCCATCGATGTCCAAAGGCGTGCGCTGCAGCCTGGTTTCTGCCATACTCAGAACTATCAGACGGCGTAGCTGGCGCCTTTGATGTTGGCCCACAGAGGAATGCATTCCCAAAAAGCACGGAGCTCCAATACGGCTGGTCAGACTTGCCGTAAGTGAAGGCTCGGCGGCCCCGTTTTATTAGGCCGATTTCAATCGGAAATCAAGGCTCTGCATCACTGAAAAAAACGGACCAATGAACGAGGCGTCCGTTTTCCCGGGAAACAGCCTCGTGCGAACCGACAATCGGAAAGGCGGCTGAGCACACACCCGAGCGCATAAGCGCACACTAAAATCAACGTAGCACCCTTTCCTGACCCGATCAAAGCCCAAAACCAACGGGAAAACGCACGGGGGAGCTGAACGGGGAGGCTCTGCATCAAGCCATATGTGCTCTCCTCGTGCTGCTGCTAATTCCAGGGTGTGTTTCATTCATGCACTATATAGTCTCCTCTTGCATCTGCCAACTCCAATGTGTGTCATTGCAGCACTATGTGGTCTCCTCTGCTTCTGCCAACTCCAGGGTGTATCTTTCAGGCAATATATGGACTCCTTATGCTGCTGCAAACTCCAAGGTGTGTCTTTTAGGCACTATGTGATGTCTTCTTGCTGCATCCAGCTCCAGGATGTGTCTTTCCTGCAATATATGGTCTTCTTTTGCTGCTGCCAAATCCAGAGTGTGTCTTTCAGGCAATATATGGACTCCTTATGCTGCTGCGAACTCCAAGGTGTGTCTTTTAGGCACTATGTGATGTCTTCTTGCTGCATCCAGCTCCAGGATGTGTCTTTCCTGCAATATATGGTCTTCTTTTGCTGCTGCCAAATCCAGAGTGTGTCTTTCAGGCTCTATGTGGTATTCTTATCCTGCTTCCAACTCCAAAGTGTGTCATTCAAGCAATATGTGTTCCCTTTTTCTGCTGCCAACTCCAGGGTGTGTCATTCAAGCACTATGTGGTCTCCTCTTGCTGCTGCCCATTTCAAGGTGTGTCATTTTGATACTATGTCGTCTCTTCTTGCTGCTGTCAACTCTAGGGTGTGTCTTTCAGGCGCAATTTGGTCTCTATTTGCTGCTGCCAACTCCAATGGTATCTCATTCAGGCACTATGTGGTCTCCTCTTGCTGCTGCCAAATTCGGGGTGTTGCAATCAGGCTTTATATGGTCTCTTTATGCAGCTGACAACCCTGGGATGTGTCTTTCAGCCAATATATGGTCTCTGTATGCTGCTGTCAGGCAATATATGGTGTCCTTATTCTGCGGTTAACTCCAAGAAGTGTCATTCAGGCACTAAATGGTCTCTTTATGCTGTTGCCAACTCACATGCTGCTGCCAACCCCAAGGTGTTTCATTCAGGCAATATATGGTTTCTTTATTCTTCTGCCAAATCCAAGGTGTGTTATTCAGGCACTATGTGGTCTCCTCTTGCTGCTGCCAACAGCAGGGTGTGTCATTCCAGTACTATGTGGTCTCCTCCTGCTCCTGCCTACTTCATGGTGTGTCATTAAGTCACTATGTGGACTCCTTTTACTGCTGGCAAATCCAGGGTGTGTCTTTCAGGCTCCATGTGGTCTCCTAATACTGCTGCCAACTCC